>CM025854.1:20408251-20506492 GCA_003952965.2 Morella rubra
GGCGTGGGATCGTTAGGGATCTTAGATCTCAGCCGTAGGATCACATAGAAAAACTCTTTTCCATTAACTCCTTTATATTCTTTTATTCCGAATTTTAGGCTTCTACTAATTGTAATTATGTCTATCAACATATTACAATTCACCCCCGAGAATTTGAGATTGATTTGTGAAATCCTTTTGCTAACAATTATTTTGTTTATTTATCTTTCCGTCACACTATATTCCATATGAGCTAATATGATCAAATATTATCATTGATAAAATCCATAACTCATATAATTCTTAATTTTATAATTGTAACTCGTTGGACTCTCGAATTGTTTCCAAAACAATTTCACAAATAAATATATATATATATTAATTTCGAAAAACATTTTCACAAAATTCTCTGGCCAGAGATTTCTTTTTCTCAAGTCCAACCCTATACAGATATACTTGAATATACTATCTTACAAAGAGACTGGTGGATTCCTTATTGAGCATTTATACAAACTCATTCATCATGCACAAGACCCCGACGTTATTTGAAATATTTGACCTAGAAAGATCATCACCAAATGACTCGGTCAGAGTACAAGTACACAATAAACAAATCTACACAAACCTCTCAAGTCTAAGGATACAATAAACAAATTGTGTTGAATACCTTCTTCAACATCAATGATCACTTTCAGAAGGTATTCATATTTGATCCGTTCAATGTATGTACTCTTACATTATATCCACTCATTGCTTGAGGTCACCACCTTGATGATTGAGTATATCATCTTATTTAATATAGGCACAACGAGCATAGACCTATTGTACATAAATATGTACCTTGGTCTAGAACAAAACATCAAATGTACAAGGAACTGAAAATTTATACTCCTCGCCTTTGATTCATTAATCATTGGCATGACTTTTCTACAATGTCACTCAATAATAACGTGTAACATCTTATGTCACAACATATTACCCAATATAATAAATATAAACTCGTGGTATCTAAATAATAATTATTAGAATAATGATTTTTAGAGCATACTTCTTACAATCTCCCACTTGCACTAAAACACATTCATACATGTATCTCATACTCATGTATCCTTTTCTATACAATTTGCCTTTTAATGGTGGAGTTATAGGTTGTAACCAATTTACAACTTCTCCAACCCATGTACCTTTACCCAATGTTCATACACAAATCCAAAATTGATCAACTATCAATTATACTTGAATTTGTATATCCCTGGACGATCCGCAAATTCTCAACTTCAAACACTAGCAAGTAGCGTTTAATACTTCTCAAGTACTTGAAAATATGCTTGATCGTTATCTAGCATTAAGGGCTATGTCAGATAAATATTCACTCATAATGCTGACTACATGACTTATATATGGCCTTATCTCTCTCTTCTTGAAGAGATAAAATTATGCCTAAAAGGTAAAACCTTTCTTTGGCATCCTTCAAACTATCTTTGCCAATACTTGTCAATAGTCTCAAAAACCTTTTTCTTGGTTTCCAAACAATTTGATTCCAAGAACTTGGAACACTTCGAAAGGTCTTTGACTTGAAAAATGGTTTATCAACTATCTTTTCATTTATCATATTTCCAGAATGTCATTCCCAATGAGTATATCACTAACATAATGAACTAAACATATCACTAAACTCCCACTAACTTCTAGTCAACACAAGGTACATCCATGTTTCATGAAAAATCAAACTATTTGATCATTTCATTAAAATGGATTCTCATTTAATGATCCTGAGTTCTTAATTATTGATACTCATTAGTAAGTTTAGTAACATCCATATTCAATTGATCTAATCTACCTTTTATTAGCTTAGCTAACTGTTTCATCAAGAACGGTTATGCTTTCGCTTCCACTTAGGCCGTACTCATTTTTTGAAAAAAAAAAATATATTCCTACAACAATTGTTCACTAACAATTATCAAAAAATATCAGTGAACTTTTTTGGGAAAAACCTAAAAGATGTAGGTAATATTCTATGCTTATCTCCCACTAAACAATATCATATAAAGTTTAGTTTCACATTTTTGCAACATCATTGTCCATGATGTAACAAGGGAATTAATTGAAATATGATGCTTCTATTTCAAGATGATTTCAAAACTTATCTAATTATCTGAGTATCTTAATACTCACTTCCAGTTAGTTTCCACTTTACTCTGTAATTTCTTGAACTTTTCGAAAAATTCAGACTGATGATTCATCAGGTACAGTTAACTATACTGGAATACCCATCACTAAAAGTGATGAAACAGGAAAAACCATCCTCTGGTTATGTGGTTAAAATCACTACATACATCAGTGTGCACCAACTCTAATAATCATGTAGCTCTAACTCATTTTACTTTAAAAGGATTTAAGTCATCATTGGATCATATTCAGATTACTATGACTATGTGTCAGATGCCACATACAAGTGGGATTCACATCCCTCTACTTTTAGAGTTGTATAACTGGTATCAGCATCTTCCTCAACATTATTCAGAGTTCACAAACTTTACAAAAAATTAATACAACTATAATAATAGTAATCATAAATAATAAACACTTTTAATTTAAAAAATTGAACTTGAAATCACATTTCTAAAATATTCTAGCACAAATAAAGATAGTGGTTAAAAATAAAGTTTTTCCTTTTGTAAACTCAAATAAATAATTCAGTATGTTAGTCGCTGTAACACTTGCAATCATTTCCATATTCTGCACAATTTTCCCTTTCACTTAATATCCGGGTTTCTTTAAACCCATGCAACTTATTGCAAAAGTGAGATATTATGCCTAAATAGACATACCAACAATTTAATGGACAATACATTAAATTTGACTTTAATGATAAACATACCTTCAGTAAGATTCTTTTTTCAACACAAAATTTGGCCTAGTCCATAATCATTACCGGGTATTAGTATCTCATAATAAATCTGCAAAATTATAGAAATCAATTCACATGTATATAATATAAAAATCCACTAGTTTCAGGTTTTCGAATAACTAATGGTACCTCCCACTATGACACATCAATCAAATAAAATACAAATATAACAATTTATTTGTGTCACTAGTAGGTATCAAGAGCTTTTACCTTTTGTAAACATGATCTATTTTAGTAACCATGCAACAACTGTAAAAGTAGATAGAAACTATATGTCACGAATCCATCTCATGTCCCATACAATATGTATGTAAATATTCGTGACCCTTGATTTCCTTTTGACCACCAAATAAACACAATATTCACTATTTTAGCGTATGTGTTTATTTAGTTAAGTGCAATCATTGTCTAGATGATATGTAATTTTGGAATGAGTCAGCATCGTATTTTAGTCAACACCTTCATCACTCATACACTTTCATTTATCTTCTAAAGAAATAAATGGACAAACTATAAAATCAAGATATTGGAATCCCTTATTTTAGTTTCATCCAACACTTAATAAAATAGAATTCCACTTACCAACAATGGGGGGGGTCATGGGATTAGTTTCCTTTAAACAATCTCATTTAACACTTGCATTTAAAATTTTTCAAAAAAAAGTTTTTTTTTTGTCAACCGGTCAAACCGAGTTGGTCAACAGTCAACTGGTCAAACCCATTGACCCACGGTTCGAGTCCAACCCGGTCCATGAGCCCTACGGGCTCCCCCATGGATTTGGATGGGTCGGCCCAGCCCGTGCAATCCTCTCCACCATTGTTTTAAAAACGTTTGGGCATGAGTTTTTTGTGTGGGTCGGCCCAAAAAATTCTTTTCAAAACAAACCGGTCCAAAACCCTTTTAAAAACCAAACGGCCTCAATTTTTTAAAATAAAAGGGGTCCAACAACCTTTTAAAACATAATAGCCTATAAAGACATTAAAAGAACTAACCCAATTGCAAAGCGACCCAGGCATCTCTATGTCTGGGCGTCGTTTGGCGCCTTGGAGAGAGTGGCTAGCGGCCAGTACTGTTGGCCGTCATCCCGCATCGGATGGCCACGTCCGGCAAGCTACAGGTCGGACGTTGGCCGGCCGTTCTAGCAGTGGCTATTGTTTGGGGCTAAAAGGCCCCCATACCCGTGTCTTACACATATGTGTTGGTGGTGGTCTACAACCTTATGGCTGCCAAACCTCTAGCTCCTATGGCCAGAGGGATGCCCCAGTCACACTGAGAGCCCTTACGGCCAGTGGTGCAGCGGTAGCCATCCCTATGGCTGCCGACCACACCTTAGGAAAAATGAGAACTTTTCTCTTCAAACCCAAAAACCAATCCGATTTTTTTTTCTTAGTTTTTTCTTCACAGACGCAATCAACAATTCTATGGTTTCAAAAAAATCTAAACAATAGAATTCAATCTAATAAACAATAACGAAACCGAATAGTAACAATCCGAATAAGACAAATGGAAAAATATTCTTTCTATGGTATCTCATACTATAACTCATTACCTTTCATACGAATTCAAGAATGGTGAAAAACATGTTCATCAGAATAAAAATTTTATTTAATCATATTTCATATGCTATCAAATAGAGGAGTAAAGAGAAAAAAACATGTGATTTCAAAAATCACAAAAGGATTTCGATTTTTCAATTAAGATCTCAAAAGAATGAGGTTTAACTAATTTGTCTCTGATACCACTGAAAGTTACAATTGCGGAAAATTAACTTACCAATTCTCTTTATTGATTCGAAATTATTTCAGGTTCTTCGATCTCACTCTTGAGAATTTCACAATAGACGCCAAGTGTTTTGTCTCCTTCCTCTCCATGCTCACATCTGTGTAAGGTGTTTTTGAGTCTTGATGGTCAACTTTCAAATTAACAATTACTTAATTATGGTAAATTATCTCATAGCTATCTTTATTATGAAAACCTAGCTGTGAAAATGTATGAGATCGTTAAGGATCTTAGATCTCGGCTGTAGGATCACATGGAAAACTATTTTTTCCATTAACTCATTTATATTCTTTTATTCCAATTTTAGGCTTCTACTAATTGTAATCATGTCCATCAACATATTACAATTCACCCCCGAGAATTTTGAGATTGATTTGTGAAATCCTTTTTGCTTATAATTATTTGTTTATTTATCCTTTCACCATACTATATTCATATGAGCTAATAGGACTGGAATATTATAATTGATAAAATCTCTAGCTCATATAATTCTTAATTTTATATCTGTAACTCGTTGGACTTTCGAATTGTTTCTAAAATAATTTCACAAATAAATATATATCATATATTAATTTCGAAAAATATTTTCACAAAATTCCTCTGGCCAGATTTCCTTTTCTCGAGTCCAACCCTATATAGACATACTTGAATATACTATCTCATAAAGAGATTGGTAGATTCTTATTGAGCATTTATACAAATTCATTATCATACAAGACCCGACGTTGTATGGAATATTTGACCTAGAAAGATATCACCAAATAACTCGGTCAGAGTACAATCACTCAATAAACAAATCTGCAGAAACCTCTCAAGGATAATGATCATATAAAAAATTGTGTTGAATACCTTCTCAACATCAATGATCACTTTCAGAAGGTATCCATATATCTCGGTTCAGTTCATGTACTCTTATTACACCGTTGTTTGCTTAAGGTCATCACCTGATGACTGAGTATATCATCCTATTTAGTAGAGGCACAACGGGCATAGACCTGGTGGATTCCTTATTGAGCATTTATACAACTCATTCATCATGCACAAGACTCGTTGTCTGGAATATTTGATCTAGAAAGATCGTCACCAAATGACTTGGTCAGAGTACACTCATAAAAAATCTACTAAACCTCTAGGTCTAAGGATAATAAACAATGGTGCTGATACCTTCAACATGATAACTTCCAGAAGGTATCATATTTGATATCGTTCAGTGTATGTACTCTTACAGTATACCCACACGTTTGCTTAAAGTCACAACTCGATGACTGAGTACATCATCCTATTTAATAAAGGCACAACAAGCATAGACCTGTTGTACATAAATATGTACCTTGGTTTAGAATAAAGTCAAGTGTAAAGGAACCTGAAAGTCATACCCCTTGCCTTTGATTCATTAATCATTAGCATGACTTTTCTACAATGTCACTCAATATAACTGTGTAACATTTATGTCACAACATATTACCCAATATAATAAATATAAACATGATATTTAAATAACAATTATTTAGAATAATAATTTTTAGAGCATACTTCTTACACAAGTATCTATATTTTGGAAGCTTTTGGATTTAAACAGTCCCCTAGACTCTTTTACCACATTTGCCTGAGTCGTTTATCCAGTTTCATAGAATTCCCTCAATGTTAAAGGCAATTGAGGCAAATCCATTAGTACATTAGAAGCCAACATTGTTACGATTAGTCTCGATGGAAGGACTGGTTCTGACTTTGCTTTGGTTGGTTTCTGTGAAGATTACAAGCAAAACTTGAGTCCTAATGTTTACACATTTTTCGTTATCCAATGCGTCAAATTTAAGGGAAAAGGACTTGAACATATTCAAAATGCGTACCTTTCTAGGGGATAAGGATTTTATTGTTTGAAGCGAACATTAGCTAAACTATGATTTAAGATGGAAAGAGAGTGTTCGGACGTACAAAATAAGATGGGCTTCTCCACCAAAAGCCACCTTATTCTCTTATTGAAGGGATTTTATTGGCCTAACATGAAAGGTGTTTATGGAAACAAATTAGCAAGGCTAGTTGGTTTCGGCTGCAGTAGCAGTTTTGCTAGATTTCAACTTTTAGTTCCACACGAATTTCCCTGTTATATTTTCTACATCTCTTT
Organism: Morella rubra; assembly: GCA_003952965.2. Classification (NCBI taxonomy): domain Eukaryota; kingdom Viridiplantae; phylum Streptophyta; class Magnoliopsida; order Fagales; family Myricaceae; genus Morella; species Morella rubra. The sequence continues at coordinate 20,415,046 of CM025854.1, forward strand.
AATGGTGCAGGCCATGGCTCTCAGGTCTAGATTCTGGGAAAAACCAGATAGATAGTGCTGGCAAAGTTAAACTTAGGTCACCATGTGATTTCAAATATGTCATAAGACATGTGCCTCAAGGCAGGGCCAGCTCAAGGGTAAGGCAACTTAGGCAGTTGCCTAAGGCCCCACCTTGAGCAAAAGGCCCCATAACTAAGAAGAAACAAATAATAAAAATAAAAGGCTCCTAAACACATGGCGAAAAAACAAACAAGTTAAGGGAAAACAATAAAAAAGAGGAAAAAATATTTTATTTATTGTAAATTGTGATGTGCAGTTTATATTCTATAAGATTGTGTGTGTGTGACTCTTGAAACGACGTCTTGCTTTCTGACACAGGAGTGAAACAAAGCAAAACTAAAAAATTTGGAAAGTGAAAAAAAAAGCCCTGAAGGTTAACACATGTAAGGGTGTGCATTTTATCCGGCAAAAATCGGAATTTTCGGTTCCAGTTTTAGTACTGGAATCGGACTGGAATCAGGAACCGGAACTAGAAATTCTGGTGGAAATGTCGAAATTTTGCAGTTCCGTTACTCATTTAAAAAAAATAATGCAGGGATTTTAAGCCCTCTTGTATATTTAGAAAAAAAAAAAACCCTCTTGCGTAAAAGACAAAATGACCTGGGTCAAACACCCAGGTCACACATGAATAGAGTCAGAAACTTCAAGAAAAGTCTAGAAAATAAAGGGAACTTCAAACAGAAAACTCACTTCTTCGTTCTCCCCCACCGTCGCCATCCCAGCTCCCTACCCTCCCTGCTTCTCTATCTCTCTCTCTCTCTCTCTCTTTCTCTCTCTACACTCTCCACTGCCTCCCGAGATTCTCGATGAGTTTACGTCAAAAGAATTGATGAGATTTGGTTATGGGTTCGACCTATGATTTGAACCCTTGCTAGAGAGTCTTAGATCCAATACAAGATCAGGATTTGAGGGTGTTTTTATTTTCTTGTTCTTGGTTTTTCCAGCTAAGATTTGCAGTGAGGGTTTTTGGCATGGTGTTTTTAATTTTCTTGTTCTTGGTTTTTCTCGCTAAGATTTGCAGTGAGGGTTTTTGGCATGGTGTTTTTAATTTTCTTGCTCTTGATTTTTCCGGCTGAGATTTGCAGTGATGGTTTTTGGCATGGGTGAATCTCTGAAATTGAGATGATGGTTGAAGTTTTGGCTCTGGTCTTGGAGTTGGAAGCGCTTTATGGAGGAAACAGGGCCGATTGATTCCTTCTCTTTGTCCCTGAAATCTCTCTCTCACTCTCGAATGGAACCGAAATTTTCGGATTTCGTATCCGAAAATTCCGGTTCCATTATGGGATTGGAATTCCGGTGGACCGGAATAGAAAGGAATGGAACTGGAATTAAAATGTTACTTCCCGTGGGTATTGGAATAGAAACCGGAATGGACCATTTTGGTTCCATCCATTCTGGTAACCACCCTTAGACACATGTGTGGTAAATCCTGAGAATGAAAACAAAGTAAAGCTAACAACGTGTTGAAAGTTCAACTGAAGAATTGATAATTGAACCTATATTTCGTGAAAAACGAATAATACATAGAAAAGTTAATCAAATCTAAAAAAAGGAGCTCTTGATAAATTTATTGTCAATGATAAAAACAATATAACATCAAGTTTAACTGAAGAATTGATAATTGAACAACAATGTGATTCCATACAATTAGGAGAGAATATTGAATCAATCCCACAACATAATATTGAAAATCAACTTGTTAATGATTCACAAGTTTATAGTTCGGTAATTCTTGATGAAGAACCAAGAAAATTTAGAAACCAATGTAAAGATAATGAAACTATAGATCTCAACGCTTTAAGTATAATATCTATAGATATTTATGATCCAAGTCAATGGAAAACTATGGATACAAAACTCAGAGATCTATTAGTAGAGAGAGGTCCAATTAGAATTGATGATATAAATTTTCCTAAAGATGAGAATAATAGACACTTCTCTACTACATTTATACGCAAAAACTATCAAATGGAGAAAAACATGATAGAAAATAGCTAGTATATTCAAAACATGTTGATAAAGTTTATTGTTTTTGTTGCAATCTATTTAACTCAAAACCTAGCACAACCAATTGGTTAATGAAGGAACTAGAGATTGGAAGAATCTTAGTGTTAAACTTAAAAGTCACGAAACAAGCCATGAACATATCACCAATATGAATAATTGGATTAACTTGGAAATGAGATTGGTTAAAAATAAAACAATTGATAAAAATCTTCAAGAACATATTAATAAAGAGAGAGATCATTGGAAAAAAGTATTATTAAGAATTATTGCTGTTGTAAAAACTCTTGCTAAAAATAACTAGCATTTCGCGGAAAAAACGAAAAGATCTACCATGATAATAATTGGTGTTTTTTTAAGCCTACTTGAAATGATAGCAGAATTTGATCCAATTATGCATGAACATGTTCGACGAATACAACATGGTGAAATTCATAATCAAATATGACACCTCTGGTAAAGGTCTTTTTAATGAACTTCTAAATGCCATAAAAAAAACATGGATTAGATGTTAATAACATAAGAGGACAATGATATGATAATGGATCAAATATGAAAGGAAAACATCAAGGTGTACAAAAGAGATTATTAGATATAAATCCTAGAGCATTTTATACACTTTGTGGTTGTCATAATTTGAATCTAGTATTATGTGATACGGAAAACTCATGTCTCAAAGCTATATCTTTTTTTGGAGTGATACAACACATTTATTCTTTATTTTCTTCTTCTACAAAACGATGGAAAATTTTACAAGATAATATATCTACATTGACATTGAAACCATTGTCACAAACATGTTGGGAAAGTTGCATTGAAAGTGTAAAAACAATAAAATATCAAGCTCCAAAAATAAGAGATGCTTTAATTCAATTAGCAAAAACAAGTGAAGATCCTAAGACAAAGAGTGAAGCCACATGCTTAGCTACATATGAGATTGAAAATTTTGAGTTCTTATTAGGCATAAATATTTGATATGATATTTTGTTTGCTGTTAATTCAGTGAGTAAGATCTTACAATCTAAAGATATGCATATCGATGTTGCCATAGATCAATTAAAATGGCTTATTTCTTATTTAAAAAATTATCGGAAATTGGATTTTCATTTGGTTTAATTTCATCTAAAGAGATTGCTGTTGAAATGGAAATTGAAACTATATTTCGTGAAAAACGAATAATACATAGAAAAAAAAATTTTGAAGAAAATATTAATGATGAAACAATAAAATCAGTTGAAGAAACTTTCAAAATTGATTATTTCATATACATAGTAGATCAAGCTATTTCTTCAATTCAAAATAGATTTGAACAGTTCACAGTATATGAAAATATTTTGGTTTCTTATTTAATATTAACAAATTCAAATCTTTAGAGAATGATGATTTAAAAAAATATTGTCTTAATCTTGAAAGTTTTTTAAAAGATGGTGAATATTCTGACATAGATGGTTTGATTTATTTTCAGAATTAAAAGTATTAAAAGAAGTTTTGCAACCTAAAATTAATACTCCAATTGAAACATTAAATAATATAAAAAATTAGATTGTTTTCCAAATGCATGCATTGCTTATAGAATACTCTTAATAATGCTAGTGACATGAGTTGCTTCTGGAGAAAGAATTTTTTCAAAACTTAAACCAATAAAATTTTATTTACAATCGACAATATCACAAGAAAGATTAAATGAATTAGTCATTCTATCAATTGAAAGTCACATATTAATAAATATTAAATATAAAAATTTGATTAGTAATTTTGCATTTCAAAAAGTTAGAAAAATTATTTTCAAATAATATTTTAAATATTTTTAAAAAAATTTATATAAAAAAGCCTAATTTTTAACATGGCCTTAGGCCTCAATTTTTTTATTGAGCCGGCCCTGCCTCGAGGTCAACAGAGCCTTCCAGGACGAGGAATTGGGTCATCTTGATTAACACTTGCTGGTACGCTTGCATTATGCAATAATGCTTCGGATGCATTACAGGAAACAAAAGTGGATTTCATTCCGACCTTGGGTGTCCAAGGCAGTTCTGTATGCACTTGGGGCGACAGAATATCGGGCCCCAGGACTATGCAGTTATTCTCAGTTCTTTAATCCAAAATTGGAAATTTTTCCTGATGGGGTGATGATCATTTTGTCAGTGCGTCGGGTTGATCTACATTGATGAGCTTTTGTGATTCTTGGATTCTCAATGTGTTCTTTTGTCAGGTAGAGCATGTTTAGAAACTGAAAGGTACTTTTTGCTCTCTCTATTTCTTCATCTTGTAACGACTCCTGGATACGTTTTGATAGTTTTTGTAGTTACTGGTAAGGCAACAGGCAATTTTGTTCTCTTGTTTTGCTTGAAGGCCTCGCGAGTCTTACAATCAATTGATTGGAATTTAAAACTAAGATTCCTTCTCTCCATGTTTTACTTTTATCTGTCGCTTACGTTACGCAGACGCCATTAGAGAAGAGAGAGAACATATTCCAGTTCTTGCTCGCATGCCCTTGAACTGAAACCCCTAAATAGTAAATCCTCTCTCGCTTTCTCGGCATCACATTTTAAATGCAAGCTCTCAAGTCACTCTCCATTCCTCCACCTTATCAATTCCACGGAGAGTTTGAGTCAAACTCAATCAAACGCTTTCTAGTTTTCTTCTGTGGTTCTCTTTCTTCATCCACCGAAACCAAAATCCAAGTTCCGAAAAGAGACTCTCCCTTCACCAATTGCCTGATCAACACCTTCAAATTCTCCAAAGCCAAGCGCTCTCCATCTCGACCCGCTTTCGTGGGTTTAAATCCCCCGCGAAACCCCAATCCGTATTTCTCTTCCTCAAAAATCTCGGATTCTCCGAGACCCACATTCGATCCGCGGTCCGTGTTTCCCCCCAAATACTGTTCGCTGATATAGACAAGACCCTTAGGCCCAAGATTGAATTTTTCCAGGAATTGGGTCTTGTGGGTTCTGAGCTGGCCAAGTTCATTTCCAAAAATTCCACGGTCTTGAATGCGAGTTTGCAGAGAAGATTGATACCCGGCGTTGCAATACTCAAGAAAATATTGTCCGACGATGAGAATAACCAAAACCTTTTCCGGGTTCTGCGGCGGTGCAATTCGGTGGTGACGGGAGTCCCTGAATCAAGGTTGGTGGGCAACATTGCTTACTTGAAGAGTTGTGGGATTGTCGGGTCTCAGCTCTCAATGCTTTTGACTAGGCAGCCGTGGCTTTTTGTTGTGAAGGAATCCAAGCTTAGGGGCCTTGTTTCTCGGGTGTTAGAGATGGGTTTTGCCGTCAATACCAGAATGTTGGTTTATGCGCTTTATACGGTTAGCTGTATGAGCAACGAGACCTTCATGAGGAAGTTGGAATTATTTCAGAGCTATGGGTTCACCTCGGATGAATGTATTGCGATGTTCCGAAAGGCACCTTCTTTGCTTGGGGGCTCTGAGGAGAAGTTGAAGCTTGGAATTGAGTTCTTCATAAATACCATGAAGTGGGAAAAGTCAGTCCTAATTCGTGCACCTTATTGTTTGATGTATAGCATGGAGACAAGAGTGTTTCCTCGGTTCAGGGTTTTGCAGATTATGAAGTCCAAAGGGCTGTTGAAGAGGGAGCCAAGGTTTATTAATAGCTTGAATTTATCAGAGGAGGAGTTCTTGGCAAGGTTCATTGCGAAGTATATAGATGATGCAGAGGAATTATTGGTAGCTTACAAGGGTCATTTATTGGATTCTTGTTCTGAAGATGAATCTTAGTTCTCGTTAAGTCTTCAGTTTGCTTGGTGAAAGTCCTGAGCGAATCAAAAACAATATGCAAGATGACAATCAATTATGTACACTGATTTGCTTTGATATTATTCAGTAGTTTATGTGCTTCAAGTGTTTCATGCGGAAATTATCTGGATGGAGGAGTTTTTCCTGGCATCTCAGAGAGAGGTCCTTTGGTGAATGGGACTGATGAAGATCATAAGGATGCTGAGAAGTGCAGTTCTTACAAGCAAACACCGACAAACAGTTTTACTTCGGCTAGTGTGTGAAATCTCCGGTAACTGGACTTGTTGCTTGTCATTTTTTTTATTTTTTGTGTTTTTCCATCCTGCGGTCACTCAGTACAGTTATCATGGGATTAGAAATTCATGTTAGCAGTTTGTTCTCATTCTGCTCAGGTCATACATACATTGAAGGTTAATCTTTCTTTTCACTACAGCAGGTTAATTGAGGAAATTTCTGATGCATTTGATTCAATTTTCTTGCCATGTGACATATCCAGTTGTGGATGCATTGTCACATTATTGCTTAATGTTAATATCCATTTGACTACCGTCTTCATGGAACATGACATATCCATTGTTGCTTATAGTGTGCTTGACGGCATGTCCGTTGTAAACCTGCTGCTTCTTCATTTCCTAGCTTGTAATCACGCTCATTCTATTGGGGTATTAGAACTTAGTTCTTACCATTTTTTGTCCATGTATATGTAAAGCATTACATGCTTTTTCATGGAATGAATTTTGCGGAGAATTATATCTTGTGATCTTTTATGTGCGTGAAATCATGTCCAGTTATTTTTCTGAGCAAAAGCATTGGATTCAGAGTCTTCAAACGAAAATACATCAAGGAGGGTCGAACGCAATATCTGCTGTACAAATTTTCTGCGGAGTGCGGAATACAATCTGATGTAAAAGAACCCAAATGTTGAGAGGCAGCTGCCAATTTTGCAAGTAGGTGTGCCATATGTGCTTCTGCTTCCTTGAGACCAATTGCAGCACCCAAAGGGGGTGAAAGTCCAGAAGACATCTAATATGCTGAACATCTTCTTCAATCAGCCCTCTGCTTCCAACTCTTGTTTGTTGACAGAATTAAACACTGAAACAGTCTCCGGTCTCTCAGCTACGTGAAAAGCTAGAAGAGCTGCCTTAAATGGGTCCATTTTAGGACTTCTTCAATCCAAGCTGCTCTAATCCAACCCTTTGAAATCGACAAACTGCTGCAATGATTGTAAAGGATCTCCATATAGCAGCATTATAGTTAAAACTTAAGAGCCTCACCTGATTCATACCTTTGATTAACCTGACTGTTGATGTTAATGTTTCTCTAGCAAACTTCGGATCTCCATCATCTTAATTGGGAAATGTTAGATCATATTTTTCGTTCAAAAACTTAATACAGAGTTGGTGTTCTTCCTTGCACTAGGGGCCTTTTTATCTCAATAACTAACGGCCATTGTAGATGATTGACAGTTAAGTTCGTAGAGCTACTCGGGTCACAGCCCTGCTATTCAGGAAACAGATTGGTGAATATCAGGGATTTGCTTATTTCGTTTGAGGCAATCTGCTGTATTCAAGGGCTTCCATATTTAAGAACACGTGAAAATATTGACAAGGAATGGAAAAATCTGGGAACCACCTGAGAAATGTAAAAACAAAAATTCAGGCAAATATGTGACTAGCATTGTTATAAAGATAAAAGATTTTGGATCGAATTGATTCCGAGTTCAAGACTCAAGAGGACAAAACTACTCTTGCGGCGGGTCTTATACAGAGTTCTCTCATTTTAGCTGAAACTTCCCTGTATTTCACAAAAAAAATGGTACTGGCTTCTCTTTCTTCATCACGACAGTCGACAGCCCTTTCCTATTCCGAGACGGCACTAACCCCCAGCTTCTCGGCTCCATCAACCGTCACTCCAGCGCGTCGTACCGAATCGAACAGTGGAAGCACCATCTTGCGATGGTGGACCGGACGAGTGAGCTCTTCGTGGAGATTGATGGCCACAGCGGAGACGCCGATATCGCAGAGGCGGAGAGCGAGCTTTTCGCCGATGCGAGCGGCGTCCTTGGAATCCCAAAGGCGGTTCTGGCGGCGTGGGAGGCGGTTGAGCCTGGCGCGGTAACTCGGAAGGAACTCTTGCTCGGAGGAGGACGCCATGGCGACGATGGAGGACGTGCTGGGGTTGGTCACCTGGGCCGTCAGCTTTCGGCACGAGAGGACTAGGCGAAGCAGGTGGCGGTTATCCGTGCACATAGATTCCGGTTTGGGGAGGATTGGCTGTCCGTCTAAACTACACGAATAGAATAGGAGCCATTTCGGTCCCCTGCAGGCCGCTGCTCTTCATTTGTGTTTAGTCTTTTTTTTAAAAAAAAATCTTGCGGATCGGATCGGATCGGATCAGGGCTTGTTTTATTTTCTAAAAATAAAAATAAACATAAAAAAAAAGATATTTCAATTTCTGCCAAAAAAAAAAATCGTTCTGTTTTAGGAAATTAAAAAATAAAAACAAAAATGGTTCCTGGATCTTGGCTTTGTCTAGGTGCTAATTGTCACGTTCGTTTAGAAAAACAAAATTGTCGCGTTCAACAAATAAACAAGGAAAAAAATAAATAAGAAAAAGGAGGTTGGAGTAGTCTCCACCAGGCGTAGTCTAAAGTGAGGCTTCCCCCAATCCCTTCCGCTGCACACTACTGCGGACGTGCTGTTGCTGCACGGGGTGGAGGATGAAATTATCATTATATAATTTTCATTTTTCACTACCAAACATAATAAGAGAACAAAATTTCGGCACAAAATTTTCACAGACATCTTGAAGTTAACATTTATATCGCTAAGTTTCATTGTATTTTGACAACGTTATCTCTATTTTGAATTTTAAAAGAAACATAGAAACTCCAAAAAAATTTTAACATTTACCTAAACATACTACTAAATTTTCATTACCTTTTTATAAACTCCCATAAAATTCCATTCTCTCTGGATTTTTATACTACATCCAAAATTTTTGAAATTTTTTGAAAATTCTCATTTACCAAACATGCTTTATATATAACTACATAACAATTAGGTGGGGGTGAAGGGTGATAGATCCTTATATAGTTTACAAATAACAATTAGTGACTTTTTGCTCAAATGTGGTGAAATTATCATTGTATAATTTACACATAACACTTAAAGAAAACGTCACTTTTGTGCAAATGTCATTTTGATCCATCAAATTATCAATCTCATCACATTTAACTCTAAAGTTACCAAAATTCATTATTATTCATCTTGTTATAAGATCCAATCAATATTGTGTCATTTATAAGAATGTGTATTTGCATAGTCAATAGCGGTTTGTGCCCCAATCGGCACTGTAACCGCTCTGGACAGTTTCCTCAAATCGGGAACCTCCTGAACCTTGCTATTGGCGATAACCAACATTGGGTGGTACCAGTTTAGCAGTGGCGGTGGGCGGTTACTGCCACCCTTGCAGAGAGAGAAAGAAAGAGAGTGGGTTGAGGGAGACGGGGAATGAGGTTTTTAAAAAAATAAAACTCCTTCCAATCAAAACAACGTCGTTTCTTTTTAACCTGAAATAACATCAGTAGTTGCTAAAGTAATAAAAAAATATGTCATCACCCCATGACGAAATTGAGCTCTTGTCTGGTTACGCCATGGTGTGATGACCATCTTTCAGCACCAATTAAACTAGACACCTTCGGTACCCGTGCACAACCTTAATCACTTGGTATTTTTTACACAGTTCAACCGTATGTTCTTATATATTAAAATGCAGATATTGATGCATTTTGGTAATTTGGAGGTTAAATATGTTGAAATTAATAAATAAAACCAATAAAATGATTTTTAAGTTATAATTCAGGGGCTAGAAGTAAAGATTCTCCTAACAATTAACAGCTTAGCAATTTTAACTTATAATTCCCCCTCTGCTTTTTGTTTTAAATGGACACAAAAAAAAAAAAAAAAAAATTCATCCGACTTATTCAACCAAGTTGCTGGTTAAGCTCGAGTTGCGACCAGCATTCTAGTACAAACAATTATAACTTCAACATTTAAGATGGACAAGCCGAGTCCCACGTTATTCCGCTACATCTCTTGCATGGAGAATAGCACCCTGTTATTTTAAAAGAAACACTACTACGAACTTGAAATATCAGATTTTGACGTAATATGGCATAATATATAATAACCACAACGAAGCCATAGTTCAAGAGGAAGCAAAGCTATGGAGGCCGTGAAGCGCCTTAGGATGTTGGAGGAGCATTCCTGTCACAAATATAAGAACACCGGCAACCTTCGCTTACGCAGTTTCCCCAACCCTTCGGTTGAGCGTGTAGCTGACCGCAATACTCATTACATTGTGGAAGGTTGCACGGATCAGAGAGTTTCTTAGGAACATTCCCATCCCTGCAAACTCCCTCGTAGCTTTCACCTGCACAAAGATGGCGTAAGCATATATATATATATATATATATAGAGAGAGAGAGAGAGAGAGAGAGAGAGAGAGCGGCAAAGAAAGTTTATATTTGTACTTACATTGGTGATAAGGAAGGGAAACCATGGAGAGGATCAAAACTGCTGCAAGGAACTTCATCCTGATCAGTTGAATCAATGGTGGTAGTTAATTATGCAGAAAAGTGAATTGTAGGTGGGGAAGAGGGGATGCATTAATCCTTTTAAAAGCATTTACATATTTTTAGACAACAAGCCGAAAAAAAAGAAAAAGAAAGATAGACGAGGACATGAATGTCTGTTAATCCGACAAAAAAGGTCAAAAGATTCAGAAAAAAGGGGATGATCGATTAATGCTCAACCATGAAAATGGAGGGTTTGTCTCAGTCGTTGACCATAGGGCCTTTGCCCGTTACACGGACCCAAGGTCTACGTACCAACCCAAGCCCAAAAGTCTGATCCGACCTTAGGCCCAAAGCCCAGACACTACCGAAGCACTGCAAAACACGACCGTGTTGTTAGCCAGAAAGGAGGATGCAATCTGCAACCCCTCTACGGCTCCACCTTACTCGCCGTACGTCTAAGGATAGGACAGATTGTCTTCTCCAGAAGGGCATAACCCCACACGTTCTGTTCACTTCGAAAAGGGCAATTACCATTTCCACCCTTTCTGATCCCGTTCTTCTTCTTCTTCGTCTTCTCACTTTTTTACTGTTTTCCTAGCCCATCAACACTTGCCTTTTTCTTGTATAAATAAAAGTGAGGTTTAAATGCATTTCATACCCTTGTGATATGTGTGAATTGTAGATATGTCCCTGTAGTAAATAAAGTTATTTTTATATCCTTAAAATAAAACTTGAATTCACAATATGCGCTTCCGTTTATATGTCGATTTGAATATCTAACTGTAAGTGTTGACGTGGCAAAAACAGACATGTCAGCACCGATAAAATGATGCCACGTGTTCTGTGAGTTTACAAAATCCAAGTCAATAGCCCAATCGCCTACCACATCACTACCATGTCAGTTTTTTTTTTTTATTAAACATGAATAAGCTAAACGGCACACGTAAAACCAGGATTAGATGTTATATTTGCCCCGCCTTCAATGGTAACTGGCCTTCGCCATCTCCTTCTTTGTCCGCCTTATCCCTCTCAATTGCGCAATCACTTCCTTCTACTCTCTCCTTCCCCACTACTCGCCTCCTCTCCGAATTATTATGCTTCAACCTGTACCCATCTCACCTCTTAAGCCGATGTCAAATATTGGCCGAACCACCTAAAATTATGGTGTTATCTTTTTGCTTGGGCCCCTCACGTTCGATGAAATTTCCGTGAGAAAAAATGAGGAACTTTTGGAGTATTGTTAGAGCTGAAAACGCAGAGGCTACGAGAGTGTTCGGTTAGGGGAAGGTTAAGAGGACGAAATAAAACGTTAAGGAAAAAGCTTCGTGGCAGCCCGAGCAAACTTCTTTGCCTTCAATTTACAGGAGGCGCAGCCCGAGCAATCTCCGTCTCTTGAAGACTGCTTGAAGCTCTTGAAAGGCGAGCGAGATGAGCAGCGCCTCGCTGGTCTATTTCGGGTCACCAAATTTTGCAAAGGCGACGGCCACGCTTCGCTCTGTAGGGTCTATGACGCCGTAGGAGTTCACTTTTAGAGGATTGGGGCACCGTTCAGCTTATCCCGAGTTGATGATTTTTTTTTTAAGAAAAATAAAAATAAAAATCTAATGTGGCAGGTGATTGGGCAACTGACTTGACATTCATTGGCTTAGTAGATACGTGACATCATTTTATTAGTGTTGACGTGTCTGTTTTTGCAACGTCAGCACTTACCATTAGATATTCAAACAGTAGGTGGATGGAGAGGCATATTGTAAATTTAAGTTTTACTTCAAGGGTATAAAAATAACTTTATTGACCACATGGGCATATCCATAATTCGCGCATATCACAAGAGCATGGAGTGCATTTAAGCCTAAAAGTAAACTTAAATAATTCTTACTTAAAGATTTCTTAACATGTGAGGACAGCAGAAAGCATTCTCCAAAGTCAACAAATATGATAGGCCAGAGTATCAACTTAAGAAAACAACCAAATGTTCTCCACTTTGGGCGGGAGTAAAACCAACACTTCAAATAAACTTATTCATAAAAATACCAGCCGTTCAAACACTAAACATATAAAGAAAGAAATAAAACACATGCGGAAAAAAAAAGATAAGTGAATAAAAGTAGATAACTAACACATCCCACTACAAGTCCCACTAACACTCTGCCTCCTATTCTTGAGTCCCATAGTCCACGACTCCTTAACTGCTCTGCCACTTCTCCACTATCTTCTCCACAAGCCTCTCTCATAAGTCTACAACTAATTACTGCTGCGCCACTTCTCCAGTACATGGCGCAGCCATATCTCAACTTCTAGTCAGCATATCGTGGATTAGCCTCATTCTTCCGGGTCTATCAAAAATACAACTAATAGGAAATACGCACTTTGAACGGGGTACATCATTAGATTTGACAACAGAAGGAAATTAAAAAGGAACTGCGAGACCGAACTCCTCAGTCATGTCCAACTCAGTTGGGAGCATGTTATGAGGAAGTTCCCAATCAAAGCAATGGACAAGTTGTGCTACCACTAGCCTAACCACAGTAAGACCCAATTGCATCCCTGGGCAGCCTCTTCTCCCAGAGCCAAATGGGATAAGTTGGAAGTCACGTCCCCGCAGATCTATATTATTCCCTACAAACCTCTCCGGGAAGAATTTCTTTGCATCCACAGGCAGAACCAGCCAGGGGCGGTGGGGGGCAGCTGTCCCCACCCTTTGCCTGAAAAATCTGTTGCAAATTTTTTTTTTTATACGGGTTAGACTCGCCCGCCCCCCTTAAACCCAGGCGCCTAACGACCTAGACCCAAAACACTACGGTTTCATCCACCAACAGAGCCATGGTTTTGGACGCGGAGAGGGTTTGCAGACGAAGGTGTGGGTGGAGACGATAGCTCTTGGGCTAGTTCGTTGCTTGAAAATGAAAGTGGATTGTGAGGGAGTGCCGGAAGGGTGTGGAGACGACAGCTGTTGGGCTAGCTTTTTTTTTTTTTTTCCTAAGTGACAGCTGTTGGGCTAGCTATTACACTGCTTTTGAATGAAAGAGGAGGGGGGAGGGTAACTACATATATACACCGAAGGCTATGCCTTGTGTTTTGTTCTTGTTTACAAATAAAGACTGAAATTAATGGGGGAGATCAGAATAAAGGGTAACTTCTTGTTTTGTTCTTGTTTTTTCCTCTGACAAATTAAGGGTAACTACGAAGGAAAGGACAGGTCAAGTTGACAGATAATTGGAGTTTGTTTCTTGGGAGTTGAAATCAATCTCTGTATAGTCAATTCCATGCTGGATTCTGTGTCATTTATTTTTCCCTTGTAATTTCTTGGTAGATTTTGATTCTTTCCCTTTCTTCTACTCTCTACAAAATCAGTTTCGTGTTCTCTCTTTCTTTCTAAGAGCCTGAATTGAATAGCGTCTGAGGATGATTCAACACTTGTGTAATTCTGGAGAGAGGCTGCTTTGAGTACAAATCTCGAACTTATCCATCGTTTGATCATGGTAAGTTACTTCATCTTGGTGAGCTTTATTCAGAGAATTTCTTAGCAATTATCATATCGTATTTAGAGATCAACTTCGAAACTACATTTATGATGTGAGAAGTCATAATGCTTTTTCTAAGCTTAAAGATATTGGAAGTCTTACTGTGAAGATGGTTGAGACAAGAAAACATACTCTATATCTATTGGTTTATCAGCTTATTGAGTTGGCATTGATCTTACCACTTGCGACTGCAACCGTTGAGAGAGTGTTCTTTGCATGAAGTTTATCAAAACTGACTTGTGTAATAAGATGAGAGATGAATGAATAAATGATAGTATGGTGGTATACATCATAGGATCCAATTGCTACCTCTCAACAAATAGTACGGTATGTGTATTTCAATAGTTTTAGTATTTTCAATCTTTAATTTTTGATATTTTAACTCTAAGACATTTTTTTTGCATTACGTACTAAATTTTTTTTTGTCATTTTCCCTTTGAAGTTTGCCCTCCTTCAATTGCATTCCTGGTTTTACCACTGTGATTTTAAGGAACAGCTCGGCAGCCTGCATGAGACAACAATGGAAGGCACCAAGCCTAAGCGTGTGCATGATGGGGCCATATAGCTAAAAAATTTTCCTAACATATGAAGGCTCCCAAAGAGAGGGAACCCTCTGGACCGGGAGGTAATTATTCTCGCAGGAGATACAATCATAGCCATGAAGAATATGAATCCGGTTAAGTTCACTTAGATTCAAAAAACGAGAAAGAAAAAGAGCTTTAGCCAAGTTCAAAGTCAAAAGTGTGGAGCTTTATGCCACTAGAATCGAAATCAAACCAACAAGTCAAACTTCAGGCAGGAAGGAGATACGTGAGGGTTTTTTTTCTTCCCCCACTTTTAAGATCAATTGTCAAGGCGAAAAATCTATCCCGCGAATTACGTCTAGCTAAGCTGCAACAATAAAAAAAAGACCTAGCATGTAGTATAGACTGGTAGAGTTCAGTATCACATGCACCTCCAACCTCAATCATTTCGTCGATCCCTGCAGAAGCCTAGCCAGCAAATCACAGATTATTAAAGTAATCTCAAAACATGTCTCAATTGTCGCGTTTGACACGTTTTCTCTCCAGATTTTTGTTGGAGGATTTGAAGAGAGATAAAAGAGATTTATTGTACACGAATAAACAACACAAATAAATTACTTCAAGACTTGTTAAGGCATGTTACAGAGTCGTTTCCTTAAGATGAATTTACCTCCACCAATCTCGTACAAAAGTACATACAATAGTGTGTAATTGGGTTCAAGCAAGTTTGACTCTAGAATACATTGATTTTACTAATTTGTTATCCAATGACGTTTTGCACTAATGAAGTTAAATCAGGATACAGTCAATTGATACTATTGTAACCAAGAAATCAAAATTTTGCTTATGTAGTAAATGAATCTGATAATTTAAGAAAGAAAGGTGTTTGTAGAAGTATATAATATCCCGACCCTCTAAGTATTATTAATTATCTTAATTTTAGTAATTAAATTATAATAAATAGTATTTAATTATTTTATTAGTTTAAAAATAGAGAAAAATTCCCTAAAAATAGTTTTACATAGCCAAAAATTATGAGAAAAATATCCTCTTTCTTATATTTTCAAGCTCTTTAATATAATTACATATTTTACTCATTCAATACCTTGAAAATTTTTAAATATTAATTTATATTGCTGAAAAATACTAAAATACCCTTATTTAATGTTTGTAGCCCTAAATATTTCTTATAAAAACTTATTCTTTCTTCAAACTTTTTGCTTGGTTTACATTACTCACTTAATTACCAAGCCAATAGAACCTACTCTAAGTTAGCCGTGCACCCTAGTGATCATTTTTGAGAAATTTTGCAACAAATAGGACAATTGGGCTTGGAAAATAGGATTTTATTGTTTGGGCTTTGAAATAGCTAGAAATTTGGGCCTCCAAAACATACCGTTCGGCCCAGCCCATCACCACAGCCCATGCCAACATAATGATAGGATGCTAGTGATTAGCAATCATTAAGCCATGCAAAACCATGCACCATTTGTCATCCATTGTGTAGCTGCCCCCCTAACCAATTCAGCTTCAAGCCTTGCATAGACACCCTAATCTAGTGGTAGACATCATCATGTGATCTAGTTAAACCCTAGCATAGTTAATTAACCCTAGGAGACAAACTCTAGTTAAGGAGTAGTATAAATAGGAGGCCATTGTGAAGGTTTTCTTCGCATCCAGCCATTCTTAGAGAGAGGGAGAGTAAGAGAGAGCTGAAGAAAGAAGAATAAGGAAGGAGAGAAAAGAGAAGAAGTAGCTGAATTGCCCTAGGAGGAAGAAAATAAGAAATTTTGAAAAAAAGTGGTAAAGGTTGAGGTTTTCTTAAGCTTTGCTATCCTAGAGGTTATTACTTTGATTTTGATAGTAACATCAAGCTTAATTTAGGTTTTGATACTCAAGAAAGTCACCAAAGAGCCAAAAGATCAAGGAAGGTAAGGGTAGTTCATGTTAGTGATGTTGTTGGCATTTTCATAATTCAAGGTTAGTAATATGCTAGGGAGTGATCTGGAACCTTTGAATATGCTTAACATGAGCTAAGTATGAAGTTATAATTATTAGATGCAAGAGAATGTTGAAAAATAGAGATTATTGTTAAACTTAGGTCATAAAGCCCTTTGGATGAATTTTGATATGAATCTTGTGTAAATAAATTGCATGGCATGATTTTTGAATGTTTAGAAGTATTAGAAACATATAGGATAGGTTTCATGCAAATTTTTACGTGAAAAATTGAAGAATTAGCTAAGTAGATGAAAACTAGCTTAGAATTGCACCATTTGTGATAACAGCATCTTTAGGGGTATCTCGTATATAGTAAACGACCACTAATTGATCTCAAATTTGGAGATTAATACTAGATAGTACTAGGAACCTACAGTTAAAATTTTGAGTCATTTGGAGTAGGATGAAAAAGTTATGATTAATTAAAGTTCACTGTTAAAACTAGGTTTTTCACTAAAAATAACCATTTTTGTAGTCACACAGTTTGGCTTGA
Organism: Morella rubra; assembly: GCA_003952965.2. Lineage (NCBI taxonomy): Eukaryota > Viridiplantae > Streptophyta > Magnoliopsida > Fagales > Myricaceae > Morella > Morella rubra. Next base: position 20,431,988 of record CM025854.1, read on the forward strand.
TTTCTTTCACTTGGATGATTTTACTGGCTTAATACTTATAGTTTTTTTCTAGGATATGGGCTTGTAAGTGGAGCCCAAAGCTAGGTCCCTATTGGACCCAAAATGCCTAACTTAGTGGCCATGTGAAATAGGCCTCTTTTCTGTTTGGGCTGACCCAAGTGATATTTCAATACTACTGATATTTCAATAGGTGGGCTTGCCAGCAAGCCAAGTCTAAGTCCTCATTGGACTTGAGACATTTAAATTAGATAACATGTAACATGGGGTTTGTTTTAAAATAGTAAAAGTCTAAAACTACATTGCTTGCTGATTTGAAATAAGTAATTAAGGATATTAGTTGGCTAAGTAGAAATCTAATGGTATTTATTTTGGAAATAAATACAAGACATGGATGTGATAGAGTATTAGGTTTTCTTGAAAATGAAGACATGGATATTTACTGCACATGATAATGATAAAGAATATGTTTTTAATGAAAATATGCATCAATGATATAATGGATAGTATGTGCATAGCATTTGCATAAATAAGTTAATGGATATAGAATTTGCAAAATGGCATCTGCATCAAAGGCATTTGCATTAATGAAAATTTTTACAGTTAATGGGTGACGGTACCTATCACTGGGGAGTGCAACCATCACTAGGGGTAGTGGATGAGTAGAAGGCAATGGGCCTTTACCCATTGTCCTAGGGCAACAAAATGCCTAGGACTGTCCTAAAGTGTAGAGAGATTGGACGCACAACCCTGCCACTGAGGGTGAAACAGTGGACATGAAAGACAAAGGATTTTACAGACATGAAACATGACATGCATACTGCATATGATTATACTAGTATTATCTTTGAATCATGAACTGTTTATTGAGTATGTAAGTATGGTTTATACTACTGCATGTCATCACTTGCCTCAATTCCCCTTTATTGATTCCTTAAGACTCACCCTGTTTCCTTTCCATATTTGTTGTACTGCTAAGACAGATTATGGCAATTTTTTATTCCTTCATTACCCACAGCTTCCCACCCATGTTCTGGTCATTCATGTCCGAGTACTAGTTTCTAACGGCCTAGATGTAATTGTGGACAATCAGCCCTACCTTATCCCGAAATTTGCCACTAGAGTTTCACATGAGAATGGCCCTTAGGAGCAAACTACTCCAGCATAGACTAGATACCTTACCCTATTGGACGATGAAGACTCATCTAAAACAGATGCTCAATAGGGTTAGCGATATAGCTTATCCGGTGTTAGCCTAGATTTTGTAAGGGCCTTAGGTCCTCCCTAATCCCTAACTCTGATGGATAATGTGTTGCAGTGTGCCACTTCTTAATATACATGTGATGTTTGCCTTATATTTAAAGTATTTCTCTTATCCTAATTTACTTGACTTCCATTTTCACCATTTTGTCTTTTGAGTTATGTTTACAAGTCTTCCATTGAATTTCCTTATTACATAGTAATCTTTATACACCCAAGGAAAATACTACAGTCTTGAGACCCGTAGGATAAGGATGTGTTGTAATCTCGCTTTTATGCATCTCTGTTATTAGAAAGAGAGCTTAGATACTAATACAAGCATGAGGGACATGACAAAGTATAGAGCTTTAAAAGAAAGAGAGACAAAGTCATGGTGCAATATTTTCTTTATTGTTGTAAATTATGCAAATGATGATGCATATTTATAGATGTTGAGACACCTTTTCACCAAGTGTGGTGACTCTTCATCAACAGGTGACTCTTCATCAATAGGTGCCTATTTGTAGTGAACATGTACCTTTTCATTGAACGGGTACCTCTTCATCACCAAAGGACATCTCTTCATGTGAAAAAGAATTTTTTTTTATAAACGAATATCTCTTAATGAAGATGTGTCATTTTATTAATGGACATACCATTTCAAACAAAAAAGATTAAATTTCTTCTATTAGATCAAAGATCAATTGATCTCGACCGTAAATTCTTCAACCAATTCATAACTTAAATATGACCATTGGATTACATCTATTTTCAAATAGTTTAATAACATCCCACGATCAAGAGATTACAATCACAACTGTCCAAAATATTAATGGTTTGATCTAATCACTTTAGCATTAAGAAATGCAAACATCCCATCACCCTCCACATGATACTCTATCCACCAATGCATTCACAATATATAAAAATATAAAATATATATTAATATTTGAAAATATTTTCCAACAACTTTCAAATTAATTAGTTTGGGCTTTTAAATAAAATTCAAAGGTAAAATTGTGGCACGTTGCTCATTTATAACACATATGGGACGATTTTGACAGTTAGATATTTTTTAGGGCACAAATTAATGAAATTTAATAATTTAATGTTCAATGTGTCAAATATTTTAGTTTGAGGAATTTGAGATTATTTTAATAATTTGGGATGCAAAGTTACTTTTTCTATTAACATATATATATATATATATATAGGGTTTATCATATTTATGAGAAGTATGTTTCTTCTTCTTATAATATTTACGAGAAGAGTGTCGAGGAAATTTAGGAAAGCGTTTCTTTTGTTTCGAAGGGGGAATAAGAGAGGAATAATCATATTGTTCACAAAAAGATCCCAACTCACGTCGGTTATTTTTCTTATCAAATTCTAAAGTTTTTTTTAAACGAAGATCATTACATATCCAAAGGTCATTTTTGTTGATAATATTAATAATATCACCATAAGTAAGTGTATCATAAGAAATAAGATCATCAGGATTAGCAAGATTGAGCAACTTTTTGGGCAAAATAATAAGGAAGACCAGCAATAAATTTTTCTTTCCAATAAGATTAATGACAATCATCATGATGTAAAACTTTGAAAAGGAAAACATTTTTATACCATCGAAAATAAAAAAAAAAGTAGGACATTTTAAATTAACAAGAAAATTAGATGTTCTATCTTTATAAGAAGAAGGATCACCAATAAAATTTTTGGTAATAGTATAAAGAAGAGCATTAACAGCATCAGTGATGGGCTGACCATTATGCATAAGTATATCGCCACTAGCATCTAATTTAACGGTAGAAGTAACCTTATTTTTTTTTTCAGTTTGGAATAAATAATGATCCCACCAATTTTTTAATTGGCCAGTAAAACCGTAATTAAACAATTAACAATTTGATTATCAGAACGGTCGGAGCTTTTTAAAACATTAGAATACATAGTCATTTCATGTAAAATATTTTCAAGGGGGAATAAGAGAAGGATAACCATATTGTTCACAAAAAGATCTCAACTCATCGGTTATTTTTCTTATCAAATTCTAAAGTCTTTTTTAAACGAAGATCATTACATATCCAAAGGCCAGTTTTGTTGATAATATTAATAATATCACCATAAGTAAGTGTATCATAAGAAATAAGACCATCAGATTAGCAAGATTGAGCCGAACTTTTTAGGCAAAATAATAAGGAAGACCAGCAATAAATTTTTCTTTCCAATTAGATTGATGATAATCATCACGATGTAAAACTTTCTATATATATACATACATACGGATGTCCAAGATGTCGATAATTGCATCTACTTGTTTCAATTGGTCTCCTCTGTCACTAGAGTGCATTTTATGAACACCTATATCAAAAGCGTAAGGTGTAAACACAAGGTAAATTTAATATTTGAATTATTTATCTCACACCCTCTTTCGTGTGTGAACTAGACTTCCTCTTATTTTAGTTGGTACCGAAAGTATACACACCAACTCAATGGAGTTGTAAAGATAAGAAGGACCGGTGGATATAAATTGATTCGGCCAAATTTTCTAGGAAGTCGTGATCAATGGACTAAATTGAAATATTCCGTGTCGATCGAAGGAGACAGCCTTTTGTTTCTTTTTCTTTTTTTCTAGGCAAAGCAGTACCAAGCCTGCAGGCAAGGGATTCGACCCCCGGACGTAACACTCCAAAGGGAGGAGGTGCAAACTGAGCTACAGCTCACTGGCAGCCTTTTGTTTCTTTCTGATTGATGAAGGAGTTTCTGGTGGATTCTAGTGTTGGACGCGTACACTAGACATTGACAAGTTTTCTTCTCTGCAGAAAGACATGTATCTTCCTTCCCTCAATTGTCCATATCTGCAGCAGTCCCGTTTTCGAAAAGCATATCCAATCATAAAGCTGGTCATAATGAAGCCCGGTAAATGACCCAGAAACATGGAAATATAAAGATAAGGATGGAGTAGATTGATGTAGATTGAGTGTCTATTGTGTTGTTGGAAATATCTCTGGCCAGCATGCACTAAATTGGTAAAAAATTCAAAGAGAAAGGTGATATAATTGATTTTTTTTTTTTAACTTTTTTGTGATAGAAATAAATAATTTGATAGAAAGAGATATTATTTTATTAATTTAAAATTGAAGAGAGAGATAATTTGAGTGAATTTTTTTATATTTTTTATAATAAAAATAAATATTATTTTATAATTATTTTATTGAATTATGATCAAAAGTGTCTTTTCATTGAACAAGAAAGACAAGCTTTTCTAGAGAGAGAGACTCCTCCCTCTCTTTAGAACCTCACCTCTTCTTTGTCTAAAAGCAACCCCCACCTTCTTGCTCTGGCCGAGGGAGGAGCTCCAGCTCCTTCCCCCCTCCTTTTCCTTTCCTCCGGCCACCCTTTTGGTGGCTGGAGACTATCTGTTTCACTTTTTTAAGCTTACATTTTGTTTTATTTTTGGTGGCTAGATCCCAACCTTTTCAGTGGTCTTCAGTGTGCACAGCCTTTATGGTGAGACTTTTTTTCCTTCCGACGACCAGATCTGACCTAAAGCAGAGGCAATCGGCCGGCGCGTGAGCTTTCATGCACGCCACGCGCGTGCGCGAATCTCAAGCGCCCAATGTCTTTTGCTTCTCTCTCGGCGGTTTTGAGCATTTTTCAGAGGACTCAACCTGCCCCGCAATGCTTAACTCTCTCTGGTGGTCTTCTATGTATCTTTTTGTCCTTTTCTTGCCAGCGTGTGTGGGCCATGCTTGGCCACAGGTGCTGTGCCACCTATGCGCGCGACGTTTTTGATTTCTGCCACTTCTGGTTACTGCCCTTTTGTGCTACTTGTAGCTGTCTCTCCTCCTCCCCCTACTGCAGCCAGTATTTGTATAAAGATGATTGTGAAGGAGTCGAATCGTTGCTCTGCTCGCCCTTCCTATAGTGAAAGCCACCATCGCCTTGTGCGATGGTTGTGTTGTGTCCCGATCCTTGTGATTGGTTTGTGTTTCTCCCGTGTGCTGGCTCTTGTGCCCAGTTTGTGTTTGTTTTGTGTGCTGGCCCTTGTGGCTAGTTTGTTGTTCTGATGTTTATTTAACAACCCTTGTGACTATTGGTGGTTCGGGTTTTTCAGTCCGATTTGGTTTTCGAATCTTTGGATTCGGATTATTGTAGGGCCTTTAAGTCTGTTTAGATTTTTTGCTAGCCTTCTGGTTGTTTTTATGTTTTGTATTGGTTATAACTTTCTCGAATATTAATATACTATTTCATTTGGCTAGAAAAAAAAAACATTTAACAAGAAAGAAATGTAAAATTCGAGCTTAAAAAGCTCTGATAAGCAAGTAATTCAGCCAGTAAGATCTACAAAAAGGATTAAATACCCGACTGTTCATGGGCACAACAGCCTGTACAACCAAAACGAAAAAGGAACGCCAAGATTTGATCAATATTCGTTAAGGCGATCGATATATAGGAATGGCAAGTAAATGCTTGGCTCTAGGAACTATCAGACCAAACTCCTCAGTCATGTCCAACTCAGTTGGGAGCATGTTATTAGGAAGTTCCCAATCGAAGCACCGGACGAGTTGTGCGAGCACTAGACACACCACAGTCAGACCCAATTGAATCCCTGGGCAGCCTCTTCTGCCAGAGCCAAATGGGATAAGTTGGAAGTCACGTCCCCGCAGATCTATATTTTTCCCAGCAAACCTCTCCGGGAAGAACTTCTCTGCATCACTCCAAACGCTTGGGTCTCGCCCAATTGCCCATACGTTTATCATGACTCTAGACTTCCCGGGTATATATGTGAAAGCCATTAACGGTGCACGTGATATGACACCAAGTACTCCAAGCTATCCAAGTTTGATTCCGCTATCATTACCCTTGGATGCTTCATTAGTTCCGAGAGCGCGCGTCCACTCAATTGCCGTTGCTGAAGTGTCCGTGAAGGCTACAAGTATGTCCTGCAAAGAAATCATCGTCCATAAATTGACAGCATATTTGTATCCAATATTATGTCAATTGAAAATTTCCATTCTAGACACACATTGAAGTATGGATGCGACTAAATAAAGTTAGTACAGAAACATTTGATATATGTCTCCCTGCTAAAACAAATCAACAAAGTTACGTTCTACGATTAATTACCAACATTATCGCTTTGATATTGGCCCGTTCAACACGGTACTGATCAGTTTCTTCAGATCAAATCCTTTGTTTTATTTCTTATTAGATAAAATCTGTCACTGAAATGGGAGTTTGGGTTATGGCCGTCCAGTCAAGAGAATTTACCGGTGACATTAAGGCCTTGCAGTTAGTCTAAATTGAGCTAGATAGCCCAATGCATAAGGGATGTCAAGGGATTTTTCTAGTTATTTAAAAAAATTAAAAGTTATATTAAAAAGGAAATGCATTGAGAATGAGAATGATATAATGCAAGCAAATTAGAGTACTGAAAAAATTTATACCATTAGCGTATAATAAAACCGCGGGAGCTCTGATTTTCTAAGTCAGAATTTAACTTCTTGTACAAATTAATTACTCTATTTTAAAATATAATAAAAAAGTATTTTCCTTTAAAAAATTATTTTTATATGTCCCTACTTCAATTTCTTTTCTTTTTGGGCCCCCAATTTACCGTTTCAAGCCCAAATCCCTCTCCAAAGACGCTGAACTCACCGAGCAATCCAAATGTTTCTCCCAGAAATCATCGATGCCGTGTCATGGGCATGAGCTGGAGTCACCGGGTGGACTAATTCAAAGGGGTAGATGACTCAGTGGAAAGCATCAGTTATTATGTTTCAGTTATTTGATTACGTTGCCACGTTCCAGGTATTTAGTTCGTGAGGTAGTGTGTCACGAACTGTATGGGTATTATTTATTACTTTTTTTTTTCTAAAATATTATTTATTACTTTCGAATCTATGAAATGAAGGGGATGCATTTCACAAAACTTACGTGTGAGGATGGAGGCATATAAGGTAATTAGTAATTGACCACTTCGAGGGTGTGAGGCCTCCTCTGCATTGCCATCTTCATTCACCCGCCATTTTTTCCTACCCATCAACACTCGCCTTTTTCTTGTATAAATAAAAGTAAACTGAAATTCTTGCTCTAAGAATTCTAACATGTGTGAGGACAGCAGAGGGAGGGAAACTACATATATACACCGAAGGCTATACCTTGTGTTTTGTTCTTGTTTACAAATAAAGACTGAAATTAATGGGGGAGATCAGTATAAAGGGTAACTTCTTGTTTTGTTCTTGTTTTTTCCTCTGACAAATTAAGGGTAACTACGAAGGAAAGGACAGGTCAAGTTGACAGATAATTAGAGTTTGTTTCTTGGGAGTTGAAATCAATCTCTGTATAGTCAATTCCATGCTGGATTCTGTCATTTATTTTTCCCTTGGTAATTTCTTTGGTAGATTTTGATTCTTTCCCTTTCTTCTACTCTCTACAAAATCAGTTTCGTGTTCTCTCTTTCTTTCTAAGAGCCTGAATTGAATAGCGTCTGAGGATGATTCAACACTTGTGTAATTCTGGAGAGAGGCTGCTTTGAGTACAAATCTCGAACTTATCCATCGTTCAAGAGATGGATCATTGTTTCACAGAAGCAAGTACGAGTTATTTTTTTATATAACATGTCTTGATTTAAAAAATTCATTCTCAGCGTTTGATCATGGTAAGTTACTTCATCTTGCTGAGCTTTATTCAGAAGATTTCTTAGCAATTAATTATATCGTATTTAGAGATCAACTTCGAAACTACATTTATGATGTGAGAAGTCATAATGCTTTTTCTAAGCTTAAGAATATTGGAAGTCTTACTGTGAAGATGGTTGAGACAAGAAAACATACTCTATATCTATTGGTTTATCAGCTTATTGAGTTGACATTGATCTTACCACTTGCGACTGCAACTGTTGAGAGAGTGTTCTTTGCAATGAAGTTTATCAAAACTTACTTGTGTAATAAGATGAGAGATGAATGAATAAATGATATTATGGTGGTATACATCATAGGATCCAATTGCTATCTCTCAACAAATAGTACGGTATGTGTATTTCAATAGTTTTAGTATTTTCAATCCTTAATTTTTGATATTTTAACTCTAAGACATTTTTTTTGCATTACGTACTAAAATTTTTTTTTTGTCATTTTCCCTTAGAAGTTTGCCCTCCTTCAATTGCATTCCTAGTTCCGCCACTGCATGTGAAAATACTGCAACAATAAAAAAATACTTTATTTGAAGTACTAGCATGAAGTATAGACCGGTAGAGTTCACTTAGAAAAAAAAAAAGAAAAAAAAAAGACTGGTAGAGTTCTTTGTCACAAGCACCACCAACCTTCAATCATTTCGTCGATCCCTGCAGAAGCCTAGCCAGCAAAATCACAGATTATTAAAGTAATTGATCTCAAAACATGTCTCAATTGTCACGTTTGACATGTTTTCTCTCCAATTTTTGTTGGAGGATCTGAAGAGAGATAAAAGAGATTTATTGTACACGAATAAACAACACAAATAAATTACTTCAAGACGTGTTACATAGTCGTTTTCCTTAAGATGATATTTACCTCCATCAATCTCGTACAAAAAGTACATACAATAGTGTGTAATTGGGTTCAAGCAAGTTTGACTCTAGAATACATTGAAGTCCATTTACCAATTTGTTATCCAATGACGTTTTGCACTAATGAAGTTAGACCAGGATACAGTCAAATGATACTATTGTAACCAAGAAATCAAAATTTTGCTTATGTAGTAAATGGAATCTGATAATTTAAGAAAGAAAGGTGTTTGTAGAAGTATGTAGTATTCCGACTCTCTAAGTATTATTAATTATCTTAATTTTAGTAATTAAATAATAATAAATAGTATTTAATTATTTTATTAGTTTAACAATAGAGGAAAAATTCCTAAAAATAGTTTTACATAGACAAAAATTATGAGAAAAATATCCTCTTTCTTATATTTTCAAGCTCTTTAATATAATTACATATTTTACTCATTCAATACCTTGAAATTTTTTAAATATTAATTTATATTTCTGAAAAATACTAAAATACCCTTATTTAATGTTTGTAGCCCTAAATATTTGTTATAAAAACTTATTCTTTCTTCAAACTTTTTGCTTGGTTTACATTACTGACTTAATTACCAAGCCAATAGAACCTACTCTAAGTTAGCCGTGCACCCTAGTGATCATTTTTGAGAAATTTTGCAACAAATAGGACAATTGGGCTTGGAAAATAGGATTTTATTGTTTGGGCTTTGAAATAGCTAGAAATTTGGGCTCCAAAACATACCGTTTGGCCCAGCCCATCACCACAGCCCATGCCAACATATTTTTGACTCACAAAACTGGTCAAACACCTAGGATTACTAGAAGTAATGATTGCCAGTGATTAGCAATCATTAAGCCATGCAAAACCATGCACCATTTGTCATCCATTGTGTAGCCGCCTCCCCCTCACCAATTCAGTGTCAAGCCTTGCATAGACACCCTAATCTAGCGGTAGACATCATCATGTGATCTAGTTAAACCCTAGCATAGTTAATTAACCCTAGGAGACAAACTCTAGTTAAGGAGTAGTATAAATAGGAGGCCATTGTGAAGGTTTTCTTCACACATCTCATCCGGCCATTCTTAGAGAGAGGGAGAGTAAGAGAGAGCTGAAGAAAGAAAAAGAAGGAAGGAAGGAAAGAAAAGAGAAGAAGTAGCTGAATTGCCCTAGGAGGAAGAAAATGAGAAATTTTTAACCAAAGTGGTAAAGGTTGAGGTTTTCTTAAGCTTTGCTATCCTAGAGGTTATTACTTTGATTTTGATAGTAACATCAAGCTTAATTTAGGTTTTGATATTCAAGAAAGTCACCAAAAAAGCCAAAAAGATCAAGGAAGGTAAGGGTAGCTTCATGTTAGTGATGTTGTTGGCATTTTCATAATTCAAGGTTAGTAATATGCTAGGGAGTGATCTGGAACCTTTGAATATGCTTAACATGAGCTAAGTATGAAGTTATAACGATTAGATGCAAGACAATGTTGAAGAATAGAGATTATTGTTAAACTTAGGTCATAAAGCCCTTTGGATGAATTTTGATATGAATCTTGTGTAAATAAATTGCATGGCATGATTTTTGAATGTTTATAAGTATTAGAAACATATAGGATAGGTTTCATGCAAAGGTTTACGTGAAAAATTGAAGAATTAGCTAAGTAGATGAAACCTAGCTTAGAATTGCACCATTTGGGATAACAGCATCTTTAGGTATCTCGTACATAGTAAACGACACAAATTGATCTCAAATTTGCAGGGTTAATACTAGATAGTACTAGGAACCTACAGTTAAAATTTTGAGTCATTTGGAGCTAGGATGAAAAAGTTATGATTAATTAAAGTTCACTGTTAAAACTAGGTTTTTCACTAAAAATATCCATTTTTGTAGTCACACAGTTTGGGCTTGATTTTACTGGTCTTAAATACTTCTAGTTTTTGCTAGGATATGGGCTTGTAAGTGGAGCCCAAAGCTAGGTCCCTATTGGACCCAAAATGCCTAACTTAGTGGCCATGTGAAATAGGCCTCTTTTCTTTTGTTTGGGCTGACCCAAGTGATATTTCAATACTACTGATATTTTCAATAGGAGGGCTTGCCAGCAAGTACAAGTCTAAGTCCTCATTGGACTTGAGACATTTAAATTAGATAACATGTAACATGGGGTTTGTTTTAAAATAGTAAAAGTCTAAAACTACATTGCGTGCTGATTTGAAATAAGTAATTAAGGATATTAGTTGGCTAAGTAGAAATCTAATGGTATTTATTTTGGAAATAAATACAAGACATGGATGTGATAGAGTATTAGGTTTTCTTGAAAATGAAGACATGGATATTTACTGCACATGATAATGATAAAGAATATGTTTTTAATGAAAATATGCATCAATGATATAATGGATAGTATGTGCATAGCATTTGCATAAATAAGTTAATGGATATAGAATTTGCAAAATGGCATCTGCATCAAAGGCATTTGCATTAATGAAAATTTTTACAGTTAATGGGTGACGGTACCTATCACTGGGGAGTGCAACCATCACTGAGGGGTAGTGGATGACCCTAGAGTAGAAGGCAAATTGACCTTTACCCATTGTCCTAGGGCAACGGAATGCCTAGGACTGTCCTAAAGTGTAGGGAGATTGGACGCACAACCCTGCCACTGGAGGTGAAACAGTGGACATGAAAGACAAAGGATTTTACAGACATAAACATGACATGCATACTGCATATGATTATACTAGTATTATCTTTTAATCATGCACTATTTATTGAGTATGTAAGTATGGTTTATACTACTGCATGTCATCACTTGCCTCTATTCCCTCTTACTGAGTCCTTAAGACTCACCATGTTTCCTTTTCCATATTTGTTGTACTGCTAAGACAGATTATTACGACTTTTTATTCCTTCATTACCCACAAGCTTCCCACCCATGTTCTGGTCATTCATGTCCGAGTACTAGTTTCTAACGGCCTAGATGTAATTGTGGACAATCAGCCTTACCTTATCCCGAAGGATTTGCCACCAGAGTTTCCACATGAGAATGGCCCCCTAGGAGCAAACTACTCCAGCATAGACTGGGTTGACCTTACCCTATTGGACGATGAAGACTCATTTTAAAGAGATGCTTTTGTGTTTTTTTTCTTTTACTTAACTTTGGCTTATCTATTTATAAGCTTGAAACAATAGGGTTAGCGATATAGGTTTATCCGGCGTTAGCCTAGATTTTGTAAGAGCCTTAGGTTCCTCCCTAATCCCTAACTCTGATGAATAATGTGTTGCAGTGTCCACTTCTTAATGTACATGTGATGTTTGCCTTATATTTAAAGTATTTCTCTTATCCTAATTTAACTTGACTTTCATTTTCACCATTTTGTCTCCTGAGTTATGTTTACAAGTCTTCCACTGAATTTCCTTATTACATAGTAATCTTTATACATCCCAAGGAAAATACTACAGTCTTAAGACTCATAGGATAAGGATGTAGCGTAATCTCGCCTTTTATGCATCTCTGTTACTACAAAGAGAGCTTAGAGACTAATACGAGCACGAGGGATGTGACAAAGTATATAATGTTTAGAAGAAAGAGAGACAAAGTCATGGGTGCAATATTTTTTATTGTTATAAATTATGCAAATCAGGATGCCTATTTATAGATGTTGAGACGCCTTTACAAAGTCTGAGTGTAATTTTTTTATTGTTGTAAATTATGCAAATGAGGATGCATATTTTTAGATGTTGAGACACCTTTTCACCAACTGTGGTGACTCTTCATCAACATGTGCCTCTTTATCGTGAATAGGTATCTCTTCTTCATGAACATATACCTTTTCATTGAACAGGTACTTGTTCTTCACCAAAAGATACCTCTTCATGTGAAAATAACTTTTTTCATAAATGAATATCTCTTAAGGAAGATGTGTCATTTTATTAATGGACATACCATTTTTAAATTTCTCCATTAGATCAAAGATCAATTGATCTCGACCGTTCATTCCTCAACCAGTTCATAACTTAAATATGACCATTGGATTACACCTATTTTCAAATAGGATCATGATTTGATGATTAAGAAATGCATGGTGATGGAGAGGATTCCAAAATAATTTCCTTCCAGTTCATTCACCAATGAATGATGTCCTGATGTTATTCTTCATGTGAAAATAGGGCATTTTATTAATGGACATACCATTTAAAAAAAAAAGGATTAAATTTCTCCATTAGATCAAAGATCAATTGATCTTTCAAACCAGTTCATAACTTAAATATGACCATTGGATTACACCTATTTTCAAATAGTTTAATAACATTCCACGATCAAGAGATTACACAATCACAACCATCCAAAATATTAACGATTTGATCTAATCACTTTAGCATTAAGAAATGCTCAAGTGATACTCTATCCACCAATGCATTCACAATATTAAAAATAAAAATATATTAATATTTTGAAAATATTTTCCAACAACTTTTCAAATTAATTAGTTTGGGCTCTGAAATAAAATTCAATAGTAAAATTCGTGGCACGTTGCTCATTTATAACACATGTGGCATGATTTTGACAGTTAAATTTTTTTAGGGCACAAATTAATGAAATTTAATAATTTAAGGTTCAATGTGTCAAATATTTTAGTCTGAAGGAATTTGAGATTATTTTAATAGTTTAGGATGCAAAGTTACTTTTTAGATAAACTTATATATATATATATATATACACACACATACAGATCACAAAGATGTTGATGATTGCATCTACTTATATCAACTGGTCTCCTCTGTCACTAGGAGTGCATTTTATGAAACTATCACCTATATCAAAAGCGTAAGGTGTAAACACAAGGTAGGTTTAATTATTTGAATTATTTATCTCTCATGTGTGAACTATACTTCCTCTTAATTTGGTTGGTACCGAAAGTATACACACCAACTCCATGTCCGTCAAAGGAGACAGCCTTTTGTTTCTTTCTCTGATTGATGAAGGAGTTTCTAGTGGATTTTTGTGTTGGACACGTAGACAAGACATTGACAAGTTTCTTCTCTGCAGAAAGACGCGTATCTTCCTTCACTCAATTGTCCATATCTGCAGCAGTCCCCGTTTTTCAAAAGGCATATCCAATCGATTAAAAAAAAAAAAACGCATATCCAAGCAATAAAGCTAGTCATAATAGAGCCCGGTAAATAACTCAGAAACATGGAAATATAAAGCTAAGGGTGGAGTAATTGATTTAGATTGAGTGTCTATTGTGTTGTTGGAAATATCTCTGGTCTCATGTAGTCAGCATGCACTGAATTGGTAAAAAATTTGAAAAGATATATGATTTTAGTGTTTTTTTTTATATTTATTGTGATATAAAGAGATTATTTGATCGGAAGAGAAATTATTTTATTAAATTAAAATTGAAGAGAGAGATGATTTGAATTGTTTTTTTTATGTTTATTGTGATAAATAGATAACTTGATAGAAGAAAGAGATTATTTTATAATTATTTTATTAAGTTATGATCAAAGTATCTTCTCATTGAACAAGAAAGACAATGTAAAATTCAAGCTTAAAAGCTCCGATAAGCAACTGATTCAGACAGTATGATCTACAAAAAGGATTAAATACCAGACTGTTCATGGGCACAACAGCACAACCAAAACGAAAAAGGAACGCCAAGATTTGATCAATATTCGTTAAGGCGATCGATATGTAGGAATGGCAAGTGAATGCTTGGCTCTAGGAACTGTAAGACCAAACTCCTCAGTCATGACGAACTCAGTTGGGAGCATGTTATTAGGAAGTTCCAATCGAAGCAATGGACGAGTTGTGCGAGCACTAGACTTACCACAGTCAGACCCAATTGAATCCCTGGGCAGCTTCTTCTGCCAGAGCCAAATGGGATAAGTTGGAAGTCACTTCCCCGCAGATCTATATTACTCCCAACAAACCTCTCCGGTAAGAACTTCTATGCATCACTCCAAACGCTTGGGTCTCGCCCAATTGCCCATACGTTTATCATGACTCTAGACTTCCCGGGTATAATGTGAAAGCCATTAACGGTGCAGTTTTCCTTGGCCTCACGAGGTAGCAAAAGTGGTATTACTGTATGAATCTATCACTCATCTAAACAGCTTAAGCTCATAGGAAAGAAAGATTTTATTATTTAAATTATATTCTCTAACTCCCCCTCACTTTATATTATTTAAATTATATTCTATAACATCTCCCTCATGTAAACTAGACTCTCCTTTAATTGGAATGTCCAACACGTGCAATATTTAATTGAAATTAAAGTGAAGTATGGAGTCAGGTCTCGAACTTTAAACCCTCTCTGATACCATGTAATCTACTACTCATTCCAAAAGTTTAAACTAATAAGAAGGAGAAGATTTTATTATTTAAATTATATTATCTAACACACTGGATGTAGCTTGAAGTTTTCCGTTATGATCATGTCCAAGCTACCCAAGTCTGATTCCTCTACCATCCTGGCTAAGCCCACCACATTTTCCAACTCTTTTGAAGTTTCTTCATTACCCTTGGATGCTTCATTAGTTCTGAGAGCGTCCACTCAATTGCCGTTGCTGAAGTACTGTCCAAGGACGCTGCCAGCATGTCCTGCAAGGAAATTATCGTCTAGATTATTCGTCATGAATTTCGCTTCAGAAGACTTTGTTTCTGTTCGAGAGATTTTATTCTTTCTCTGGTGGATTTCAGATTTTTTGGGGTATAGTAGTTAGGTCACAATTTAAACTATATGGTTAGGTGCACAATTTTAAGTTCTATTTCCTGATTATTAGATAAAATCTGTCACTGAAATGGGAGTCTGGGTTATGGCCGGCCAGCCTTCTTGCCTCTTGGAATTTGCCTGTTTAACATTAAGGCCTTGCAGTACTTCTAAATTGAAAGTTATATTAAAAAGAAAATACATTGAGACTGAGAATGGTGTACTACAAGTAATTAATTTGTGTATTGAAAAAATTTACACCATTAGCGCACAAATTGGAAGATATGACGAAT
Source organism: Morella rubra (assembly GCA_003952965.2). Lineage (NCBI taxonomy): Eukaryota > Viridiplantae > Streptophyta > Magnoliopsida > Fagales > Myricaceae > Morella > Morella rubra. The sequence goes on from CM025854.1 coordinate 20,447,759, forward strand.
AAGAGGCCCATGATAATAAAACCGCGGAAGCTCTGATTTTCTAAGTCAGAATTTAATTTATCTTCTAGTACAAATTAATTGCTCTATTTAAAAATATAATAAAATAAGTTAATTTTAATGAGACATCTTTTCATTTCTTGCATAGAGTAATATGGTAGATAAGAAAGAATATTAAAAGATGTAATTAATAGGACAAAAATTCGGAGTAGAAAGGAAAACATCCGCATTATAAAATTTCTTTGAAATTCATCCGATTTTTATACTGGTGTTCGGACCAACGTAACCCGATTAAAAAATGCACGCAATAGACCATGATGGTCTAGTCTAATATTAGGCGAACCATAAGATGAGCTGTAGGCTTGGACATCCTGACTTCGAACCACAACTAAATTCTCTTATTAAAATGGTACCCATGTCTTGTGATCCAGTGAGAATACTTAAAATTTTACTTGCGCTAATAGTCGATTATGGTGCTCTCTTTTACCTGCTCCAAAATAGATGGAGCATGAGACAAATGCACGATTAACTTCTTTTTAAATAGGAAATGTCGATTATGATTTTTAAAAAGTCAAATAATAAATTACATTTAAGAGTATAATAGTCATTTTTTTTTAAATATATAATTTTCATCCAATTTGATAGAAAAAAATAAACTGAGGATGTAATACGTTAGAGTAGTTGTATTTTATAATTCAAAGTGCAACACTTATGTTGCGGTTAAAAGTGTATTTCCCTTTAAAAAATTGTTTTTATATGTCCCCCCCACTAAAATTTATTTTCTCTTTGGCCCCCAGTTACCGTTTCAAGTCCCAAATCCCTCTTCGAAGACACTGAACTCACCGAGCAATCCAAATGTTTCACCCAGAAATCATCGATGCCCCCATGCTCCAAAATCTGGTCTTTCCGTCTCTCCAGGCCTCCTCTGCGTTACCATCTTCATTCACCTGCCACTCCTCTCAAAATTACAGCCTCACCCGACCATGGTCTCTACAGAAGAAAGCCATGACCCAAGTCTCATGCCTCTCGACCCGACGCGAGAAGAAGACGGGCTACAAGGGCGAGAAATCAGAGGCTGAAGAGCTGGTCTACTTGCTCACGAGGAACATGAATGGAAAAGAGCCGCTGTTGAAGACGCTGAACAAGTACGTCAGGATTGCTCGTTACATGGACCCAAGGTCTACGTACCAACTCAAGCCCACAAGTCTGATCCGACCTTAGGCCCCAAGCCTAGAAACTACCGAAGCGCTGCAAAACTCGATCGTGTTGTTAGCCTCAAGGGAGGATGCAATCTGCAACCCCTCCACGGCTCCACCTTACTCGCCGTATGTCCAAGGATAGGGTAGAATTGTCTTCTCCATAAGGGCATAACACACGTGTGTGATTCCACACGTTCTGTTCACTTCGAAAAAGTACTGTTATGGCAGCGAATATTTTAAAACATCTATTTGTACACCTTCCTCTTCTGGTCAACCTGGAGAAGAATGCATCAGAGCAACCATTTCCACCCTTTCTGGTACCCCTTCTTCTTTTTCTTTTTTCTCTTATCCTACCTCATCAACACTTGCCCTATTCTTTTATAAATAAAAGTAAACTGAAATTCTTGCTTTAAGAATTCTAACATGTGAGGACAGCAGTGAACAAATACAACTAATAGGAAATACACACTTTGAACGGGGTAAATCACTAGTTTTGACAACAGAAGAAAATTAAAAAGGAACTGCAAAGTTGTCATTCCCGAAGGCGATAAGTGGGAACAGCAAGTAGATGCTTGGCTCTAGGAACTGTTAGACCGAACTCCTCAGTCATGTCCAACTCCGTGGGAGCATGTCATCAGGAAGTTCCCAATCAAAGCAATGGACAAGTTGTGCTACCACTAGCCTAACCGCAGTTAGACCCAATTGCATCCCTGGGCAGCCTCTTCTCCCAGAGCCAAATGGGATAAGTTGGAAGTCACGTCCCCGCAGATCTATATTATTCCCAACAAACCTCTCCGGGAAGAACTTCTCTGCATCACTCCAAGCACTTGGGTCTCGCCCAATTGCCCATGCGTTTATCATGACTCTAGACTTCCCGGGTATGTGGAAGCCATTAACGGTGCAGTCTTCCCTGGCCTCGTGAGGTAGCAAAAGTGGTGCCACTGGATGTAGCCTGAAGGTTTCCTTTATGATCATGTCCAAGTACTCCAAGCTATCCAAGTCTGATTCCTCTACCATCCTCTCTAAGCCCACCACATTTTCCAACTCCTTTTGAAGTTTCTTCATTACCCTTGGATGCTTCATTAGTTCTGAGAGCGTCCACTCAATTGCCGTTGCTGAAGTGTCCATTGACGCTGCAAGCATGTCCTGCAAAGAAATCATCGTCGAGAAATTGACACCATATTTGTATCCAATACTATGTCAATTGAAAATTTTGATATATATATATGTCTCCCTGCTAAAACAAATCAATGATGTTCTACGAGTAATTACCAACATTATGGCTTTGATATTGGCCCGTTCAATACGGTACTGATCAGTTTCTTCAGATCCAATGAAGCTCAACATGACATCAACAAAATCCTTTGTTTTATTTTCATCCTTCGTCTGGAGATGCTCTTCTATGATCTTCTCAAGAAAGGCATCGAAAATCTTACTAACAGCCTTCATTTTTCGTGTCAGCCCCTGAAGGTCAAGGGGCGCAAGACAAGGAATATAATCACCGATGTTTGGCATGGCAGATAGATGCATACCCTCTTGGATTAGAACCTTGAAACCTCTCTCATCAAGATCCTTGTCCATGTACTTCTTCCCAAACACCATGCGACAACTCATATCTGCGCTGAGAGATGAAACCTTGGCACTGAGATCAACCGCAACACAATTACGAGCAGCCTCTTTAATAAACTTTATCAACAGACCGAGCTCCTCTTTTCTCATGGATTTGAAAGAATCGATTTTACGGTTACTAAGAAGTTCAAGGATGCACATCTTGCGTATGTTGCGCCAATAAGAGCCGTATGGAGCAGAGGCCAAGTTCTTTTGACCATACAAGATATTCTTCGCAGCCTCCTGAGGTGGTCTACTGGCAAACACGAGGTCATGTGCTTCGAGGAACAGCTCGGCAGCCTGAGGGGAGGAAGCAACAATGGTAGGCACCAAGCCTAACCGCAGGTGCATGATGGGGCCATGTTTTTGGGCAAGTCTATGCAGATCATGGTGAGGGAATTCCCCTAACATATGAAGGCTTCCAAGGAGAGGAAGCCCTTTTGGACCGGGGGGTAAATTCTTTTTCTTGTTCCTGATTTTCCAACCGCAATCGAGCAGGAGATAAACAAGCACAACCAGGGCAACTATTGTCCACGTCCAAGCCATAGTGGACATGCTTCATTCAGATCAGCCGGTTATGGCTGAGCTCAGTGGTGCCTAAGGTTGTCCGGGCAGTTCGGTTAGCTGCAACAAGTATTTATATCCATAGTGAAAACATCACCGTTCGTAGGGCCCACGAATTATGGTTCAAGTGTCACCTCGAGTCTTTCAACTAATAATTTGGTTCAAACTGTCAAAATTTATAAATACGAATCATATCTATATCTAAGGATACTTAGAAAAAAATAAAACTATCATATTGTGCTAGGTAGCCTATTTTTTATATATTTCGACCAGTCGGATTTTAATAAAGAGCCAACAAAGCCTTTTGGTAGTTTGAAGACTAGGACGTATTGCATTTATAAATGTTTTAAAAAATTCAGTGATGTGAAAATTAGATAGATTGGGGTTTTATTGAATTTTTTGAAAAAAGAGTAAAAGTTTTAAAATATATTTAGAAAATGTTTGAAAATTTTGGAATTTTAAGGAAAAAAGTGAAGAGAGATGATTTGAGTGAATTTTTTATATTTATTTTGATGGAAAAAAAAGGATTTGATGGGAAGAAAAATGATTTGAGTGAATTTTTTATTATATTTTTAACTTTCGAATAAAAATAAAAAAGAGAATGAAAATTATTTTTGGTGTGAAAAATGAATAAGTGAAATTTTTCTTGAAAAAAAAATTGAGTTAATTATGTCTGGGATTGAGAATTAATTTTGAATGGAGACAATTTTTGACCAAATTTTCATTTGCAAACAATACACGTGATGAATGTATAGTTTAAACAGATAAATAGCATTTGAATAATGATAATTTAGGAACTAAAAATAAAAATTTCTCTTTTCGCATGGGGTGAAAATCGTTGAGAATTCAACCAATCGCACAATTTATAACAAATTTAAACATTAATTTATTGTTGTTGTTGTTTCTTAATTTGTCTTAGAATTATTATTTTTCCTTCTTGTCATGTCCAAACTGTTGAAGGATAAGAGATATATATAGTTGAAGATAGTAACCCTTGACCTAAATAAACTATTGAAATAGACGTTTGGAAAGAAAGAAAAAAATTGTTGAAAGAGACGAAAGATATTAAACGATGACAGTAACCCTTAATGTTTGTTTCGCGAGTAGGACACAACGAAAAAGCTGATTTTCTAAGATACTTTGGCTGGTAAGTTAGAAAGTTACAGACGTAAAAAAATAAAAGTTAGAAAGTTAAAAGATTTATAAAAAATAAATTTACATTTTAATCCTTGAGTTTTGATCACGTTTTCATTTCAGTTTCTCATTTTCAAACTTCAAAATGTTAATCTTTCAGTATTCTTATTTTTATAAAAACACCCTTCCGTCGAGATTCTGTCTCTTAGCAGTACTTGCCACGTCCACGAATCACTTAACAAAGCCATGTCAATGCCAACTTAGCTTCCGGTTTACTCTCATCCTCTTTGTCACCCTATGCTTCTTCTTCCTCTCCTGAGTAGCCTGTGTTGTGAGACAATCTTTATTGCACTTCAACGTCTGAAAAACCTCTTCAATTGGTACGTTCTCCTACAACAAGAGTAAAAATTCTATTACGAACTCAGATACAACACCATAAAATCATTCACTGGAAGAAAAACACTGAAACCGCAATAAATCCCGAGAAAACAAAAAAAATATACGAACTACCGATTCATAACAAACCCAGAAACCAAAAGCATAGCCCAACAACAAAAACCACCAAAATAGAGTTCAAGTTCATGACAGATCCACGGGAAACCAGAAATCCATAAAGGAAAAGAGCCAAAAAAAAATATCTCAAAAAAAAAAAGAGAAAAGAATAAAAGCATCAAAAACGAAAAATCCAAAAGTAAAAGCGCACTCTGTTTCTCGTACTAAATTCGGGGCTTCTTTTAGTACAGGCTCCGATACTTCAGCCTTGCTATTCATGGCCGACTACAACATCCAGAAGGAGTCCACGGGGGCAGCAACGGACCCTCGCTAACAAACAAACTATCATAAATCATTTCAACAGAAGTTCACAGATTAAAAAACTTACGCAAACAAACAAACGATCAGAGCTTCTCTGCAATTTGTCTCCAACCTAAATAAAAAATACCTATTGTTGCGTTTATCCCTACATGTTTAGCGAAAAGAACATTAAACAAGCAACTGGAAATTCAAAAGAAAAAAAACTCTGGAAAGATCACAAAACTAGAAGGCAAGTGTATACAGTATGTTTCAAATGAAAACAAAACGATCTAATAGAATAAATCAAAGTTAAAAGGATGCAATCTGCAACCCCTCCACGGCTCCACCTTACTCGCCGTACGTCTAAGGATAGGACAGAATTGTCTTCTCCATAAGGGCATAACCACGTGTGTGATTCCACACGTTTGTTCACTTCGAAAAAGTACTGTTATGGCAGCGAATATTTTAAAATATCTATCTGTACACCTTCCTCTTCTGGTCAACCTGGAGAAGAATGCATCAGAGCAACCATTTCCACCGTTCTGGTCCCCGTTCTTCTTTTTTACTTTTTTCTCTTATCCTAACCCATCAACACTTGCCTTTTCTTTTATAAATAAAAGTAAACTGAAATTCTTGCTTTAAGAATTCTAACATGTGAGGACAGCAGTGAACAAATACAACTAATAGGAAATACACACTTTGAACGGGGTAAATCACTAGTTTTGACAAAGAAGAAAATTAAAAAGGAACTGCAAAGTTGTCATTCCCGAAGGCGATAAGTGGGAACAGCAAGTAGATGCTTGGCTCTAGGAACTGTGAGACCGAACTCCTCAGTCATGTCCAACTCCGTCGGGAGCATGTCATCAGGAAGTTCCCAATCAAAGCAATGGACAAGTTGTGCTACCACTAGCCTAACCGCAGTTAGACCCAATTGCATCCCTGGGCAGCCTCTTCTCCCAGAGCCAAATGGGATAAGTTGGAAGTCACGTCCCCGCAGATCTATATTATTCCCAACAAACCTCTCCGGGAAGAACTTCTCTGCATCACTCCAAGCACTTGGGTCTCGCCCAATTGCCCATGCGTTTATCATGACTCTAGACTTCCCGGGTATGTGGAAGCCATTAACGGTGCAGTCTTCCCTGGCCTCGTGAGGTAGCAAAAGTGGGCCCACTGGATGTAACCTGAAGGTTTCCTTTATGATCATGTCCAAGTACTCCAAGCTATCCAAGTCTGATTCCTCTATCATCCTCTCTAAGCCCACCACATTTTCCAACTCCTTTTGAAGTTTCTTCATTACCCTTGGATGCTTCATTAGTTCTGAGAGCGTCCACTCAATTGCCGATGCTGAAGTGTCCATTGACGCTGCAAGCATGTCCTGCAAAGAAATCATCGTCCAGAAATTGACACATATTTTATCCAATACTATGTCAATTGAAAATTTTGATATATATATATATGATGTCTCCCTGCTAAAACAAATCAATGAAGTTCTACGAGTAATTACCAACATTATGGCTTTGATATTGGCCCGTTCAATACGGTGCTGATCAGTTTCTTCAGATCCAATTAAGCTCAACATGACATCTACAAAATCCTTTGTTTTATTTTTATCCTCGGTCTGGACATGCTCGTCTATGATCTTCTCAAAAAAGGCATCGAAAATCTTGCTAACAGCCTTCATTCGTCGTGTCAGCCCCTGAAGGTCAAGTGGCGCAAGACAAGGAATGTAATCACCTAGGTTAGGAGCTGCTGCTAGCTGCATACCCTCTTGTATTACATTCTTGAATCCCTTCTCGTCAAATTCTTTGTCCGTGAACTTTTTCCCAAACACCATTCGGCAAGTAATATCCGCACTGAGAGATGAAACAGTAGCACTGAGATCAACAGCAACACAACTATTGGCAGCCTCTCGGATAAACTGCAACAGTAGGCCAAGCTCTTCTTTTCTCATGAATTTGAAAGAATCGATTTTGACGTTGCTAAGCAATTCAAGAGTGCACATCTTGCGTAAGTTGCGCCAGTAAGAGCCGTAAGGAGACAAGATCAAGCTTTCTGATCATAATTCATGTGCTTTGCGAACTCTAGAGGTGGTCTACTAGCAAACACAAGGTCATGTTCTTTAAGGAACAGCTCGGCAGCCTGCGGCGATGAGACAACAATGGTAGGCACCAAGCCTAAGCGCAAGTGCATGATGGGGCCATATTTTTGAGCTAGTCGATGCAGATCTTGATGTGGGAATTCCCCTAACATATGAAGGCTCCCAAATAGAGGGAACCCTCTTGGACCGGGAGGTAATTTCTCGTGCTTGTTCCTGCTTTTCCGGGTCCATTCTCGCAGGAGATAAGCAATCATAGACAGGGCAAAAGGGTCCATGTCCAACACATGATGGGCATGCCTTCTTATTTGGAAGTTCAGGTAGTGCAGGCAGATTCAGCTTGAAGTGGAGTAGCTCTGGTTTGAGTACTCCGCCGGAAAAGCTTTAGCCAGTTCAATCCTTCGGAGACTGCAAAATGGATGGGCAAAAGTCATACAAAAAATCTGCGGATCTTTATGCCACTAGTATAAGTCCAAGGGCGTCTCCTAGGCAGGATAGAGTATAGACGAGCGTCTCTGAATATAAAAAGCCTTGACGTTGTCTGAGTACCTTAATTTTTTATTTTATTTAATATTTAAAGACTTTCAATTTAAATATTAACTTAATAAAAATTTTTTTTAAAAAATTTTTAATTTTGAAATCCTCATTTAATATAAAAAAAATAATTCAAAATATTAAAATTTGTTGTAACCACCTTCTTCCTCACAAATAACCTTTCAACTTTTAAATCAATTTTATACTTTTATTTGTCTAATAGAATAAATCAAAGTTAAAAAACAAAAAACTGTTGTTTCAGATAAATAAGTTTTTCAAAATTAAAATTAATAATTAAATTTAAAATCTATTACAGATTAAATGAATTAACATATTATCAATTAAAATAATTATTTTTAGAATAAAAAATTTTGAAATAATTTTAAATAAAAAAATAAGAAGAATAATTTTTAATTAAAATTTATGATATTTATATTTTAATATAATAATTTATAATTTTATTATAAAATGCATGCCTCTTTTTATAGTTTCATCTATGCCTCATTTCTTTTAGAAACGGCCCTGTATCAAGAAGTTAATGGGGCGTTTGTTTGTTAATTTTTTAGAGTCTTAAAATTTTCACTACACTAAATATATTTCACAACTCAATAATTTCATTTTTTAACATATATTTCACACTTTTCATAAACTTAATAAACTTCAACATTAAAAAAATTCTCAAATTTTAAAAATATTCCTCAAAATTCGATAAACAAACTACCACTAAGTATCAAACCAATATCAATTGATCGTTAGGTTTGATAAAGATAGATGATTTAACCAAAAAAAAAAGAAAAATTTTTTATTAATTTAGCATTTGGAAAAGTCAAATTTCAGTAACCAAACACGTAAAATGTTTTGGCTAAGAAGACAAAATCGCTTTTGGTGTGGGGTTCACGAGTTGAATGCGACAGGTAAGGATATGAAAGAAAAAAACAGAGACTTTATTTGAAGTACTAGCGAGTAGTCTGGACTGGTCCCAGTTATTAATCACATGCAACCACCAAGTTTCGATCATTTCGCCGATCCCGGCAGAAGTCACTGTTGGACACCTATCAAGTGATATGAATGCATAAAAATCGTAGTACTGTGTGACACGTGTCCGCTACTATAGACTTTTTTTTTTTTTTTTGCCGAATTAGTACTAGACCTTAATTGACAAGTTTTCTTCTCTGTAGAAAGACGTGTATCTTCTTCCTTCACTCAATATTCGTTAAGGCGATACGTAGGAATGGTCTCCTCTCACCTATATATATTGACATTTTTTTAACACAGACCCATTAATAGGAAGTTTGTCAATTTTATTAATTTAAATTATTTTTCTCTCACTCGTATAATATTTAATAAAAATTAAGATAAAATGTAAAGTCAATCTCAAACTCAAGAATTTGGTCATGATATTATATAAAATTTTAAACTGTTAAAAAAAATGTTAAATTTACTAGCGGAATTATAAGTCTAAAATCCATTTGGTTGGTACCGAAAGTATACACACGAGCTCAATGGGTCGCAAGAAAGAATGGAGTATTAGACCCCAATATTTAGGTACAACATTTTCAACAAAATAAACACACTCCAAAATTTTTAACTTTTACACTACACACTTCACTTTTCACAAACCCCAATAAATCTCAATAAAGTAAAGATTCTCAAATTCGAGAATATTCCCCAAAATTTTGGCAAACAAACACCCCATAGATTGATTTGGCTAAATTCTGATTGATGAAGGAGTTTCTGGTCAGTGTTGGACAGCTATCGAGCTGCGATATTTTGTGACACGTATCTGCGACGTCTTTTCTGCAGAAAGAGATGTACCTTCCTTCAGTCAATTGTCCGTATCTGTAGCAGTCCCGTTTTTCAAAAAGCATATCAAATAGAAAAAAAAGTGGCCTTAAAAGAAGTTGGCTGTTGCTGACTGCCTAAACTGGTAAAGCATCTTTTATCTTTCTTTTCATGAAAATGGAACAAAGTATTCCAAAAGTCAGATCTAAGTGTCTATTGATTAAGATTGTGTTGCTGGTCATAATAGAGCCGGTAAATGACCCAGGAACGTCAAAAGTCAGCATGCACAGGTAAAAAATTGAGGTGAGAGACGAGTAGGGTGAATTTTTTATGTTTATTGTGACAGAGAGAATGTTGACTCAACAAATACAACGTAAAATTCGAGCTTAAAGAGCCCTGATAAGCGACTGCTTAAGTTCAGATAATATGATCTACGAAAATGATTAAATACCATACTGCTCATGGGCACAACATCGGCCTGGACGACCAAAACGAAAAAGGAACGCAAGATTTGATAATATTCGCTAAGGCGATCGATATGTAGGCCATATTATCTAGGAACTGCTTGGCTCTGGGAACTGTCAGACCAAACTCCTCATTCATGTCCAAAACAGTTGGGAGCATGTTATTAGGAAGTTCCCAATCGAAGCAATGGACGAGTTGTGCGAGCACTAGGCTCACCACAGTCAGACCCAATTGTATCCCTGGGCAGCCTCTTCTACCAGAGCCCCAAATGGGATAAGTTGGAAGTCACTTCCCGCAGATCTATATTATTCCCAACAAACCTTTCTGGAAAGAACTTCTCTGCATCACTCCAAACGCCTGGGTCTCGCCCAATTGTCCATACATTTATCAAGAGTCTAGTATTTGAAAGTTAAGGTGTACATTATTTCAAAGATAGTGGAAAAATTTTAAAATTTAGAAAAAAGCTTAAGGGATAGATGTAAGCGAATTTGCTAAATCACTTAAAAATCTCATGTTCACTTATCTAATCCTACTATTTACATTGATCACTTATTTACTTGTTGTATCAATATACTTATACTTGTGCTAAATTATTATTTATTTTGCAACACAATTTCAGAAGTTAAAACTAAAAAAGTTTATAAACTCAATTCACTCCTTGTCTTATATTGCCTTAATACTAAGAATTATAACCCGTCCATATAATCCATATTAATTATCATAAATTTAGATAATTATATTATAAATTAATTTTTATTCCTTTTATTAGTATAAAAATGTGGAAAATTTCTTTAAAATCATTAAAAAAAAATTAAAATTTCTAGAAAATTTTCTTTCTTTTTCTTTTAAAATTTTCATCCAAGTAAATTATTTCACTCGCTCCCTATCAAAAAATTTCTACATAGGGACACTTTGTGACAAAACTTAGTAAAATTCTTATTTTTAACTCTTTTGCTTAATTGTAACTTTTCCAAACCTCCTTTTTTTCTATCTTTTAGCTTGTGATCTCTTTGTATTTATCAAAATTAACCCAATAGGACATATCCCACCCCAAACCATGCACCGTAGACCAATCTTAGAGTTTATTTCCAATTTTATCCTAATGGACCTAAGATTATAAATCCAATTGCACTTAGGCCTAGATTTGAAGCCTATTGGACTTCCCCAAGACTACTTCAATTTCACTCTCCAAATCCGGCTAGCCTATGGTTTTGCACTGTAGAATAATTTTTCATCATTACTCATCATTAACCATGCAATACTTGGTGAAGAACAAGTGATTGACGCACAAGCCCCTCAATGGACTCCATTTGCTTGTGTAAATAATTCAAGCTAAGTCTAAATCTCATGATAGCCTAATACATCATAACCTAGTTAACCCTAGAAGCCTATATTTAACCCTACGTACTAACCTAACGTCAAGAGTGTTATCAATAGGGAGGAGGGTTAGCCACACACCTCCATTCGGCTATTAGAGAGCATTTGAGAGAGTTAGAGAGAGCTAGAGAGAAAAAGAGGAGAAGCAAGCCGTGGCCTCTAAGAGGAGAAAGAAGAAGAAGAGAAGAAAGGTTGAAGTATCCCATGTCTTGTTTCTTTGACGTTATTATCTTGATTCTCTTCCTAAGAAAGTTTCTTTTAGGTTTTTGATTCAAAAGAGATTACCAAATAGCCAAAAAACTAAATAGGTAAGGGGTAGTGTTCTTGGTGTTCTTGTTTGCACTACAGGTTCGTCGCAATAGGTTATAATAGCGAATTTCGCAGCTGCTAGTGAAAACCTTAACTTATAACGGTGGTCACGTAGCAGTGGTCGCGACCGCCGCTAAAGTCCTGAAACACATTTTTAAATTTTTAGCAGCGTTTCCCTAAAACGCTGTTACAAGTCTTTAGCAGCGTTTTAGAAAACGATGCTATAGACCTATCGTTTTTTTTTTTTTTAAGAAAAACGTAACAATAAATATATTTATAAAAACACCTTCATTTTTAATTCAAATTTATTTTAATAACCATAATTCATTGATGTAAAAACCTAAGAACAAGGATAATAAAGCAAATATAATTCATCATTGATAAATAACCAAGTCTTACAACACAAGAGTTATACAAGTTTCTAACATAAAATAAAAATAACTTTAATCCTAGCATTAGCAAAAGCAGCTCAGTACACCATCAGCACCAACACCATCTTCACCAAGTGGTAACTTTGCCATTGAAAAGAGAAAAAGGATAAGAAAAAATGAACAATATGCCAATAACTTGAACAGATGCAACAGATAGAGATATAGATCAGTTTAATGTAATGGGCCAGTTTAAATTCATTGGATCAGATAAGCAAGGAAAAAGTCATACAAAACAATATTCAAATACAACACAATAAGCAAGGACCAATGAAAATCTTCCTCCTTTTACATATCAACATCCTCTTGAATTCTTGTAATTGAAAACAAATCACATGAGAGATAGAAATAAACAAAAGATTAATGTAAACAAATTAAATATCTACTTGTATATAAGGCTATAAGCAACTCTAGATTCATGTAATTGGACCTAAATAAAACTAGCATTATTAACACTTAACTTAATTCGAATCACCTACACAACTTAAATAATTATTAGGGGAATATGTAGACTTCAACTACGCTCCAAACTGAAGATTTACCAAACTTTCGCCAATAAAGAAATCTGGATAGCACCTAAAATAAATAAATAAAAATTTCTTATGCTCAGTAATGATTTGTCGTGCAAAATTAGTACTCTGTCCAGAACTCTTACCCCCATTTCTTCCATTTTCTTGAACTGCAGCTCTTGGAGTACTCACAATCACGTCATTCTGGAAAAACATTGAAACTTGACAATGTTTAAGATGCTCATTTTAGAGAGGATCAATTAGGTACTAATTTCAGATCATAACACAAAGAACCATGAGGGCATATTGGCTATATGGACTAAGCCTCACAAAAAATCTCATTTTAAACCGTAAAACGCAGAGGGGTATATATCATATTCATACGTTTATTGGGCCCTTTAATTTCACACCCCTCTACTTCTCAGTACTCAGGCAACTTCACCAGAGAACTTGAGGATATAAGGTAAAAATATCGTTTACCCCAACCAGAGGAAAAGATAAAAGAGGAAAAAAAATTAATGTAATAAAGAGCGAACAATAAACATCACCTCTGGAACCCAATAATATTGATAGATCTCATCAATATATTCAGCAACTTCCAGTTCATTGTCACCAAGTACATTGAAAACCAACAAAGAGAAGAGATCACTAAACTTTGCATATAAGAATCAACATACAAGTTCCTGATAGTAAGGGGAAAACTGGATGGAATCATCCCGCCAATGTGGTTGTTGCTCAAATCTCTGCTTCAGAATGTAGTACAAAGCTTTATGAGATTACAGATAGAGACATTCAATAGTTAAACTAATACCAGCAATTTAATTTGATAGCTCCTTCTCAATATGCTCGCAGATGTAATGAGTTTAGATGCAATTTACTAACATTCTCCAGATGTCATTTTTCGGCTTTCAAAATTAATAACGAGCCATGGACAAGCAGCGTTAACATATGCTGGCAGAGGAAGAAAGAAAATGACCAAATATGATTCAATGCTACCAACCCTTGTTTTGAGTTCGGTTTGCAGAAAAAATTAACAGAACAAGAAGAAATCTTAAACAAAAATGCCACTTTCAATCATTTTCCTTTTACTTTCCCAAAAACCAATCAGAGCACTGTGAGACAAACATAATGAGAAAATGTAAGCTCTGTACTATACCATCTCGGGGCTCGGTCAGCCCAACACAAAATCTCGACGAGAGATTCAATAACAAACTAGTAATGCTTAGAGCCAATTAGAAAACTGAAAGTTCTGCAGAATGAGGAAACAACGTTGGGAAAGAACTGTAGCCGAGATGGGAAATAAGAAGAGGGAAAGAAAGTCAAGGATTAGATGGCCGTAAAATCTCCTTCAAAGCTAAAGGAGGAGAGAGTCTCCAAGTTGGAAAGACAAACTTGGGCTTCTCGCACTTCTCTGCGAGCCAGACTAAACGTTGTTCTTTTCTGAAAAAAGTGAGAGGGAGCCATATACCTGGATAGAAAGAGAGGCTGAGCCGCTGAGAGGACAGGCCGGAGAGAGGGACGGAGAGGCACAGAGAGAGCAGCTAAAATTTTCTTCTTTATTAAAAAATAAAAATATATTTTTCATCCGCGAATTACCACTTAATTTATATCTTACTTTTTCACTATCATGTTTAGGACATTATAATCATAATCTACCTATTTTTAACACATTATATTTTTATCAAATTAAATGAAAATTAATTTCTTTTTAAATACGAAATGTGAATTATATTCTTAAAAAAATCAAATAACAAATTATATTTAAAAGTAGACCTTTCATTTTTCTAAAAATAAATAATTTTTTATCTAATTTAATAGAAAAAACAAAAAATAAATTACAGAGCATAATAATAATTTTATTTTCTAATATATATATCTAATTTGGTAGAAAAAAATAAACTGATAATGTGATATGTTAAGATAATTGTAATTTAGGAGGTTGTTCAGTTGTGATATTTTTTAAGAATTTTTATGTTTTAAAATTTTTAAGTGATATTAATTTTTATTGGTATAAGTATTTAATTATTTTATATAATATTAAGAATGATATTTAATTATAAAATATTTTATATTTTAAAAATTTTTAAAAAATTCTAAAAATGTTTTTTAACCTAACAAACTCTACGACTCAAACTACAAAACCGAAAAAGGTCGTTGCAGTTAAAAGTGTATTTCCCTTTAAAAAATTATTTTTATATGTTCCCTCTCTTCGATTTCTTTTCTTTTTGGGCCCCATTTACCGTTTCAAGCCCAAATCCCTCTCCAAAGACGCTGAAGAACTCACCGCGCAATCCAAATGTTTCTCCCAGAAATCATCGATGCCGTTTCATGGGCATGAGCTGGAGTCAACGAGTGGACTAATTCCTCGTCAATCATTTCAAAACTCTGTCTTCCAGGAGCAATAATAGATTCCCGCGGGGTCTTTATGGGTTGATTCCGGAGCTCATCAATGATGCCGATAACTTCATGCTATGTTCAATGCCAGATGATGTGGAAATTTGGCAAGCGGTTAGAAGTATTGGACCAACAAAGGCAACCGGCTGGACGGGTTCACCGCTAATTTTTATCCAAAGTATTGGCAGATTGTGCATACTGATGGGGTGAGAATGGTTCGCAGTTTTTTGGAAAATGGCTATTTGCTTCGTCAAATGAATCATTCAAATATAGTGCTTATCCCGAAAGGAGAACATCTCACATCTATTGGCCATTAATACCTACCCATCAGCCTTTGTAATATATCTTACAAGGTTATTTTGAAGATATTGGCCAATCGTTTAAAGAAGGTGCTTCCGAAGATTATATCGGGCAATCAGAATGACTTTATGCCTAATCGTAATATTCAAGAAAACATCATTTTGGTGCATGAGCTTATGTGTACTCTAAAGCGGAAGCAAGGACGTGGAGGCCTTATGGCTGCCAAAATTGTTATGGAGAAGGCATATGACAAGGTAGATTGGAGTTTTTTTATGTAAATTTTGAGATGTTTTAGGTTTGCGGCCTGATGGCGAAATTGGATTTTTCAATACATATCAACGGTCTCTTTCTCAGTCTTACTCAACGGTTCTACCTATGATTTTTTAACTCCAAGTAGGGGACTTCGGCAAGGAGATCCTTTATCTCCCTTCCTCTTTGTCATCATCACGAAAGTGCTTAATAGACTATTGAAGAAAGAGGAGGCAGCGAATCGGCTCCATGGCATTTGTATTGCACGTCATGCGCCTCCCATTACTCACTTATTGTTTTCCAATGAAAATATACTTTTTTGCAGGGCCAATGGCGGAGAGGTGTTAAAGTTAAATCAGTGCCTTCTCACATTTGCTAGCTGGTCCAGCCAGATGATCAATTCTCAAAAATCATATCTCCATTTTAGCAACAATATGTCTGCAGCGGATAAGGAAAATCTTGCATCTATATTGCGGCTGAATTGTGGCACTCAAGGGGGCAGCTACTTAGGCCGACCGTTGTGTATTCCAAGATCTAGAAGTCAAGAATGTAAGGAGCTCAAAGAGAAGGTGAATAACCGAATAGCCGGGTGGAAAGCGAAAAGTTTGTCACAAGCCGGGCGTACGGTACTGATCCAAACTATGGCAGCAGCCCTCCCTACTTATTTTATGGCTGTTTATTCCCTCCCCAAAGACATATTGAAGTGTATTGATGTTCGTCTAAAAAATTTTTAGTGGGGGTTTGATAATGATCAAAATCGTCATTTCCACCCGAAGGCATGGAGTACTATTTAATCCCCTAAAATTAATGGCAGGATTGGTTTACGCATTATGCTGATATGAATCGAACTCTACTTGCTCAACTGGGATGACAGTTTATTACTAATAAGCACGATATTGCCGAAATACCACCTTTTTTACTGCACCTAACCAGGTGGGAGCATCCTGGATTTGGAAGAGTCTATTGCAGGTGAGAGATATCATTTCGGCAGGATTGTGTTGGGGGGTGAAAGGTGGAGAGACCTTAATTTATGGTGCGACCCTTGGATTCACACTGCCGTGAACTTTGCTTCTCAACTGAAGTAAGGGATGGTTATCAGTCGTAATATTAATCGGGTAAAGGATCTTATTGTGGTGGGGGAAGATGCGGCCCAACATTGGAATGAAGATCGCATCATATAGATATTTGAACCAAGCTCTGCTGAAGCTATTTTGAGAATCTCTCTTCCATCTAGACCGAGTGCCGACATTCCATTGTGGATACACAATCCCAAAGGTTCCTTAACGGTGAAATCTGACTATGAATTTATTGTCAACTCTCGAGGCCCCTCCACTAGCCCCTTGAATGCGGAGGAATGGAGGCAGATTTAGAAATTAAAGATTCAGCACCGCCGTTAAACTGCTGATATGGAAGGTAGTGGCTGATGCACTTCCTGTGAAAGGGCTTTTGGGCCGATGGACTAGCAATCCTCAGGAACACTCTTGGATCTGTCCCCTCTGTAGAGCACATGAAGAAACTGCCACTCATTTATTGTTAGCGTGTCCCAGAAGCATTCTAGTTTGGCGTAATGGCCCCTGATCGTTAACCACTGAGAGATTTATGGGCTGCCCTGTTTGGGAATGGATAAAATTCTTATTGGATATCAGGGACCTTCCACGGGAGCACAGAGACGAATGGTCTGATATGATGTTGGCTGTTGCACTTTAATTCCTGATTGGGAGATAGCTGGTGAAGTAGAGACCATCCGAAGTTTACTATACATTCATCCTGAGTGAGAGTTTTGTTTGGACACCGAGAGAGGGCAACGCTATAGCCCATAATCTTGTCAAATGGTGGGTGCGTCAGCAACTTTCTGGTATTCTTAGGCTCGAGTCTTTGCCTACTGATGTAATTTGTGATGATTATCATGCGTGACGGCTAGTTGATTGCAAGATGTTTGACTAGGAAAAAAAAAAAGGACTAATTCAAAGGGGTCGTTACTGTTGGATAGTGGGGGTAGATGACTTAGTGGGAAGCATCAGTTATTTGCATTAGGTGTCAGTTATTTGATTATGTGTAGTGGGTGTTGTTTATTGACACATTATTGTTGCCATGTTCCAGGTATTTAGTTAGTGGGATAGTGTGTCACGAACTGTATGATTATTATTTTTTACTTTCAAATCTATGGAATGAAGGGATAAAACTTGCTTGAGTAATTGGAGGCCTGACACCCTCGAAGTGGTCAATTACTAATTACCTTACATGCCCCCATGCTCCAAACTCTGGTCTTTCCGTCTCTCTAGGCCTCCTCTGCATTCCCATCTTCATTAACCTGCCACTCCTCTCAAAATTACAGCCTCACCCGACCATGGTCTCTACAGAAAAAAAAAGTCATGACCCGATTCTCATGCGTCTCGACCCGACGCGAGAAGAAGACGGGTTTCAAGGGCGAAAAATCAGAGGCTGAAGAGCTGGTCTACTTGCTCACGAGGAACATGAATGCGAAAATAGACGCCGAACGAGAACGTCAGGATTGCTCGTTTCACGGACCCAAGGTCTACGAACCAACTCAAGCCCAAAAGTCTGATCCGACCTTACACCCAAAGCCCAGAAACTACCGAAGCCCTGCAAAACACGACCGGGTTGTTGGCCACAAGGGAGGATGCAATCTGCAACCCCTCTACGGCTCCACCTTACTCGCTGTACGTCTAAGGATAGGACAGAATTGTCTTCTCCATAAGGGCATAACCCCACATGTTCGTTCTGATTCCACACGTTTTGTTCACTTCGAAAAAGTGCTGTTATGGCAGCGAATATGGTAAAATATCTATTCGTTCACCTTCCTCTTCTGGTCAACCTGGAGAAGAATGCATCAGAGCAACCATTTCCACCCTTTCTGGTACCCCTTCTTCTTCTTCTTCTTCTTCTTTTACTTTTTTCCTGTTTTCTACCCATCAACACTTGCCTTTTTCTTGTATAAATAAAAGTAAACTGAAATTCTTGCTTTAAGATTAAGAATTCTAACATGTGAGGACAGCAGAAAGCATGCTCCAAAGTGAACAAATACAACTAATAGGAAATACACACTTTGAACAGTGTACCTCATTGGTTTTGACAAAAGAAGGAAATTAAAAAGGAACTGCAAAGTAGTCATTCCTGAAGGCGGCAAGTGGGAATGGCAAGTAGATGCTTGGCTCTAGGAACTGTTAGACCGAACTCCTCAGTCATGTCCAACTCAGTGGGGAGCATGTTATCAGGAAGTTCCCAATCAAAGCAATGGACAAGTTGTGCTACCACTAGCCTAACCACAGTTAGACCCAATTGCATCCCTGGGCAGCCTCTTCTCCCAGAGCCAAATGGGATAAGTTGGAAGTCACGTCCCCGCAGATCTATATCATTCCCAACAAACCTCTCCGGGAAGAACTTCTCTGCATCACTCCAAACGCTTGGGTCTCGCCCAATTGCCCATGCGTTTATCATGACTCTAGACTTCCCGGGTATGTGTGAAAGCCATTAACGGTGCACGTGATATGACACCAAGTACTCCAAGCTATCCAAGTCTGATTCCTCTACCATCCTCTCTAAGCCCACCACATTTTCCAACTCCTTTTGAAGTTTCTTCATTACCCTTGGATGCTTCATTAGTTCCGAGAGCGTCCACTCAATTGCCGTTGCTGAAGTGTCCATGGACGCTGCAAGCATGTCCTGCAAAGAAATCATCGTCCAGAAATTGACACAATATTTTATCCAATACTATGTCAATTGAAAAATTCCATTCTAGACACACATTGAAGTATGGATGCGACTAAATAAAGTTACTACAGAAACATTTGATATATGTCTCCCTGCTAAAACAAATCAATAAAAGTTCTACGAGTAATTACCAACATTAACGCTTTGATATTTTCCCTTTCAATACGGTACTGATTAGTTTCGTCAGATCCAATGAAGCTCAACATGACATCAACAAAATCCTTCGTTTTATTTTCATCCTTCGTCTGGACATGCTCGTCTATGATCTTCTCAAGAAAGGCATCGAAAATCTTACGAACAGCCTTCATTTTTCGTGTCAGCCCCTGAAGGTCAAGGGGCGCAAGACAAGGAATGAAATCACCTAGGTTAGGAGCTACTGCTAGCTGCATACCCTCTTGTATTACATCCTTGAATCCCCTCTCGTCAAATTCTTTGTCCGTGTACTTTTTCCCAAACACCATTCGGCAAGTAATATCCGCACTAAGAGATGAAACAGTAGCACTAAGATCAACAGCAACACAACTATTGGCAGCCTCTCGGATAAAGTGCAACAGTAGGCCAAGCTCTTCTTTTCTCATGAATTTGAAAGAATCGATTTTGACGTTGCTAAGCAATTCAAGAGTGCACATCTTGCGTAAGTTGCGCCAGTAAGAGCCGTAAGGAGCTAAGATGAAGCCCTTCTGATCATAAATGATGTGCTTTGCGAACTCTAGAGGTGGTCTACTAGCAAACACAAGGTCATGTTCTTTAAGGAACAGCTCGGCAGCCTGCGGTGATGAGACGACAATGGTAGGCACCAAGCCTAAGCGCAAGTGCATGATGGGCCCATATTTTTGAGCTAGTCGATGCAGATCTTGATGTGGGAACTCCCCCAACATATGAAGGCTCCCAAAGAGAGGGAACCCTCTTGGACCGGGAGGTAATTTCTTGTGCTTGTTCCTGCTTTTCCGGGTCCATTCTCGCAGGAGATAAGCAATCATAGACAGGGCAAACAGGGTCCATGTCCAAAACACGATGGGCATGGGCATGCCTAATCGTATGTAATTATGGCTGAGTTCGCTGGTGAATCAGGTAGTGGAGGTAGATTCAGCTTTTAAGTGGAGTATTGCCCTCATATGAGAATTGTACACCGCCGGAAAAAGCTTTAGCCAAATTCAATCCTTTAGGAGACTGTGAAATGGATGGCAAAAGTATTACAAAAAATCTGCGGAGCTTTATGCCACTAGAATCGAAATCAAACCAACACGAAGTCAAACTTCAGGCAGGAAGGAGATACGTCTGGCTAAGAAGAAAAAAGTCGCTTTTGGGGTGCGGTTCACCGGTTGAATGCGACATGTGAAAATACTGCAACAATAGATTAAAAAAAAAAAATACTGCAGCAATAGAAAAAGACTATTTGAAGTACTAGCTAGCATGTAGTATAGACTGGTACAGTTCCTTGTCACATGCACCACCAACCTTTCATGATTTCGTCGATCCCTGCAGAAGCCTAGCCAGCGAAATCACAGATTATTAAAGTAATCTCAAAACAAGTGTCTCAATTGTCACGTCTGACGCGTTTTCTCTCCAAATTTTTGTCCGCGGATTTGAAGAGTGATAGAAGGGATTTGTTGTACAAAACAAACAAAATAAAGAAATTGCTTCAGATTCGCTTTTCTTAAGACTACATTTACCTCTACCATTCCCGCACATCAAGTACATACAAGGGTGTGCAATTGGGATCAAGCAAATTCACCTCCAGGATTCAATGAATCCCAGATTACTAATCTATTATTTAACGGTGTTTTGCAGTAACAAAGCCAGACCAGAATACCCTCAAATTGTACTAGTGTCACCAAAAAATTAAAATTTTGCTTTTGCAGTAAACAGAATTTGATAATTTAAGAGAGAAATGTATTTGTTGAAGTACAGAAAGCTTTGAAGAAAAAGAGACAAAAGTCTGGGTAAAATTTTTTTATTGATGTAAATTATGCAAATCATGAGGATGCCTATTTATAAATGTTAAGACACTTTTACAAAGATTGGGTGCAATCCTTTTATTGTTGTAAATTATGTAAATGAGGATGCCTATTTAGAGATATTAATTGAGACACTTTTCACCAAGTGTGATGAATCTTCATCAACATGTGTCTCTTCTTGAACAAATATCTTTGTCATGAACATGTACCTCTTCGTTGTGAACAGGTAGCTTTTCATCGAACGGATACCTCTTCATCACCAAAAGATACCTCTTCATGTGAAGAGAACTTTTTCCATAAACAAATATATGTTAAGGAAGACGTGTCATTTCATTAATGGACATACCATTTTAAACAAAAAGGATTAAATTTCTCCATTAGATCAAAGATCAATTGATCTCAATCGTTCATTCTTTAACCAGTTCATAACTTAAATATCACCATTGGATTACACCTATTTTTAAATAGTTTAATAGCATCTCACGATCAAGAGATTACACAATCACAACTATCCAAAATATTAACAGTTTGATCTAATCACTTTAGCATTAAGAAATGCTCACATTCCATCACCCTCCTCGTGATACTCTATCCACCAATTCATTCACAATATTTAAAAATATAAATATAAAATATATATTAATATTTTGAAAATAGTTTCCAACAACTTTTCAAAATTAGTTTTGGCTCTGAAATAAAATTCAAGGTAAAAATTGTGACATGTTGCAAATTTATAACACATGTGGCACGATTTTAACAGTTAAATCTTTTTTAAGGCACAAATTAATGAAATTTAATAATTTAGGGCTTAATGTGTCAAATGTATTAACTTAAAAGAATTTGATATTATTTTAGTAGTTTGAGGTGCAAAGTTATTTTTTCCCATAAACTTATATATATAGATATCAAAGATGTTGATGATTACATCTACTTATTTCAATTGGTCTCCTCTGTCACTAAAAGTGCATTTTATGAAATTATCACCTATATCAAAAGCGTAAGGTGTAAAGAAAAGGTAAGTTTAATCATTTGAATTGTTTACCTCACACTCTCTCGTGAACCAGGCTTCATCTGATTTGGTTGGTACCGAAAGTATACGCGTTGTGAAGATAATTAGAAGGTAGTATATAAATTGATTCGGCTAAATTCTCTAGGAAGTCGCGATCAATGGACTAAATTGGAAATATTCCGTGTCGATCGAAGGAGACAGCCTTTTGTTTCTTTCTGATTGATGAAGGAGTTTCTAGTGGATTCTAGTGTTGGACGCGTACACTAGACATTGACAAGTTTTCTTCTCTGCAGAAAGACGTGTATCTTCCTTCACTCAATTGTCCATAATTATAGATCTGCAGCAGTCCCGTTTTTCAAAAAGCATATCAAATCATAAAAAGTGGCCTTAAAAGAAGTTGGCTATTGCTGACTGCCTAAACTGGTAAAGCATCTTTATCTTTCTTTTTATGGAAATGGAATGAAGTGTTCCACATTCCATACCAAAACTTGAGTATTGCAAAGCCAGTACAAGGGCACAACAGCCGATTTGATCAATTTTCGTTAAGGCGATAGGTAGGAATGGCAAGTAAATGCTTGGCTCTAGGAACTTTAAGACCAAACTCCTCAGTCATGTCCAACTCAGTTGGGAGCATGTTATTATAAGGAAGTTCCCAATCGAAGCAATGGACGAGTTGTGCGAGTACTAGACTCACCACAGTCAGACCCAATTGAATCCCTGGGCAGCCTATTCTGCCAGAGCCAAATGGGATTAGTTGGAAGTCACTTCCCCGCAGATCTATATTACTCCCAACAAACCTCTCCGGGAAGAACTTCTATGCATCACTCCAAACGCTTGGGTCTCGCCCAATTGCCCATACGTTTATCATGACTCTAGACTTCCTCGGTATGTGGCGTGCAATTGGGTTCAAGCAAATTCACCTTCAGGATATAGTGAAGCCCGGATTACCAATTTGTTGCTTAAGGGTGTTTTGCAGTAATAAAGTTAGACCAGAATACCTTCAAATTGTACTATTGTCGCCAAAAAATTAAAATTTTGCTTTTGCAGTAAACAAAATTTGATAATTTAAGAAAGAAATGTGTTTGTAGAAATATAAAAAGCTTAGAATTAGAAAGAGAGTCAAAGTCTGGGAGTAATTTTTTAACTGTTGTAAATTATGCAAATGAGGATATCTATTTATAGATGTTGAGCCACTTTTACAAAGATTGGATGCAATCTTTTTATTGTTGTAAATTATGTAAATGAGCATTTCTATTTAGAGATATTGAGACACTTTTTCACCAAGCGTGATGACTCTTCATCAACATGTGCCTCTTCTTGAACAGATATCTCTTTGTCATGAACATGTAACTCTTCGTTGTGAACAAGTACCTTTTCATCAAACAGATACCTCTTCATCACCAAAGGATACCTCTGTTGTTGAAAGAACTTTTTCCATAAATGAATATCTCTTAAGGAAGATGTGTCATTTCATTAATAGACATACCATTTCGAACAAAAAGAATTAAATTTCCTCCATTAGATCAAAGATCAATTGATCTCAACCGTTCATTCTTCAACCAGTTCATAATTTAAATATAAACATTGGATTACACCTATTTTCAAATAGTTTAATAGCATCTCACGATCAAGAGATTGCACAATCACAACGTCCAAAATATTAACGGTTTGATCTAATCACTTTAGCATTAAGAAATACTCACATTCTATCACCATCCACGTGATACTCTATCCACCAATGCATTCACAATATATAAAAATATAAAAAATATATTAATATTTTTAAAATATTTTCCAACAACTTTTCAAATTAATTAGTTTCAGCTCTGAATAAAATTCAAGGTAAAAATTGTGACATGTTGCTCATTTATAACACATGTGGGACGATTTTGATAGTTGGATATTTTTTAGACACAAATTAATGAAATTTAATAATTTAGGGCTTAATGTGTCAGATGTATTAGTTTGGGGTGCAAAGTTATTTTTTTTCCATAAACTTTTATATATATATATGATCTCAAAGATGTTGAATATTACATCTACTTATTTCAATTGGTCTCCTCTGTCACTAGAAGTGCATTTTATGAAATTATCACCTATATCAAAAGCGTAAGGTGTAAACACAAGGTAAGTTTAATTATTTGAATTATTTATCTCACACTCTCTCACGTGAACTAGACTTCCTCTTATTTGGTTGGTACCGAAAGTATACAAGATAAGAAGGGAGTATATAAATTGATTCGGCTAAATTCCTAGGAAGTCGCGATCAAAGGACTAAATTGGAAATATACCATGTCGATCGAAGGAGACAGCCTTTTGTTTCTTTCTCTGATTGATGAAGGAGTTTCTGGTGGATTTTAGGGTTGGACACTTAAGAAGAATATCTACTCCCAACTGCCAATGCATCAAAATCGTAGTGCGTGACAGCGTATACTAGACTTTGACAAGTTTTCTTCTCTGCAGAAAGCCGTGTATCTTCCTTCACTCAATTGTCCATAATTAAGCAATAGATGAGATGTAATTAAGCAGTCCCGTTTTTCAAAAAGCATATCCAATCAATAAAACCCAAGCAGTGAAATTCTAGAGAGAGAGAGATGGTGGGTCCCGACTTAATTAAACAGTCCCGTTTTTTTAAAAAGCATATCCAATCAATAAAACCTGAATTGTAGTGAAATTTTGAGAATGAGAGTGAGAGAGAGTGGTAGGTCCCAATCGGACCTACTACTCTCTCTCACAATTGCACTACAATTCGTCACCCGAATTGCAAAGGATCGTGGTCCTTGGTAAAGCATCTTTATCTTTCTTTTTTATGAAAATGGAATAAAGTGTTCCATTCCATACCAAAACTTGAGTATTGCAAAAGGCAGTACAAAGGGCACAACAGCGGATTTGATCAATATTCGTTAAGGCGATATGTAGGAATGGCAAGTAAATGCTTGGCTCTAGGAACTGTAAGACCAAACTCCTCAGTCATGTCCAACTCAGATGGGAGCATGTTATCAGGAAGTCCCCAATCAAAGCAATGGACAAGTTGTGCTACCACTAGCCTAACCGCAGTTAGACCCAATTGCATCCCTGGGCAGCCTCTTCTCCCTGAGCCAAATGGGATAAGTTGGAAGTCACGTCCCCGCAGATCTATATTATTCCCAACAAACCTCTCCGGGAAGAACTTCTCTGCATCACTCCAAACGCTTGGGTCTCGCCCAATTGCCCATACGTTTATCATGACTCTAGACTTCCTCGGTATGTGGAAGCCATTAACGGTGCAGTCTTCCCTGGCCTCGTGAGGTAGCAAAAGTGGTGCCACTGGATGTAGCCTGAAGGTTTCCTTTATGATCATGTCCAAGTACACCAAGCTATCCAAGTCTGATTCCTCTACCATCCTCTCTAAGCCCACCACATTTTCCAACTCCTTTTGAAGTTTCTTCATTACCCTTGGATGCTTCATTAGTTCTGAGAGCGTCCACTCAATTGCCGTTGCTGAAGTGTCCATTGACGCTGCAAGCATGTCCTGCAAAGAAATCATCGTCGAGAAATTGACACCATATTTGTATCCAATACTATGTCAATTGAAAATTTTGATATATATATATGTCTCCCTGCTAAAACAAATCAATGAAGTTCTACGAGTAATTACCAACATTATGGCTTTGATATTGGCCCGTTCAATACGGTACTGATCAGTTTCTTCAGATCCAATGAAGCTCAACATGACATCAACAAAATCCTTTGTTTTATTTTCATCCTTCGTCTGGAGATGCTCTTCTATGATCTTCTCAAGAAAGGCATCGAAAATCTTTCTAATAACCTTCATTCGTCGTGTCAGCCCCTGAAGGTCAAGGGGCGCAAGACAAGGAATATAATCACCGATGTTTGGCATGGCAGATAGATGCATACCCTCTTGGATTAGAACCTTGAAACCTCTCTCATCAAGATCCTTGTCCATGTACTTCTTCCCAAACACCATGCGACAACTCATATCTGCGCTGAGAGATGAAACCTTGGCACTGAGATCAACCGCAACACAATTACGAGCAGCCTCTTTAATAAACTTTATCAACAGACGGAGCTCCTCTTTTCTCATGGATTTGAAAGACTCGATTTTACGGTTACTAAGAAGTTCAAGGATGCACATCTTGCGTATGTTGCGCCAATACGAGCCGTATGGAGCAGAGGCCAAGTTCTTTTGACCATACAAGATATTCTTCGCAGCCTCCTGAGGTGGTCTACTGGCAAACACGAGGTCATGTGCTTCGAGGAACAGCTCGGCAGCCTGAGGGGAGGAAGCAACAATGGTAGGCACCAAGCCTAACCGCAGGTGCATGATGGGGCCATGTTTTTGGGCAAGTCTATGCAGATCATGGTGAGGGAATTCCCCTAACATATGAAGGCTTCCAAGGAGAGGAAGCCCTTTTGGACCGGGGGGTAAATTCTTTTTCTTGTTCCTGATTTTCCAACCGCAATCGAGCAGGAGATAAACAAGCACAACCAGGGCAACTATTGTCCACGTCCAAGCCATAGTGGACATGCTTCATTCAGATCAGCCGGTTATGGCTGAGCTCAGTGGTGCCTAAGGTTGTCCGGGCAGTTCGGTTAGCTGCAACAAGTATTTATATCCATAGTGAAAACATCACCGTTCGTAGGGCCCACGAATTATGGTTCAAGTGTCACCTCGAGTCTTTCAACTAATAATTTGGTTCAAACTGTCAAAATTTATAAATACGAATCATATCTATATCTAAGGATACTTAGAAAAAAATAAAACTATCATATTGTGCTAGGTAGCCTATTTTTTATATATTTCGACCAGTCGGATTTTAATAAAGAGCCAACAAAGCCTTTTGGTAGTTTGAAGACTAGGACGTATTTGCATTTATAAATGTTTTAAAAAATTCAGTGATGTGAAAATTAGATAGATTGGGGTTTTATTGAATTTTTTGAAAAAAGAGTAAAAGTTTTAAAATATATTTAGAAAATGTTTGAAAATTTTGGAATTTTAAGGAAAAAAGTGAAGAGAGATGATTTGAGTGAATTTTTTATATTTATTTTGATGGAAAAAAAAGGATTTGATGGGAAGAAAAATGATTTGAGTGAATTTTTTATTATATTTTTAACTTTCAGAATAAAAATAAAAAAGAGAATGAAAATTATTTTTGGTGTGAAAAATGAATAAGTGAAATTTTTCTTGAAAAAAAAATTGAGTTAATTATGTCTGGGATTGAGAATTAATTTTGAATGGAGACAATTTTTGACCAAATTTTCATTTACAAACAATACACGTGATGAATGTATAGTTTAAACAGATAAATAGCATTTGAATAATGATAATTTAGGAACTAAAAATAAAAATTTCTCTTTTCGCATGGGGTGAAAATCGTTGAGAATTCAACCAATCGCACAATTTATAACAAATTTAAACATTAATTTATTGTTGTTGTTGTTTCTTAATTTGTCTTAGAATTATTATTTTTCCTTCTTGTCATGTCCAAACTGTTGAAGGATAAGAGATATATATAGTTGAAGATAGTAACCCTTGACCTAAATAAACTATTGAAATAGACGTTTGGAAAGAAAGAAAAAAATTGTTGAAAGAGACGAAAGATATTAAACGATGACAGTAACCCTTAATGTTTGTTTCGCGAGTAGGACACAACGAAAAAGCTGATTTTCTAAGATACTTTGGCTGGTAAGTTAGAAAGTTACAGACGTAAAAAAATAAAAGTTAGAAAGTTAAAAGATTTATAAAAAATAAATTTACATTTTAATCCTTGAGTTTTGATCACGTTTTCATTTCAGTTTCTCATTTTCAAACTTCAAAATGTTAATCTTTCAGTATTCTTATTTTTATAAAAACACCCTTCCGTCGAGATTCTGTCTCTTAGCAGTACTTGCCACGTCCACGAATCACTTAACAAAGCCATGTCAATGCCAACTTAGCTTCCGGTTTACTCTCATCCTCTTTGTCACCCTATGCTTCTTCTTCCTCTCCTGAGTAGCCTGTGTTGTGAGACAATCTTTATTGCACTTCAACGTCTGAAAAACCTCTTCAATTGGTACGTTCTCCTACAACAAGAGTAAAAATTCTATTACGAACTCAGATACAACACCATAAAATCATTCACTGGAAGAAAAACACTGAAACCGCAATAAATCCCGAGAAAACAAAAAAAATATACGAACTACCGATTCATAACAAACCCAGAAACCAAAAGCATAGCCCAACAACAAAAACCACCAAAATAGAGTTCAAGTTCATGACAGATCCACGGGAAACCAGAAATCCATAAAGGAAAAGAGCCAAAAAAAAATATCTCAAAAAAAAAAGAGAAAAGATAAAAGCATCAAAACGAAAAATCCAAAGTAAAAGCGCACTCTGTTTCTCGTACTAAATTCGGGGCTTCTTTTAGTACAGGCTCCGATACTTCAGCCTTGCTATTCATGGCCGACTACAACATCCAGAAGGAGTCCACGGGGGCAGCAACGGACCCTCGCTAACAAACAAACTATCATAAATCATTTCAACAGAAGTTCACAGATTAAAAAACTTACGCAAACAAACAAACGATCAGAGCTTCTCTGCAATTTGTCTCCAACCTAAATAAAAAAAATACCTATTGTTGCGTTTATCCCTACATGTTTAGCGAAAAGAACATTAAACAAGCAACTGGAAATTCAAAAGAAAAAAAACTCTGGAAAGATCACAAAACTAGAAGGCAAGTGTATACAGTATGTTTCAAATGAAAACAAAACGATATGTAAAGGCAAGACCAAAAGCAAAGGGGTGGAAACATAACCATGCATTCAACTGGATATATCAAGAATACAACAAAGAAAAGGGAATCACAGGAGAGAATCACAACATTTAAATCTGAAAAGAAGGGAATACAGAGGAACCGGTGAAAAATAATGTGACAGAGCCAAAAGGTTACTATGACGTAAGCAAGATCGTACCAAAACTAGAAGGCAAGAGACTCACTAACAAAACCTAGAGAATCAAGTATATTTCAACACGTAACTGCTGAAAACTCAGACCAAAAATAGCAAAAATAATTATCAAGTGCGAAACCCTATGTTTTACAAATCCAGGGAAAATCAATAAACTCGACTTATTAACTAGCATGCATGGAAGAGTGTCTACCGTTCAAATGCATATGAAAAGACAGATAGGGAAAGGCTTACGGGATAGCAGAGCCATCAGCTATGTCAGATACGACAATGGTGGAGCCACCAAACTTTAGCTACGCAGAGAGGATGAAAGGGAGGTCTTGCTCCACCGTGCGCTTGGGGTGCATGATACGGCCGAGCTCCTCAGAGCCAAACGCAATCTTTTAGAACTGAACGGCGTTGCTGGTCTTCGAAGCTTTAATCTTGTGCAGGTGGAATCCTCTCGTTTAAAAACGGGTGGGAAGGGAGGCCCTCCAAGTAGAGGTGAGCCGCTCCCAAAGTACCATTTTAGTTTGAGGTAGGGAAAGAAAGAAGATCGCAATTATGTTCTGTATATGGCAAAGAAACCCAAGCTGAAGATGAAGCCGATAGAGTTGAGGACCTCGCCGAAACAAACACACACAACTAGGGAAAACGATGTCCCCATGGACGACGCCGTTTGCCATGGACCCAGCTTACTTAGAGTTGACATGGCTTATTAAGTGACACGTGGACCTCAGGCTGACATGGCTAAAGAAGAGAGACGGAATCTTAACGGAAGAGTGTTTTTGTAAAAATGAGAATTTGTTTCGACGAGTTTGGAACAGTTTCTTCAGATCCAATTAAGCTCAACATGACATCTACAAAATCCTTTGTTTTATTTTCATCCTTCGTCTGGAGATGCTCTTCTATGATCTTCTCAAGAAAGGCATCGAAAATCTTACGAACAGCCTTCATTTTTCGTGTCAGCCCCTGAAGGTCAAGGGGCGCAAGACAAGGAATATAATCACCGATGTTTGGCATGGCAGATAGATGCATACCCTCTTGGATTAGAACCTTGAAACCTCTCTCATCAAGATCCTTGTCCATGTACTTCTTCCCAAACACCATGCGACAACTCATATCTGCGCTGAGAGATGAAACCTTGGCACTGAGATCAACCGCAACACAATTACGAGCAGCCTCTTTAATAAACTTTATCAACAGACCGAGCTCCTCTTTTCTCATGGATTTGAAAGAATCGATTTTACGGTTACTAAGAAGTTCAAGGATGCACATCTTGCGTATGTTGCGCCAATAAGAGCCGTATGGAGCAGAGGCCAAGTTCTTTTGACCATACAAGATATTCTTCGCAGCCTCCTGAGGTGGTCTACTGGCAAACACGAGGTCATGTGCTTCGAGGAACAGCTCGGCAGCCTGAGGGGAGGAAGCAACAATGGTAGGCACCAAGCCTAACCGCAGGTGCATGATGGGGCCATGTTTTTGGGCAAGTCTATGCAGATCATGGTGAGGGAATTCCCCTAACATATGAAGGCTTCCAAGGAGAGGAAGCCCTTTTGGACCGGGGGGTAAATTCTTTTTCTTGTTCCTGATTTTCCAACCGCAATCGAGCAGGAGATAAACAAGCACAACCAGGGCAACTATTGTCCACGTCCAAGCCATAGTGGACATGCTTCGTTCAGATCAGCCGGTTATGGCTGAGCTCAGTGGTGCCTAAGGTTGTCCGGGCAGTTCGGTTAGCTGCAACAAGTATTTATATCCATAGTGAAAACATCACCGTTCGTAGGGCCCACGAATTATGGTTCAAGTGTCACCTCGAGTCTTTCAACTAATAATTTGGTTCAAACTGTCAAAATTTATAAATACGAATCATATCTATATCTAAGGATACTTAGAAAAAAATAAAACTATCATATTGTGCTAGGTAGCCTATTTTTTATATATTTCGACCAGTCGGATTTTAATAAAGAGCCAACAAAGCCTTTTGGTAGTTTGAAGACTAGGACGTATTGCATTTATAAATGTTTTAAAAAATTCAGTGATGTGAAAATTAGATAGATTGGGGTTTTATTGAATTTTTTGAAAAAAGAGTAAAAGTTTTAAAATATATTTAGAAAATGTTTGAAAATTTTGGAATTTTAAGGAAAAAAGTGAAGAGAGATGATTTGAGTGAATTTTTTATATTTATTTTGATGGAAAAAAAAGGATTTGATGGGAAGAAAAATGATTTGAGTGAATTTTTTATTATATTTTTAACTTTCGAATAAAAATAAAAAAGAGAATGAAAATTATTTTTGGTGTGAAAAATGAATAAGTGAAATTTTTCTTGAAAAAAAAATTGAGTTAATTATGTCTGGGATTGAGAATTAATTTTGAATGGAGACAATTTTTGACCAAATTTTCATTTACAAACAATACACGTGATGAATGTATAGTTTAAACAGATAAATAGCATTTGAATAATGATAATTTAGGAACTAAAAATAAAAATTTCTCTTTTCGCATGGGGTGAAAATCGTTGAGAATTCAACCAATCGCACAATTTATAACAAATTTAAACATTAATTTATTGTTGTTGTTGTTTCTTAATTTGTCTTAGAATTATTATTTTTCCTTCTTGTCATGTCCAAACTGTTGAAGGATAAGAGATATATATAGTTGAAGATAGTAACCCTTGACCTAAATAAACTATTGAAATAGACGTTTGGAAAGAAAGAAAAAAATTGTTGAAAGAGACGAAAGATATTAAACGATGACAGTAACCCTTAATGTTTGTTTCGCGAGTAGGACACAACGAAAAAGCTGATTTTCTAAGATACTTTGGCTGGTAAGTTAGAAAGTTACAGACGTAAAAAAATAAAAGTTAGAAAGTTAAAAGATTTATAAAAAATAAATTTACATTTTAATCCTTGAGTTTTGATCACGTTTTCATTTCAGTTTCTCATTTTCAAACTTCAAAATGTTAATCTTTCAGTATTCTTATTTTTATAAAAACACCCTTCCGTCGAGATTCTGTCTCTTAGCAGTACTTGCCACGTCCACGAATCACTTAACAAAGCCATGTCAATGCCAACTTAGCTTCCGGTTTACTCTCATCCTCTTTGTCACCCTATGCTTCTTCTTCCTCTCCTGAGTAGCCTGTGTTGTGAGACAATCTTTATTGCACTTCAACGTCTGAAAAACCTCTTCAATTGGTACGTTCTCCTACAACAAGAGTAAAAATTCTATTACGAACTCAGATACAACACCATAAAATCATTCACTGGAAGAAAAACACTGAAACCGCAATAAATCCCGAGAAAACAAAAAAAATATACGAACTACCGATTCATAACAAACCCAGAAACCAAAAGCATAGCCCAACAACAAAAACCACCAAAATAGAGTTCAAGTTCATGACAGATCCACGGGAAACCAGAAATCCATAAAGGAAAAGAGCCAAAAAAAAATATCTCAAAAAAAAAAGAGAAAAGAATAAAAGCATCAAAAACGAAAAATCCAAAAGTAAAAGCGCACTCTGTTTCTCGTACTAAATTCGGGGCTTCTTTTAGTACAGGCTCCGATACTTCAGCCTTGCTATTCATGGCCGACTACAACATCCAGAAGGAGTCCACGGGGGCAGCAACGGACCCTCGCTAACAAACAAACTATCATAAATCATTTCAACAGAAGTTCACAGATTAAAAAACTTACGCAAACAAACAAACGATCAGAGCTTCTCTGCAATTTGTCTCCAACCTAAATAAAAAATACCTATTGTTGCGTTTATCCCTACATGTTTAGCGAAAAGAACATTAAACAAGCAACTGGAAATTCAAAAGAAAAAAAACTCTGGAAAGATCACAAAACTAGAAGGCAAGTGTATACAGTATGTTTCAAATGAAAACAAAACGATATGTAAAGGCAAGACCAAAAGCAAAGGGGTGGAAACATAACCATGCATTCAACTGGATATATCAAGAATACAACAAAGAAAAGGGAATCACCGGAGAGAATCATAACATTTAAATCTGAAAAGAAGGGAATACAGAGGAACCGGTGAAAAATAATGTGACAGAGCCAAAAGGTTACTATGACGTAAGCAAGATCGTACCAAAACTAGAAGGCAAGAGACTCACTAACAAAACCTAGAGAATCAAGTATATTTCAACACGTAACTGCTGAAAACTCAGACCAAAAATAGCAAAAATAATTATCAAGTGCGAAACCCTATGTTTTACAAATCCAGGGAAAATCAATAAACTCGACTTATTAACTAGCATGCATGGAAGAGTGTCTACCGTTCAAATGCATATGAAAAGACAGATAGGGAAAGGCTTACGGGATAGCAGAGCCATCAGCTATGTCAGATACGACAATGGTGGAGCCACCAAACTTTAGCTACGCAGAGAGGATGAAAGGGAGGTCTTGCTCCACCGTGCGCTTGGGGTGCATGATACGGCCGAGCTCCTCAGAGCCAAACGCAATCTTTTAGAACTGAACGGCGTTGCTGGTCTTCGAAGCTTTAATCTTGTGCAGGTGGAATCCTCTCGTTTAAAAACGGGTGGGAAGGGAGGCCCTCCAAGTAGAGGTGAGCCGCTCCCAAAGTACCATTTTAGTTTGAGGTAGGGAAAGAAAGAAGATCGCAATTATGTTCTGTATATGGCAAAGAAACCCAAGCTGAAGATGAAGCCGATAGAGTTGAGGACCTCGCCGAAACAAACACACACAACTAGGGAAAACGATGTCCCCATGGACGACGCCGTTTGCCATGGACCCAGCTTACTTAGAGTTGACATGGCTTATTAAGTGACACGTGGACCTCAGGCTGACATGGCTAGTGTTGTTGTTAAGAAGAGAGACGGAATCTTAACGGAAGGTGTTTTTGTAAAAATGAGAATACTAAAGGACCAACATTTTGAAGTTTGAAATTAAGAGATTGAAATGAAAAAGTGACCAAAACTTAAAGGACTAAAATGTCAATTTTTCTTATAAAAAATAAAAGTTTAAAGGAAAAAATCACGTCCAATTTTCTCTAAATTTTAAATAAAGGTCTAAACTATAAATTCTAACATATTAAGCCCTTCAATTTCTATAATTAATTAAATTGTGTCTTGAAATAAAATTGATGGTCAAAATTGTGTCGCATGGCTCATTTATAATACATGTGGCGTAGTTTTGATGGTTGAATTTTTTTTTTATGCAAATTGATGAAATTTGATAGTTTTTAAACTCAATGTGTCAATATTTATAATTTACACTATTGTTTGAAATTATTTTGATATAGAGAGTTTAAAGTGACTTTTTTTTTTTATAAATTTATGTTTAACTCAATTCGGGTTGTGACATAGAACAGGTTTCTAGAAGTTATACTTCATTTAGTATTTATCTTTTATTTTATCTTCACTTCAGTGTTTTCTTTTTTTGTTAATTTTCAATTCAAGTGTTTTAATTTATCTTCGATTAAAGTTATTGACTTTTAGTTTGTTTCAAAGACTTGTCTATACAAGAACTGTATCACTTTGTATAGGTTTTTTTTTTTTTTTGGCAATCACTTTGTATAGGTTACTGGTTATGAATTTCACTTCAGAAGACTTTGTTTCTGTTCGAGAGATTTTATTCTCTCTCTGGTGGATTTCAGATTTTATGGGGGTTTAAAGTTGTTTAACATTTTCTTTGTGTTTCCAGTGCGTTAGGTTGCCTCAATAATTAGGGCACACTTGAAATTGTGTGATTATTTCAGAGAGTAATATGATAGCTAAGAAAGAATATAAAAAAAATTGTAATTAATAGGATAAAAATTCGGGGTAGAAACGACAACATCAACATTATAAAATCTCTTTGAAATTCATCGGAATTTTATATCTGGATCAGTTCGAACCAGCGCAACCAGATTAAAAAGTGAACTCAAATAATATGCGATGGTCTAGTGTAATGTTAGGCGAATCATAAGATCAGTTGTAGGCTCGGACATTCTGAGGTCAAACTGTCAGTAAGTACTCTCACTTAAATAGTATTCATGTCTTGCCTACCGAAAATATTTAGAAGTTTTTCGTTTGCTATATAAAAGAATTTTAAGATTTTTAGGATTTTTATAGAATTGTGAATATTTATATAGATTAGAATTTTATAGTTTTTGTGTAAAAGTTGATGAAAAGTTTTAAAGATATTTAATTTTGTTGGAGTTTGTAAAAGGTGTAGAGAGGCATGATTTGATGCATATTGTTTAATAAAAAAGTATTGGAGTTAGGTGAAAAAGTATGGAAAGAGAAGATTTATTATAATTTTTTTAAAAAAAAATTATTGGAATTTGTGTGAAAAGTTGTTGAACGATTATGTAAAAAGTATTAGTGTTTGTGTATAAATTTTTACGATTTTTTATGTTCGTTTTGTAAATTTTGTTGAATACATTGTATTCTATAATACTTTTGCAAACAAATATGACCTAGTTTAGGTTGAAATTGCAAAAGGCAAATGAGGATTTCTTGCAATTCGGGCAGCAAATTGCACAGTGCAATTTAAAGAGAGATAGACACAACGCATAGACCCTATATCATTTAATGCTACTTATGTAAATTTTCAAGCAGCATGGGTCCTACCGTGGGGTCCACCTGTTGTGTCTGTCTCTTTCCAAATTGCACAGTACAATTCGGACAACAAATTGCAGAGGATCTTAATCTACAGAAGGCAAGAATGTTAGCGGATGAAAAGTGTATTTCCCCTTAAAAAATTAGGTTTCATTGCCCCAGCAACCCTTTAGATAACATATTGTTGCAAATAAGCCCCTTAGTAACGTTTTCAATAAATAGCCCCCTGAGGTCAACTCATAAAAGATAAGCCTTCTCGTCCATTTTCCATCAGACCACTTAATGAAAACTACTGACTAGGATTAAAAATCCACGTCAAAGGTAATCACCAAATGACACTTGTCCCGTTTAAATCCTCAATCCACGCTTGCGCCACATGGCTGCTAGCTCACACTGCGTTCAAACAAAAAAATGCCTCCATACGAACGACGTCGTTCACCCCAAGAATTTGTTTCTTCAATTCTTCAATAGTTAGCATATTTCTCACATACAAACATGCTCATTGAACCCTTGTCCTCTCCTTAGGCGAATTTTCCAAGCCCTAGATTGATCTTCTTAGTTGCAGAAATGCTCGATTCACCCAACAACGTCGTAAATTGTAAATTTCCAAACTCTATATCTGATTCTAATTCTAATTTCAGCATTTGGACAGTACTGAGGTTGTGGGCTTTGGTAGAGGAGAAAGAAGAGACTTCGATACTGATTATATGCCTTTATCTTCGGTTCGAATGGTTTTTAATTTCTCTTGAACATATATGTTGATTTTTATATGTCATTTGTTTATATTTGTTAAGATTTGGGGACCCTCATGTTTCATTGATGTTAGTTAGGTCAGCATTTTTTTTGGCCATTGGTGGTTTTGTGGACCCATATGCTTTTGTTTACTTATAACTAGATAATGACATACATAGTTTTATAATGTTGTGGTCCCAAAATGTGATTTCGATTTCATTTGATTATAATGAATGTTGTGGTCTCACAGTGTTTTATCATTTTCAGTGGCTGAGTTAGTTAGTTAGTTACATGTTTGACTGGTAGGACAGCATGAGGTTTAATTATTGTTAGTTGTGTTTGCCCTTGAGGTTTGCTTCACAGTACCTGAGGTATTATAAGTCAATAAAAGCCAGATAAATGTTACACAAGTTTAAGTTATTTTCTGCTGTTTAGGGGATGCTTTCTTGTTAGTTTAATTTTGCCCCTGAGGTTTGCTTCGCAGGACCTAAGACAAGAGATTTTACAGCCTCATGCACAATTTGCTCTTGAGTATAAGAGACTTTGAGATTATAGTGATGTAAAAGATTGATTAATGTTAGTTAAGTAATAGTCGATCATTTGCAATAAGAAAATATGCTGACATGTGCATCTAATATGCTTTTATGTCTAGTGTTTTCACCACGTTACTCTTTAATTTGTTCTATATAGAGCTTGTGGATTATCTTACCTTATAATTGTTTCATACTCTTTTTTTCAGAATATGGTGCATGTTTTCATACACCAACAGGGATCAATTAACACTGTTGAACATAGATACATCAGGGGAGAGGCAATGAGGATCCAGACTATTTGTCAGCGATTGTGATCAAGAATTATGCGAGGAAACATTTGGGCTACCTGAATGTGCAAAGACTTGCATGGAGGGTCTACGATGGAGGTGTTGGTGAGTTCGTTGATAAAGGTGCTGGTGAGTTCTCAATTGTTGAGATAGATAATGATTGCTGATATTTGATAGAGATGGTGAGGAAAATGAATACTAAGGAGTTGCACATTTACATAGAGCACGACATTGATGTTCCAGTCATTTATACTGAGGAGGAGGAGGATGATGGAGGGGCTGCCGAGGATGTCATTGGTAGGGGGTTGATGATGGATGGGCTGCCGATGATGATGATGTTGATGGAGAGGATGATGATATATAGAGAGAAGAAAATGAAGATGTTGGGGAGAATAATCAGGAGGGTGAGCAGGAGCCTATCATTCTCATAGATTTCGAGGATAATGATCCAGAGGGACCCGAGTTATATAACACCGTAGAGAACTAAGAAGAAGCTACTGTAAAGGCAAGAAAGAATGTTATGTCTTGATTTGGCTCAGCTGCTTGAGGCTAAGGATAAGCCCTTACTACATATTGGCTCAGCTATTTTGATAATGATCAGCTTGTTAGTTTTTTGTTTTGGAATATTTTGGATGGAAGTGATGATATGTATGTTTTGGGAGGATATGTAATGTTGAATTTGTTTTGGATGGAAGTGATGGGGACAATGATTTGGGAGGAGCTGTAATGTAGAATTTGTTTTGGATATAAGTACAGCTGGATATGTTTTTTAGATGCCTTGTAAACAGCTTGAAACAGATCTTCTTTGGATGAAAAAGATGTTTTTGATACGTTGTCTTGTACCAATTTTTGATATCCTATCTTGTGTTTTGTTATTTATTACAAGAGGCGCAATTCAGGTTGTGATCTGTTTGAAGTAATACTAGATATTTGGATCACAACTTAAAAAACTAGATATGCAAATCACAACCTGGGAAAAAAAAAAACTAGATATGTTGTTTTACGATTTGTGCTGAACCAAAATACAGAGCAAATTAAGGTCAGATAAAGCACCAACAAAGACAATAGATAAAGTTCCAGTCTTGCATTTCGTTAAGACACAAGATCAGATATGGACCACAATACAAGAGAGTTAAGTACACCAAATACACTTTCCCAACAGAGTTTTTAACACCAAATACACTTCCATATTACTATGTTGCAAAGTTCACTACACTACACTCCTACAACACTACAACCTAAACTCCCTAAACTAATTACACCAAATACTTCAAACCATTACAAGAGTGACCATAAAGAAGACCCACAATTCAATCAATGCTATGATCAATCGATGCTGTTTCGCCTTCTACTTTTAAGCTTCCTCTTCTATTACCTTCATTTTTTTTTATTATTGAAGGTAGGATCTCTTCGTCGTGCTGATAAGTCGAGGGGTCAACCCAAAGGAAAAATTTCATCCACAATACTTCTATCAAAACACAGATGCATTATTAGTAGATCAAGTAAATGAATATCACTGGGATAAGGGTAAAATCATAAACATCACAGAATTATTGAAAACTAAATTCTGTGATGTAGTATAAGAATCCTAAATTTAGACCCAGCTTGAAATCCTATTTTGTAATTGTTCTACCTATCACAACCAACATAAATTTCAAAGTTGAATAAAAAGTCCAAACAATATGCAGTTTTGTCTGTTGCAATTTACATTCAATATGCAATTCTGTAATGTAATTGTTTTGCCTGTTACAATTTACATTCAATATGCAGTCCAAGGTCACCTCTAATGTCACGATCTAAGTAAACATTGACCATACTTATGCCACACTCGAAAAAGAACTAATTGAGTCACAGTTAGGAACATCTATTTGAGTCTCCTTTGATGTAATAAATATCTAATGTAGAACTTAGCACCCCTGCAACATATTCACAAATTTATATATTCAATTTATTTAGGATATCATACTTATATGGTTCAATGACTATTTTGTTCCTGAATTCGATGTTATCTATAGACCATCACTTGATTATTATTTTGGGGTCATTGGGGGCAATATTGCCCCCACTACAATTGGGTCAGTACATATCTGCAATATAATTAGTAGAACCACTTCCACTCTAAGTTTTCACTTGTACATGGATGAATTTGTCTTATTTTTACCTAGAAAGAGACACTTGAAATTACATATTCCATCTTAATTGCAAAATTTAGGATTACTTTCAATTATATTACTAAGGAGTCATTTTTTTAAAAAAAATCTTTCTAGTTTAGATGCATAACAGATCCTTTATTTATCTATGAACATATATTGGGCTAATGTTTTTCATTTTTCTATCGTTTTTTTGCTTTTTGGGATCCTGCTAATCAGTTCTAAGCAAAAAGCACCATGTTTAATCAAGTATGCTTGCCATTGAGAGACCCATTGGCGAGCCCCATGTCCACAAAAGTTCAACAGAGCTAAAAGGAACTGAATATAATTGAAAATTTGTAGTTTTTATGAGATTCAATTACTTTGCTTCCACTGTATATATGACAACCATAGAATCTTTGTCCAGGGTTTGAATTTGTCAGAGAAATCCTCAAGCATGCTTGGAGCTCACAGTAGCACAAAGAAGGCTCAAGCAGGGCACCACGTCTTTTCAAGGAGACCGGACATTGTGACAAGAACTAGAACTCTGGCCTAGAAAAAAAAAACAAAAAAGAACCAGAACACTGGCGTGAGGAGTTGGAGATGGAATCCATTACCTGTGTAGGAAGTGCTACATAAGAAGTGAGTGAGGAGAAGAAATTGGAAACCTAGGGTTTGGGAAAGAATAACTTTAGGGAAGATTAATGGAGATTTGATCATGCTATGGAAAAGAAGGGTGAGGGCACCTCACGACGTTGCTTGACTAAGTCGTTTTTTTGTTTGAACGCAGTGTGAACTGGCTGCCATGCGGCGCACACGCTGATGTTAGATTTAAACGAGACAAGTGTCATTAGGTGGTTGCCTTTGATGTGGATTTTTAATCCTAATATTTGTTAAAAATGTTACCAAGGGCTTATTTGCAACTATGTGTTATGTCAAGGCCCCTGTTGCAATTAAGTAAAAAAAAATTAATTTTTATATGTCCCCTCACTTCAATTGCTTTTCTTTTTTGGGCCCCACTTACCGTTCAAGTCCCAAATCCCCTTCCAAAGAAGTTACCGGGCAATCCAAATGTTTCTGCCAGAAATCATGGATGCTTCGATGCTCCAAAATCTGGTCTTTCCGTCTCTCCAGGCCTCCTCTGCATTCCCATCTTCATTCACCCGCCACTGCTCTCAAAATTACAGCCTCACCCGACCATGGTCTCTTCAGAAGAAAGCTATGACCCAAGTCTCATGCGTCTCGACCCGACGCGAGAAGAAGACGGGTTTCAAGAGCGAGAAATCAGAGGCTGAAGAGCTGGTCTACTTGCTCATGAGGAACATGAATGGGAAAGAGCCGCTGTTGAAGACGCTGAACAAGTTCGTCAGGATTGTGAGAACTGAGCACTGTTTTCTTCTGTTTGAGGAGCTTGGCAAGAGTGATAAGTGGCTTCAATGCCTTGAGGTTTGCTTCTATAACTCTTTCAAGAAATGTTCTGCAAATTTGAGCTTCTTGCTTGGTGAGATGTAGGCGTTATTTTTTTCTTCATATTGTGTGACTATGATGTTCCTATTTGGTTTAAGTTCTTTTCCTCTCCCAACTTTGCCGTAGAAGTTAGTGGTTTGTTATAAAAGAGGAGTAAAGCGCGCAAGTAGAAGTGTCCTTTGTTAGAGTTCATGACCTTTTTTTTTTTCCGGCACGGTAAGGTTCACGAATTTTGCAGAGCCATTCTATGGAGGAAGCTAATATGTGTGCGTTGTGTACTTGATCATCTTACTATAATATCGTATATTGGAATGGCACATCACCTATTAACAAATTTTCTTCGTTCGAAAGTTTCACGTTGCTGTTCTAATTTCTCTTATTACTAGAGCTATATGATGCAGCCAATTTAGTGCCACTGTAGTTTCTTTGACAATGGCTAGTTAACATTGTGCCAATGCTGGGCTAGCTAGATTCTAGTAGACTTGATATAACCCAAAATGAACTAAGACATTGGTTACAGTGTCGTCATCGCTGTTTGTAGGCATTTCTTATAATGAGTTATCACTTTACTTACAAATGCTACATTCAGGTGTTCAGATGGATGCAGAAACAACGATGGTATGTTGCTGATAATGGAATTTATTCAAAATTAATATCAGTTATGGGAAAGAAAGGCCAAATCCGAATGGCTATGTGGCTTTTCTCTGAGATGCGTAACAGCGGGTGCCGGCCTGACACTTCTGTATACAATGCTCTCATCACAGCACACCTCCACTCGCGGGACAAAGCAAAGGCTTTGGAGAAAGCACTTGGGTATTTTGAAAAGATGAAAGGAATTGAGTGGTGTAAACCAAACATTGTAACATACAACATTCTTTTGAGAGGTTTTGCTCAAGCTCGAAAGGTAGATAAAGTCAATGCTTTGTTTAAAGATCTTGATGATAGCATTAATTCTCCTGATATTTATACATATAATGGTGTGATGGATGCATATGGGAAAAATGGGATGATCAGAGATATGGAATCGGTTCTTTCTCGCATGAAAAGTAAACAGTGTAAGCCCGATATAATCACTTTCAATTTGCTGATTGATTCATATGGGAAGAAGCAAGAATTTGATAAGATGGAACAAGTATTTAAGAGCTTGTTGCACTCCAAGGAAAAACCAACACTGCCTACATTTAATTCAATGATTATGAATTATGGGAAGGCACGTCTTAAGGAGAAAGCAGAATATGTTTTCAGCAAGATGAAGAATATGGGATACACCCCAAGCTTCATTACTTGTGAGAGTCTTATCATTATGTATGGATTTTGTGACTGCGTTTCCAGGGCTAGGGAAATATTTGATGGGATGGTTCAATCTGGGAAGGAGATGAAGATTTCAACACTTAATGCCATGCTTGACGTTTACTGTATGAATGGTTTGCCCATGGAAGCTAATATGCTTCTAAGGAATGCAAAAGTTATAGGTATTACTCCAGATTCCTCAACATATAAACTGCTTTATAAGGCTTACACCAAAGCCAACATGAAGGAGCTTGTACAAAACTTGTTGAAGCATATGGACAGAGATGGCATTGTCCCTAATAAGAGGTTCTTCTTGGAGGCTTTGGGAAGTTTTGGGTCTTTACCAGCAAGTAAAGAGACCGCAAGTGCCG
This sequence comes from Morella rubra, assembly GCA_003952965.2. NCBI lineage: Eukaryota > Viridiplantae > Streptophyta > Magnoliopsida > Fagales > Myricaceae > Morella > Morella rubra. The sequence goes on from CM025854.1 coordinate 20,490,493, forward strand.
CTACTGTTGGTAGGAGTCCTCTTGTTAGGCCAAAAACTTAGATGGAAAAAGTTTCCAACTTGGTTTGTCTATTCTTCCAGTCATTCTTCAATTGAGCTGCATTCAAGCAAAGCAAGCGGATCAGAAAAGGAATGGTTCTCAAGTGTAGCACTAGATTACTGGACTTCTGAGTGGTATGTGTATTTCTTGCTTGCTTTTTTTTTTCTGTACTCTTGTATACCTATCCTGATTCCTTTACCTAAAAGCATTTTCACCCTGCAGTTCAGTGTCTAAAACTATTCCTTTGTACAGATGCTTTTAGTGTTTTCTGCCTTAAGTGTCTGTCTGTTGTTGGGCTTCTTGAAATTTATGTATCCTTCCAGCCTTGTTACAGCGTCCTTGTTCACTAATTTCAAACTAGTAAGAGCTGGGAAATGGGAATGGTTTTCAGTGTCCAAAAGTGTAAAGAGCGTGTGGCTGAATGGTATGGAATCTGGTGTCAACAGTGAGACTTAGCAAAATCAAGCAGTCTGAAATCTACTCAAGGAAATAGACTTCAGAAAACAAAGAGAAAAAAGAAGTTGATATTGGGGAATCAAAAAAGGAAGAAGAATGTTCATTCAATAATGGATTGTTCAGAATGATTCAGAGTCTCTGCAATTTTCATATTTTGAAAGTTATCAGATAGATGATCGCAAGAAGCACTTTGTTCTTTATATTCATCTTAATCGGTTAGTGTTCAACCTCTTGATCCCTAAGTAAGATTGGTGACACCATCTTAGCTAAAGGCACTGCACCACAATTATCACTTTTTATTTCATCTAAAAAATCTGTATTTCGATCAGTATTAGAGTAGTCCCATGATTAGAGAGTGACAGCACTATTCTAACACCCTTAACTCTTGGTACTGTAATTGGATAAGAGAGTGAGAGGGATGTTAGTTCACCTTTGGTGCGGTACACCAACGCCCGTCATTTACGTTCAATCTTCTGTTTTTTTTCCTTCTCTCGCGTGTGCTGTCTATCTAACCTTTGAGAAAATGGCGTAATGCAAGATTAGCTATGTAGAACAGAAACCCTCCATTTTTTCTTTTCCTTTTACCCTTCCGCTTTCTAGATGTGAGTTTCTTCTGTAGCATTATCCGTAGGCAATGCTCACTATTCCTTCACTTAAGAATATGGAAATAAGAAAGTGAAAGTAGCCTTATTTGCAAAGCAGTTTTGTAATTTTTTAGAATTTATTGCTGGTTTGATATCCGCAGAGGTGGTAATGCCTGCCTTTTCTTAGCTGGGGAGTGCTCCCAAGCAGCAAATTCGGTTAGATGGTAATAATTTCATTTCCATATTAAATTTACAATGACGTTCATCATCTTTTTCTTTTTTAAATCTGTTTCCTCTTTTGTTAGAGCTGTTGATTACTGTTTGTGGCCCTGATATCTCTGTTGAATGACCGCAGAACAATGCTCATCTACCAGGGAGGCGCTGTTTTTAGGACAGAGAAGCCAATTTTTTGTCTAAACGGATGGAGAAGAGGCATGGTTGCGTAGATTCATTAGCAAAAGAATGTGTCTGAGAATGGTTTTTGTGTAGTCTAATTGCGTCTCTGTTCATAATCAAAAGTAGCACTGATAGCATCGGCAACCTAGGTGCTGCTTTATGTATTGTAAAATGGAGACTATGAATTTGGAATTATTTGTTGAATTATCCAATAAAACAGTTCATACATTATATAACATTTGCCCAGAGCCATCTTGTTGAGATTCATAAATAATTTTGCAAAAAGAATATTAAAACTGCTTAGTTTTACACTTCCAAATTCCAATGACGGAAAAATCTTATCAAATCATCACATCAACGGCAATCAACTGCATAGTTGCAGCTAAAAATCTACTAATTTTACTATCGAACATAATCCTTGGTACAAATTTAACACTTATTCAACATGATCGTACTGTTCCAAGACATATATAGCAAGAGTGGAAGCGAACACAAGTAACCCATTGCTATGAAAAGCCTCATCTTTAAACCTCTACAGCAGCGTTTGATCAAGATCTATTGACTCCGGGTAGAGAGCCAACCTCCTCAGCCCATGGCACCAAGGTACTGTAGACCTCCTAATTTCCTGCGGTACTCGAGATCTAATACAATCTATAAATTGGACCGTTGCTGAACTACAAACCAGGCATCGCAGGTCTGCTTTTTGTCCAATTTAGCGCAAAGCCCATGACAATTTACAATATTGGTCATGACACTTTATAATACGAAAATAGAGAATAGACTTATACTAAGCCATACGTGATCCTGCTGGGCGGCGCCAACGTCTGTTCTCACACGGCTTTAGAGATGACTCTCGTCGCGTCCACCAATGACGGTGGTGAGAACAAGCGAACATTTGAGATAGAAAATGTTTCTGACCAATGATCCGCTCCTAATCCTTACATCTACATAAATTTCCCCTCTTGTGATCCTCCTACCCCTATCATATAGAATGCTGTCTCCAATGCTTCCCACAAGCCCTGAAATAACACCTGCAATGTAGATTAACCCCTTTCACATTTACCGATTATAAATAGTGTACCAAAGTCCTTCTAGCATAATTCAAAAATTAGTCTACAGTGAACTCCATTAAACGGCCCCCAAAGGATTCAGGACCTAGCAAGATCACTAAATGATGTGGTGGTGTTGGTTGGGGCGCCACGGATGTCTCACAAAACCATTACTGTGTCACCAAATGGCTTCTATCTTAGGCATCCGTGTTTCAGCTAAAGAAAAGAGGAAGGGAAGAAGCCAAAAGAAAAAAAATCAACAGAACGGCGTTCGCAAAACAGTGTGAGGGGTCATAGACAATAATGTATCTGTGAGGAAACAAAAATTCAGATTGATCAAAAAAAAAATAAAAATAGTCACTGAGAAGAAAGTTTAAAAAGGGTATCAAATATGTTATTGCTACTCACCAAAATCACCTATACCGAGTATATTACCAGTTCGTAACTATTAGTAGCCTTGTCCACGTGCTGTAGTTCATATTACGATGAACACGGTTTTATCACACAAAGGCTCTCGAGGGCAATCAGAGGAATGGGAGTGGATAAGCCGAGCAGGTAGGAGTACTTGATTGGTTTAAATTTAAGGCGAATGGAAGGACTATACCAAAATAAAGTCCTCATTAGATCATTAGGACTGAAATTCCCGTGCTTTATGCCCAGAAACGGATTCCATCTCATGAGTAAGAGTCCCAGAAGTATATACTTTCCTAATAACCATGTATGGCTTTGTCCATGTTTCCATTTCCTTGAAGACCACAACCAGGGTTGAGCCATTGGACATGAGTAAAAAGGCATCTCACCCAGGTTTACGGAAGACTCTTCAGACTGTTCTTGTGAATCAGTCCAACACGACAGAGCCAGCCTATTGCTACCTTCACCTGCAGAACAACAACTAGAGATCTAAATCTATCTATATCTATTCTATATCACTCATATCTTCCGATACCATAGAAAATCTCCCAATATAAGAATCTTACAATCTTACAGTCCACATCCCTCAGGCAAAATCTTAAATATAGTCATGAATAACATATCCCTTCTCCCACACCCCCCACCCCCCCCCCCCCCGCCCCCATGCAGAAGTGAATCAGCATTGAATGTCTCATCATAGATAAAAGGCGATTAAAAAAACAAAAAAACCAAGACGTCGAGGCATCGTCGTTAAATTTTGGGATCATTCTAAGCCAATTCGAAAAAAGGTTAGCAATAACTTGGATTGATAAGGGATTTCATGAGACAATGGAGAAGAAAACTTGCTTTATTTCTCTTCATCTTATCACTTGAAAACCACAATGATTTTGCAACAAACCGAAATGGTTGTAGTGCAAACAAGCTGTCTCACCTGATCATCAGAAAACCGCAATTGTTCTGCAACAAAAAGTGTATTTTTGTAATGTTCTGATGGTAATTGCTTGCCTAAATTCCTTGAAACATCCTCAAAGCTAATCATGTCCACCCGGAATCCATTGCTCATGAATAGTTTGTCCATCCATTGCTTTGTACTTGAACTTGACTACAAAAACATCAGAAAAGATCTGAGTCCATTTCTTATGGAAGAGAAGCGATCGAGATCTTAGATTACACTCACTGAAAAAGTAGCAAACTGACCTTGATTCCAACTTCAGTTTCTGCCAGCCAGGCTGGCAATAATCCTAAGAAAAAACACGTTCATGCCCTAAGCTCACAATAGTAATCTTTCAATTTCCAAATCCTCAGGCAGCCCGTCACTACAGATGGAATGTGGTCTTTACTCTACCCAAGATCACACCCAAATAGTATATTTTTTCAATTACATTATGTTTCCAATATAATAATCTTAAATAACCTGGATGGGCATCCATTATACCTTAAGCCTATCTCCACATTGACACCTTATCTTGAATGCTGTGTACTTTATATATTCTTGTGGCATCAGAAAGCATTGTTCTTTGGATTTTTGTTTCCTCCAACCTATCATTTTTAAGAACATACCAGAACATGTGAAACAGCTGTAAGAATTGAAAAACTACACATAGCATATTAAAAACTTGATTTACAAAATCAATTTAAGATGTTAGAATGACAAGCATGAATATAAAAAATTGGTAATCCTCTTGGCTGGGCGCATTTTCAAGATCATGCAAAACTAGTGGACTTCGATAATGTCTGATAACACGTTCATCAAACTGAAAGATATTACTCAGTGCATGCCAATTTAAAGCTAAATCAAAAACCACTTATGTTGGTTAAACAACACAACCTCAAGCTTTCTGCTCCCGTTTGATATAACCCTTTCGGGATATAATCGAATAAACGGTTGAAGTCCCGACCAACTAACTATATGCCGATTCATTCACATCTGTTAACAAACAACCTGCAATATGATAAAAAACCCATCCTGTTAAATCACATAATAATAACTGCCCCTCCAACTTCCCATTATTTTGATTCCAAAACCATATAACATCAATAATGGTTCAAATTAAAAGAACTTATAATAAATGATAGTTAAGAAATCGGGTCGAGGATTGATTAATGATAGAATAAAAGATATGATAAAAAGGATCTGATGAAAAAAAATAAGACAGGGAAAAAGTAAAAACATAAACGATAATGAAAAAAAATTATAGCACATAATAAAAAGAGATACAGGAGAATCTTTAAAACAAATCCATCTAGTCCCATTTTAAAGCTGATTTAATATAAACAAGACAAAATATGAATAAACACAAGTAAAAGACTAATAGTTAAATAAGGTAATGTTAGTATTAATATATGAGAATAAACAGAAAATAAATATAAAAATTTAGATATATGTAATAAAAGCTTAGATTAGGTCCAGAATTTAAAAAAGAAAAAGTAATGTGATTGGAAAGAAGGTTTATTTGAAAGTATATCTTGAGGTTTTTAAATTATTTGGAGTATGGGCTGGACGATAAGTAGGGAGACTAAGAAAAAATTATTATATTAATGAAAAGAGGTAAAAATGTTTATAGTGTATGATAGATGAATAAAATTCAAAAAAGAAAGATAATATTATGTTATTTAAAAATTAGTTTGAATGTTGAATAGTTAAGTTAATATTTTATTTTGTTATAAACTAAATAAATAAAAATTCTTAAATATTATATAATATATCAATCTAATATCAATACATATATTAAAATAATATGTCGAAATTATAAAAAAAAAAAAATGGTAACTTCATATTAATAATTAATCGCAATTATCCCTTAATAAAATCAATAACCGAAATAATAAGATACTAATAAAAAAAAATCGATAATAAATGTTAAAAAATATTTATCATATTCTTTTTTTTATAATTTAAAATATACTTGACTCAAAAAATATAAATACTTAATGTATAAGTTATGCTAATAATAGTAAGAGCCTGATTTGATAAAGTGACAACAAAATATAGGATATATGGGTAATTCTAAATTAATAAATTCTTTTTCAACATTACTCTTATTTTTAGAAAAGATTAATAATATAGAAATTATAACAGGTTGTAAGCGGCTCTTAAAAGCAAAAGAAATTTTATGCATTTTACAATTATGTTTATTTGTTTAAGAAATTAATTCGTATAAAGGAAGGATGGAAGGAATAAATCAAAAAAACATTATTAAGAAAGAGATAGATATAACTTAGAATTATAGCTTTTTGATACAAAAAAGAATTTGGTATGAAACATATTTAGTAATAACAATCGGGGAATAAGTATTGTAAAGAAAATGAATTTTAATGCAACTGTACACAATTGAAAATTTTTTGGTTAAAGAAGTAAGATTATCTCTTAGATTATTTATGATAAGAAGTAGAATATATCTATACTAAAAAAAAAAAAGTTCTTGAAGTTAATACATAATAAACATGAAAAAAAAAAAGAAATAAAACATTAATAAAAACAAGAACAAGATGAGTAGTAATTAGAAAGTAGTAAATGTTAGGTAAAGTGGAATATAAAAAAGAAATCAAGTAGATTAAAACATATTTAAAGATAAAAAAAAAAAAAAAAATAAGAAAAAGAAAAATTATTACTATACAATATACAAATAGCTTAAATCTAAGAAATATTGAAAACAAGAACAATATTAGAGAAATCCATTGAAATTAACGAAGAAAAAAATAAATACATTCATATCTAATTTATATTACACCATTAATTTTAACAAAAAATTATATATTACCAAAAATGAAATCAGTAATGATACTTGATTTATATAACAAATTTTAACAAACTTATAAGTAAAGTCTAAAAATATAACAAACACATTTTAGGTACTGAAGAATCAACCTAATGTGATTCGTACACATAGTTGCAAAAAGATCTGATTAAGAAAGATGATAACATATACACAGGTATTAGTATTGATCATATAAGTATGAGATTTAAACGATAAAGTTATATATATGGTTAATCAGAAAAATTAATAGTGTTAGATAGGACGAGGTTTTGTAAGGAGTGTAGTTGGATTGACAGAAGGTTAAATGATATGAGAATTAGATAAATGAAAATTGTAATTATGTATTAATCTAGATTTAAGTGAGATATGTTATAATAGAATTAGAGTGACATGTGAAAAATAGACGGAATAAATTAAGGTTAAGATTGTAGTGCATGAATTCTCATTATGTTGCTAACAATAGAACAATATAAAGTTTCTTTTTATTTTTTATAAACGTTTTAAGTTTAAATTAGATTTTTTGTTTTTAATGGTTTTATATTATTATCAAGATTCTTGAACAAATAGATAGAATTTAAATATGTGATTATAAAATATTAGAAGTAAAACCTTAAAAAGAAAGTAATAGGATAGGTAAAATATTCAACATATGAAAAAATATAAAATGTTAAACATGGTTTAAAAAAAAAAAGAGATGTAGATAATAAAAGAATCAATATATAATAGAAAAATGTAAAAGTAAAATACTTTATAATAATATTTGTAAGATTAATTAGAAAATAAAAATAAAGAAAAAGAATATTATAATAGACGAATGAATTTTTAAAAAAATTTATAAAAAAAAAATCTAATATATAAATATTATAAAAGAATAGATCACTTCTATGTTCATAAGTTTATAATTTAAAATGTATTATGTTAATCAGTTGCCTGCCGAATACTGTTTTATCGTTCCATCTTTCATTTCTATATAAAGTTGGTTTTTGTATTTCATTTTTGTTATTTTATTATATTATGCCATTGATTAATTTATCATCTATTAATTCTTACTTGAGTTCTTTCTGGGTGAGAAATCTAAGCTTTTTGGTATGTTCAGATGACTATCATGGGGATTTCTGTATTTTTGATGTTCTTTTATTGAAGAATTACATTGTTCTTTTTTGTTTATTGTGTTTATGCTTTGTCGATTTTTCGTTATCTGTTTGTGTGTTGGAGTTTTGTGCTTTTGTCAATGAGCTGAGCTAGGTTTTAAAGCGCACTACTTCCCAGTTTGTGTCGTAGTTTAATTTCCCATCCAACCCGTGGCTGCACCTAACATTTTTCTACTAACTTTCTAAGTTCCAACCTCCTTAGCCTTCAGTCTTCTTGCGTTGTGTAACAGGTCTTAGTTTGAGATTTTTTTGAAATTCTCTGAGGATCAGTAAGAAGTCTTTGTTTTTACTTCTCTAAGATGGTACGTCAGTCAGCGATTCATCTGTCAAGATTATAACCTCTTTTTTTTTTTTATATTTAAGTAAATTAACGATATAACGGTTTTTTCAGAATACGTCAAGCGAATGAGAAAGAGTAAACTTAACAAGCATATGCCCCCAAGCAGACGCGCAAACTAGCCTATCACGGCTGGAAATATTCCAAACAGAAAAAACATAATATATGCGTAATGGAATATTTGAACAGCCTTACAATTTTCTAATCACGTGTTTATATTACGAGTATTCATAATTCGATTTCTCGTGTTCGCTCATATAGACACTTGAAGTATCTATTGTAGAACAATCGCCCAGCCATTCACTGTTGATTTAGTCAGGTGGCTGTAACATCAATATGAGTTGTTGATTGATAAGCGACAACTATTATAGAGATAAGACGCCTCTTCGTTTTATTTTCTCTCTCAAATTGCAGAACTGCTAAGATATCATTATACCTCAAGAAGAATACTGGATTCAAGTGTATCTTTCTTCTGATTCCTTTTTGGAAGGTATGTAACTGTTATTCCTTTCGTCTTGATTGCTTCCTTTTCAAATCTCTTTATTCCTTGCTCATATTAAATACATTAATATCTATCTTGGTCTCCTTTTAGTACCTACCATAACTCTATTACTTCTTCTTGTTTATTAAAAACAATCCAATATAGACTGGACGAAAAGTGCAATCCTTAGAAAAAATAAGTGTTTCATTTGTGCTTGCAGTACAGAAGGATTTCATCCCTTGACCAACCCTTGTGTTCACGAGTCTCATTATATAAATTGACAAATCGGACTGCTGTAGTTACAAAACTCAAAGAACCAATATTGGAAACTACACCAAAGACGCATGTTATTCAGAAGTAAATAATATGAAAATACCCCGCATTAAGAATAAAAATGCATATAAGATAGACTAATATCTGGAAACGTAAACTGTGAGTAACTAAATTAAAAGGATCAAGCCAGAAAAAGATGACATGCTTTTATATTCAATCAATATCTCAGGGCTGCTTGAATACTGCAAAAGATCTTTGGTATATTTGGAAGAACATGAGAATCTTTATATGTCCAACAAGATACTGTCTAAAAACGAGTTGATTTTTGTGTATGTATTTTTGCAAATGGATTAAAGGGGTCTTTTAAATACTGAAAAAAAAAATACATGAACAAAACAATATGAATCAAGCATAGTATATCCTGTTTCTACTATATAATGAGCAGCTACAATGTAGAGATAGGCCTTGATAAATTAGATTTAATACTGATTCGTAGGTACATCATTCTAGCTCAAAGTAAGTTGCTTCTCGAATTTGTAATTTTTACAGTCATTGTTTATCGTTTGTAAAATTTTCTTATAAAAATTCACCAAACTAAGTATATTCAATATGTAAATTTATATTTCATATAAATTTATTTTTTTTCTTAATAAGTCTCCCGATCCATCTAATTTTATACACTTATAGTTATATAGATAATTGTATTTGTCGTCTCTATTATACTTACCTATCACATAATTTAAATCAGATTAAAATAATAGTAAACCAGAATAGGCTTTTAATTTTTTTCTGATAGATGAATTCCAATTCAGACACGAGAAATAATATCTATTAATATTAAGCGTTTATAACCCGGAGCCCGCATGTTCTTAGGATTGTTTGATAAGCCCAATTAAGAAATGTACATAAAATGATTAAATATCTCTGTTTCATTATGAACCAGATCCAAATATTCACAACAAAAATAAACGATAGTCCAATCTTGTAGTTTCGTTGCCCTTCTTATACCGATCTCCTCGCACGCGCTACGCTTAATTCAATCCTGTACGTGATGATCATATGGAGATTATCAAAATAGCGAACGAATGAAAATTTCACTATTATCTTTTATCTTCCGCATTCCTTATCTTGAGTGCATATCCAAATCCCAAAAATAAAATGAGCACATATAGTTTTGGTGTTGTAATGCAAACCGCTTGGCGGCCTCACGCTACCGGCGAAATGTCTCACGCCCACCGCCCCTATATATACGCCGGACTATGCCACGCTCGCAAGAGCACACAAAACTCAATCGCCGAGTGAGAGCAATAACTCAGAGGATGCACGATGACTTCTGTTACTCCATAACAGCAAATTGAAGTGCGAGCCATTACCTTCGTGTATTACCAGGAGACAACCAATAGCCGACCAGTTAGTTGCGTTCTTTATCACTTGTCTTGCGTAGCATTGAGACATGTCTGTTATCTCATACCAGTATAACTGAGTCTTTCAACCTGAAATACCTATCTAAATGTTGATAAATATCTTCGGTCCACCATGTAGGTAACAATTAATCATTAATAATCGTGTAATAAATTTCTGCACAATTAGATGGGGTTATATTATCTGCTGTTTTAATGTTCTTAACACTCATAAAATAGCTCATAAATACCTATTAATATTCTGCATATTAGTCAGTAGCTTGAATCTGACTTTAAGTTATGTCTGTTTTGACATGTGCGGCTCCGACTATGGTGACACATCGATGCATATCTTGGTCCTATGACTTCACAACGGTCTATTAAATACCATCTTAAAGAACATTGAAAAAGATTAGAAAAATTTCGCTAGTTCTCTACTGTCCAAAAGATCTCTGCCACGATCTCCTCATGTCACTATTACACTTATCGTTCTCTATGCGGTAAATATCTATTATGCGATTACAGCTGTAATTCCTCTATGTAGATCCCAGCGCGCGGTATCAGGCGTTTTTTTTTGGACCGTTTTTATAAGTTTTTCTGCACCTATGCAGAGACGCAAAGAGTGGAGTGAATTTGGGATCTGTACGCTATGCCCCAATTGTATTACTAAATGTTTAAGTTTTGCAATAAACAGTTGGCCAATCTTTGACGTGAATGATTTCCAATCTGCCTAGATGTTTGCATTCTGAGTGACCTCTACTCGTAGAGTCATTCAAAGACGTTGAAAGAGTACATGACAATTGAGAAACAAGCTAACTCTCGCAATCACCTATTGCTACCTATGCAACTAACTTCTAGTATGCTATCCAACGGTGCGTCCGAATAAAACAGATGTGAAACCATAATAAGATGCACGTTATACGTCAAATATTGGTTGGCAATCAATGACTTAATTTGAGAATACGTTTGTTAAGGAGCAAAATTGAGCCATGTATTATATTCGTTCGTAATAAAGATTTTATAATCAGAACTGAGTTTCGTCACCCATGGCACGATTGTTTTTTACAGATGATAAGGAACAACTACGGCATATCGATAGCATTTTGAATGGTAGAAATGGAGAACGCAGCAGCATCCAAACCCACATGAGTTGTGTAGGTTGTATACTATCCGAAGAAGTTGAAGAAGCTCCCGCATGAACCCAAATAGGGCAAAAGATACTTAGTCGAAAACGTCAGACACAAAGATGGACGTACCTTGACATGGTTTAGATTTGTTAATTAACCAGAATTTCTATAATGTGATTATATTATGACAAATCTATTTTCAGGACTTTTTCGCGAATTGCATGTCACCAGATGAGAAATAAAATACCGGCACGTTGTAGCGTTGTTTCAAGAGATGAATAAAGCAGAAATACTTACTTATCAGAGACAATTAATCACGAGGTGCGCACTTGAGTGTGGTGAGTGTCTGTTGCAAAATTGTTGCGCAACAAACTATATGATTATACCCAAAAATTCTAGTATTACCATAAATAAGTTTTCATTAGATCTTTTGTTCCATATTCTTCAAAAAATACATTATATATGGTGAGATTTAAGATAAGTATGATACAAGTTCTCACATCACTACTTATAGTGGTTAGTAGTTTTTTTATATATAAGACGGTCTCAACAGGTCTTGTTTTTCTATAGGGACTTTCTTAAAAAAATGAGATAAGTGTGTGGGAGCAAGAACACTCTGCAATGAAACCATGCTAATTTGATTCTGCTCTCACTGTCTTGAACAACATGAAATCGATACTTTGAATAGTTACACAGAGACAATAAATCTCATCTTATAGCATCACAAAGGTTTCAAAGTGGGTAATCGGAACCCAAGTGTGAGCTCATTGGGCCATCTCTTATAAGAAAGTTTATAAAAGTATATTTCTATTTGTAAAACAAACATAAATTAGATACCAATTAACTGATTAATATAAATATAGGATAACTATATTTATGATGTGTGCACTTGTATTACATAAGTTAAATAGAACGCTACCGATTTACTATTCGCACCTCATATTAGTGATAGCAGTCTTCCAAATGAGGCCATTTAGAGCAAGTTATTCCTACGTACTTTGATAAGAGATTTCTACAACGGTGAGCATAAGTATGCTCCTACAAAATTTGAACGGATGTTTTTTCATTAGTATTCATTCGCTCCTCAGTCCTGTTAGGCATATAACTAGACAGTTGAAAGTCGAAAAGTGAAATTGTCACCGAAATAATTAATGGCATACTTTTTCAGGAGATAGTGTAATCTCAAGATTTACCTTGCCTACCTCGGCGCATTACTGCTGTATCCATAAAGAGTAATGTATCTAGATCGTCAGATTAGCTGAGTTTTATGTTAAGATCAAAAGTTTGCCACTTAAAGCTGAACAATAGCAGCAGATAGTAGGCAGAATGTCACAAAACTATCATGAGCAGAATGAGAGAGCCAAAGTTTATCGACGCCATAACAACTCAATACTTGAATTTGCCCAGAAATTTATAACGCAAGTCACCTGGAAAAGAGTAGCGCTGCCTATTTTCCCCAGCTGACTGGTGAGCGGCATTCGATTAAGCTATGGTCGAAGATAGATAATCTATTCAACGAGAATTAGACTTACAGGCGTTAAGGATATGTTAATCCATTTGAAAAGAAATCAAAGTATGAGCATTACAAAATAATTCACCAGTCTTGTGTATTTCTTTACTTCAGAATACAAATAACAAATCTGCTCGTTTGGTATAAATATTCTTCATAGATCTCAGCTTGAATATACTGAACATGACTCTTTTCTTTGCATGCCACATATCATGTAGGTTAATTTATTAGACAATCTATCCAAATATACTGCCCCCTCCCTAAATTGCGAGTAAGGTATTTCTCGCAGATGATACATCTATCGAGAAGTAGCAAAGAGAATTAAGAGTATCGAACCAACCATGTTCATGATAATCGCCCATATATTTCGGACAGTCCATCTCACTAAAGCCAAAGAAACTTATAGTTAACGACATCACGAGCAATCTGAGCTAACCCTTTATCGAAATTGGTATTCTAGCATTTAACGTCTCCCCAGTAATTTACACATTATTTTCCAATGCCATATTCTTGGATTTTGCTTTCCTTATCCTCTTTGTATTTTTTGTTAGATATTTATAATAACGCATCTAATAATGTCCTATTGATGAATAGATATTCGTAATTTCACCCTAAAGTCTACTTCAGCCAATTCTGGTGCCAGATTGGTACAGTAGCAGAAAATTTCATGCAGCTCATTACGTTTAGCAAGAGCTCAAATTGCGCTCGTCTAAACTCAAGACAACATTGTCACCATAACATGGATCTAGCATGCCCAATAGCTAACCCTCGCTCGTCCTCAATAGATTAATGAAGCTATCGTGCTTTGTATATCCATAGCAACACCATTTTCCTAGTAGTGCTAGTGGTTCCAAAGAATGACAAGAGTACAACAGTATCTATATGACTGTTGTAGGAACATATATGTTAAGTTGTGAGACTATATTGTTGTACCAGAGAATCAAGTTTGATGTTAATCCTTAGAAAGATACGTAAGAAAAGAGAGAGCGCAGACTAAATTGAATGAATAATAAATCGATTTAATCATGACCAAATACAGAGGATTGTCGTGAGATTTTATTGAAAGTGAAAAGTTACTTAGTGTCATGAGCTACACCACCTTCCCCTGTGCCAGATAAATTGCTCGGCAGAAACTGAATCCAATAGAATTTGTAAGCAGAGTCCTGGTAAAAATAAGGAACCCATTTATAACTTGCCCTCCTACTCAAGATTACTTTCTAATGTGTTGCTAACAAAAGACGCCCCCTAAAAAGCGCGTATTTCAATAAAGTCTTAGAATTGAGTCGTCTAACCGACCATTTATATTAACTTTAGGTTCTGCTTAATCGGATTAATTATTATGAGGAGCCCTTCTTGAATATAAAAATAATGAAGAGCCATGACCCAATTTCGTTTTCATATGAATACTTGCGGAAGAAGATAACTTCACAAAGACTGGTGCTAACGCAAATGGGGAATGTAAGAGGGGTTGCGAAGAGTGATGGAAAGATATAATCTCTCTCATGATTTGCCTCGCAAACGCTGAATAACAATATACTTGATAAAGTATTTACAGAATTGTAGATCAAATTACTAGAATATTAATGTCTTATTCCATTTCATTTCTTTCGATAAGGTAGTACCTTGTCCACCATCCATTCTTGGAACAAATGCAATTTAAGTATCGAATCTGAGCCCAAGATTTTCCACCGTTTGCTTTCTGGCATTGGTTTTACTGTTCTTTCACAGACTTTTTACTCTTTGTATAAACAGTATAGTAGCTTAATTAAGTGACTATAAACCCACTACGTCTCCTTATGCAACCCTGAAAAATGTACTTTCCTGCTCTGCCCTTTACCAGAACAATATTGCCGTAATTCCATATAACTCAGTTTCTGCTTAGTCCTCTTGCCAACGTATACAACATAGGAGCCTTCTTTTTTATTTATTTTTATATTTACCCTATACTGGACGTGCGTACAATAGGTCGGAAGACTTAATTGGTATGGCCTAATTAGCTTACCCCTTCCCTCTAACATCTCCTTTCTTCATGATTCTTTTCCCACCAATTACATCATACTCGTGTCGGCTGAATTATTTGGAATAGCAATTGTCCCATAAAATAGATGGTAATCGGAGCAAACACCAAAACCCTCTTTCTTACTCCATTTCTTGCCTGTTTACCAGTCCCGAACCTTTGTTAAAAAAAAACAAATCCATTTCTTGTCCCTTCTTCACACCACATCATAATTCACATCTTCACACCAAAATTTTCTCAATTGACCAAGTCGTGCTCTTTCATCAACGGCGCCCTTTAAATTTCACGTGAAGACACAGAACTCCTAAACTTAATATGTACATCGCTGTTCTTTAAGTCTCGTTTGTCTAAATTCAACTTAACTTTCCAACTGATAAACATTCATTATTCTCCTAGCGCCAACTAAACCCTCATCGTTAGCAAAAACGCAATCATAGGAAGCTAAATATTATCCCGCTATTACCCATGCAAAGTAGCCAAAATAAAGTTATGGTGAAAGAAAAGACTAATCCAATCTTTTTCGACCCACAAACGTATCACACTCAAAAGGTCAAGCATGAATATTAATAGAAACCGAAAAAAAAAAAAAGGGAGTAGGTAGTGACAAGCTAACACCTGCACGTCCCCAAGACATGAGCCCTTATCGTTTCTAAAGAAATGAAGCCCTCACAAAAAGATCTGACACAATGTATATTCACACCTGCTGAGTTCTTGTTCTGCATCGCGAACTATATAAAAAAAAACTACCCACCCCTTATTGTCACTATTTGATCATCGCTCCACCAAAACACACTAATCAACTAATAAAACTATTACAAAGACTTGTGCACCTCTTGCGTAATGTACGGTGAAGCTCGTCTAAATGAATCCGCCAATATGGCGGGTTACGGGTTATTACCTATGACCGGACTAAGCCGAGTCGAGTAAATGCTAAGTTAGAGTTCGCTCGTACTCATAGGTGCGTTCAGCGACCTCCTAAAATGTTTCAATATTAATAAAAAAAAATCTTCT
>CM025854.1:20507492-20734817 GCA_003952965.2 Morella rubra
CCGGTGTTTATTGGTTAATTTTTCAATGTTTCTTGAAATCTTTTGCCATTTGAAAATCCACATTTTCTTTTATAATTAACGTCGTTGGTGGTTAATTTCTTACTATTTTAGCTGTGCGTAACGAAGATGCATATTATGGGCTAATTTATTTGTGGATCTGATCATTTGACGAATATTAATTAGGTAACAAAGTTCTGTGTAGCTAAACACAGAAGAATAATCAAAAGATGATCTGCTATACATATTCATGAAGAATGCATAATTAACTTGTCACACTAATTACTGTGGAGCAATATTAATTATTCCTTCGGGAGGGACCAGGGTTTCCAAATATAATTAAAAAAAAAGGGAAAAAAAAAACATAATCTTGTTAGACAGACAGTACCAAAACGAATTTATGTTTCTAGTCTGCAACAACGACTGTTCAGGTTGAGGAAACATCTGAGCTTCCGGCTGTATTGTTAAGGTTTGCATAAAGGATGGAAACTTTGATAGATCATCATGAGGGAATAATATTTTGGCAGCAGATGGGTACAACGTATAAGCTGTAGAGGGATTTATTTAATCACATTTGGATCATACAAATCCTTTGCAATATGAGGGTTGAGGAAACATCATGAGCTTCCGGCTGTATTGGTTAAGGTTTGCATAAAGGATGAGAAACTTTGAGTAGATCATCATGAGGGAATAATATTTTGGCAGCAGATGGGTACAACGTATAAGCTGTAGAGGGATTTATTTAATCACATTTGGATCATACAAATCCTTTGCAATATGAGGGTTATTGCGCCGGTTGAGGCCGCATGCATTATCCTCTCTTGTTTCTAGGGTTCTGTAAGTTTTTGTCTTTATGGCGTGGTAATTATTATTAGAAAATATTGTATTTCTAACACACACACACACACACAGAGAGATACGGATATACGCTACAGTATATTACTCGCTCTAACCTTTCTGTCTTACAAAGTTTGTAACTCCTAGGACATGGCTATATCATTTCCCGATATTTCACAACCTTTTTTTTTTTTTTTTGCATTGCCATTATTCCATAATCTCAACCTGTATTAGGGATAATAGAGTAACTAATTATAATCCACAGACCGAGAGTCTTGTCTCGCATGCAATATTTGCATCTCAGTTGTGTATGGAGGCTTCCTTCTTGCCGGAGTGTAATCCACGGTCACCAAATCATCACTGTCTGTCAGTACCCTATCTTCTTTTGGCGAAAACGGATCCTGATCATGGCTCATCTGGGATATTTCGTTACTAGGACGGCTCGTAAACTGCTGCTGCTACCAAAATAAGCCAAAAAACTACTTTAATTAAGAATCAGATCTTATGATCTAGATCATTCAGAGTTGTTGTCATTAATTTAGTTAGGAGAGAAATTACCTCTGGCAGCGTTCGAGAAAAAGCAAAGCATGACAAGAGCTATAAGAACAAGGCGTTTGCATGGAAGTACTGCTGCAGCCATCTCGCTATTCTCTATATTGAAGAGTTGGGTTGTTTTTTAGCTCATAGAGCCTCGTTTTACTCCCTTATATAGACAAGAGCGAGTACTTAATTGTCACCCAGACACTTGGACGACTACGTAGCGTATTGGGAAATTTGAACGTGACTAGTGTGGTCAAACATAGTTCACTTCAATGTCTCCTTCCTTCCTAGCATAGAAAATTGCATAAAATGATAGAATGTTGCGTGCTTAAAGGACAGGTTGATGCAAAGACAGAAAATGCAGTAGGCGTCGGCATATTAACCAGTTGGAGGGGTCTGACTTTGTCTCCCCTTGAAAGGTGCGTAATTTGTTGTTATTTCGTTTTTGTTGTACTAGTAGACAGTTCATGCCGCTAAAAAGTACTCCTCATAATTAATTCCCATGTCGTTTAGCTTAAGGGGTGTGATCGCCCTGATGGAGTCTGGGATTTGGTAAAGTTCTTCCATCAATGGGTTTTCTTTCAGTATGAACGATGGTTTCATTGGCTCTACTTCAACTAGTAGGCAGTGGAAAAGTGCTTATGCACAGACGGAAATTCCAAATTCCAAATTCGAAGAGAGTAAGATAGGGAAATTCTTTACCCTAAAATAAATAAAAGAGTCCATCAACCTCAATTGAATCCCATTAAACATCCCTCAAAGTAGAACAGATCAAGAATTACATGCACTTTCCTTTTAAGTGCGTTTAAAGACATACTAGGGATTTTGATCCAGTACTCCAGGTTGTTGCTTCATGTCTCTTCTTGTAGATGTAGGGACCTGGGGACAGCTTGCTTCGAGCATACCGCGGACGTGTGGGCCTCACTTCATACCTGTTCACCCGCCTGACCAAACCAGCATTAATTCATGACCCAGTAGTGCGAGGCACATGGCAAATCCCCCCACTAAACCTAAAGCGCGCGGCATGTGTTTATGTAACTAGCAAGGCGGTGTAAAATGACCTCCAGAGTCCAAAGAGGGTTTTCAATATTGTTGTGCCGCCACAATGTAATTGTTTAGTCTTGATAAATTCTTATTACGAGATCTAATCAATTCAATTAGTCATTCATGCATTAATGAAGCGGAGGGAGAAAACCCGACACAGCCATGGTGCTCCAATCGTTTTCAGGGAAGGCGATCAACAACGTTATGTGCGAATATCACGTGGCATGCACTAAGGATCGTAGCATCGTGGGCCTGCTTTGTCCCTAAATTGCTCATTCTCTAAACATGATATACTTGCTAAATAATGCTTAAAGCTAGCTAGAGACAAAGAATTAGAGAAGCAAGCTACGTACAGAGCTCATGAAAATTAATTTCCGATAGGGGTTGTTGATGTGAAAAAAGGTTTCCCAGAAAGAAAAGCTTATCAAACTTCAATGATCCCTTGAACAATTAACGTTGTTTGCCCGAACTTCTAAGTGCACTTTTTTGATTCAAAAACAAAATCTGATAACTCACGGCGACTCAATTACTTGCCCCCCCTAATGATTCATAACTTCAAAAGTACTGCTTGTTCCCCATGGAAGTTTAGACTGGTAGAATTGCAAGTGTTTACATTACCAAAGATTAAATCTTTCATGATATTTTGCATATTGGACTAACATATATAGCAGCAGATCAAAGATGTCTTTAAGCTGATAGAGTTTTGGCTTAAAGAAATTGTGTAGCTGAGTGGTCACCAGGTTGAATTTCTTCAATCAGCCATGGACAATGGCCCCAGTTTAAGCTTCATTGTTAAGCTAATTTAGCCTCATGGAGATCCCATGCGTGCATTCCAAATATGAGAATTAATGTTACTGGGCACGCGATGAGCTTCATCTCAGTAATAATTGGCACATCCTTCCTTCAGGAGGGATTGTTTCCTAGGGCAGAATCCCCTTGTCCACAGATCTTGGATCTTAGAAAACAAATTGTCCAACAACAAAAAAGTGACCAACAAGGAGGTAGGTTTGAAGAATTGATCTTTCTTGTGAGGGGCCTTCTCTTAGTGTTTATTGAGGACACAATATTTCTGGGAAAAAATGTGAAAGAAACTAATTAGAACTAGCAGGGGCTGGCTCTGTTTGTGTTAATGCAACTGTTTTTCGGGGACAGGACACGGACACGGACACGGCTCCTTTTTTTACGTCTTCTTTGCGCCAGTGTGCCGCTTTAATGACCGTATCATTGGCCTCCCAACGCTTCATAGAGGAGGCCCTATATATGACGGTAAGGATTGCTATAGCAAGGCCTCCGATAAGAGAAATTTTGATCATCTAACTCCTATGAGCTGAATCCAACCTTTCCATTCGGATATGCATGAATTTTTTTTTCTGAAATCTCCCATTCTCAATTACCACTGCTATGGAATCTATATTATAACCCTTCGAATTAGCGAAGCAGTTATGTCGTGGCTCCCATTTTCGTTGAGAAGAATATAGGTTAATCCACTGGAGTAGTTCTGAAAGATCACGAAACATGGAGATCGACATGCATGGAACACAAGGGACACGACACTGGCCCGCGAGATGGTTACTCTCTAGCAGAGCTTCGTGTCTCTCCCAGGGCCAATGCCATCAGTGTCTTATAATGAAGAAATATCAATCTAGGAGACACGAAGACACGAGTAGAAAATGTCAACACTACGATGTAACTGATCCTCTTAGGGTTTGTTACGCGCCCGTTGGTGCTCTCAAAAGAAGCCGCGGTGAGCCTAATTTTTTTGCTTGTTAATTGGCGATCTGAGCTAGCCTGTCTTTGAGTGCATCCATGCAGGTGTACGATACCGGGGATGAGGAACGTAGATCAATTTATAAAGAATTTGCAGAACCAACATTAATTCTTTGTGTTTGTGTTTTCTTCATCATATGTCTATAAATTAATTAAGAAGCATATTCTTTTCTTCTTTCTTCGTACCGATATGTCCAAAAAGGCTCTTAATTTATGGATCATGGAAGTGCATCGATATCTTATGCTTGGGTTCGACTGTGAAACTGAGGTACTTAATCATCACATGAGATCAGAGTGTATGCAGGCCACGACAGCACAATCAGGTCTGTCCACATACAATTCAAACCCAATTTGAGTAATTTCAATTCACATTATTCCTATATATAAATAATTTCAAAGGGATTCTGGCTTCTAAGTAGCAGATGATATATATATATATAGATCGAGAGCCAGCAAAGCTCAAGTCAAGATGATGTATTTCTGGATTGCACAAGGTTTCTGACGATCTCCCTGTCAACGTTGTCAACGTCGGCTCTAATATTGCTATCAATTGCAAACATGATAACTTACGGTGATCAAGTCTTCCTGACATTAGTTTCAAGATAAGTTGGCCATCAGTGTTTGCCGTCACTGCAGCTGTAGCATCCATTTTCCATGAATCAGATAATCTACTAGCTGCTATAATTGTGTGGACGTTCAAACCACACTCTTTCTCACAGGCCGGTAGGTATAGATTCTGCATATTTTATCGTAGCTGTACGTATCATTAATTAATTACACTTTATTAATTAACATCAGACCTTAGGAATCCGAGGCTTCTGAAGCCGAGCGCGACAGTACCACATATGAATTGCATGCAGCAAAAACCCGACCGACAACCATAATCTGAACTTCCCTTGTTAATTTTGAAAGGAGTGCTCCTATTTATCTATTGCTCAAAAGAATGATATCCATTAACAATCGTATAGCAGCAGTTTGGAATTCAGTTGAAAGGAGCTGATCATTATATATCATGTATTTGAGAAAAGTAAACTTTTACAAACTGACGACAAATCACACATGTCGATTGAGTGCATGTACTTACATGTGGATAAACGCGTTTTTCCCATCCCTACAAAACTTGCCATATCCCTGACCTGCTCCTCCAAAATTTTCGTAAACCCCCTCCGGCCTCCCAAAAAACCAAACATTTATACGCACCCAAAACTCAAAAAAGAGGAGCTAAACTGGTACTTGCTCAACGAGTTCGGAGTTTTAGTTATGGATTGGAGGCTTCTTTTTTGTTGGAGTGTAATCCATACCCACTAACTCGTCACTGTCCACCACCACATCTTCGTTTGGGGTAGACAGATCTGCGTATCCCTTGGGAGCTTCATTACCAGACGCTAGCAAAGTCCTCGCTGCTGCAGAAAAACCAAAAAGCTGCAAAATATCAAATTTGCGCTCTGGAATGTTGCTATCAGATTGAGTACATATAGGCTATAGCAAGATTTACCTCTAGCACTGACGTTGATGAAGCAAAGCAACACAAAGGCCACAAGAAGAAGGCGCTTGCATGTAGGCATCTTAGGCTCTTTTGATATATAATTAAATAATCCCCAGCTTGTCTGCGCAGCATCTTCATCTCAGTCGATGTCTTATATAGCCCGAATTAAGAACAGTTCTTGCTACCTAGATTCTAAGAAATGTGACACAGGTGACAGTGACCTAAATTTGTTTCTGCAATTTTAACTTGATCAGAAGAATGAATGGTCTTTTAGTGTCAGCATCGATGTCTTCTACTGTTTTGCATGACAATATTATCCATGACTTGGGGGTATATCGTATAATTGTCTTCTCACGAAAGTCGTATTTCTCTTCCCAACTTTTTTGGGGCAATTAGCCTAGGATGAACGGTAGTAGTTTGTCTTTAATTAGAGAGTTGCGGGTAGTGGGTTGGTTGTAGAATCAGGCCAAGAGCTTTGGTTGCAAACGGTACTGACTATTTCCTCGGTAACTGAAAAAGAATTGCTCATGACTCTTCCATTTTTCTTGGCAAATTAGGATCTTTACTAAGTAGATCGCAAGAAAAAAGGAAAGAAAAAGGGACTAGAAAAATCTTCAAGCAAGATCAGTCACGGGGCCTGCTCAGATGAACTCCACAGCCAGATTAGTGGAGCATCCATTAATCTTTTCTACAGCCAAGCACGTACGTGAAAGTATCCCTCCCAGGACCAAATGGCTCATATTCCTTCATCAAACATGGCTATACGGAAAATTGCCCTAAGGAGTACCCACTGTCCTGCCATCAAAGTACTACCGCATGGCATATGCCTTTGGAGGTATTTATATCAGTCTTGTTCGATCAATCATGTATGAAACCGTCCATAAATGATGAAGGGAGATGATCAAGACCGGTGGGGACTAAAGTCACTTTCGGATACGGGGATCACTATAATGTGTACAAAAATCACATGGGAAGCACGGGTACTGAAAAATCCAATCGGTGGCCCTGTTTTGTCCCTCGATGCACAGACATCAAAACTGATTGATCTTGCCAATTAAAGGCTTAAAATATAAGAGAAAGACATCGATGCTTTGAAATAGAAAAGGAAAAATAGAGAGTAAAGAGACATTTCTTTGGGGGCCTTGATTTGAGCAAAAAGTTTGCGAGGAATATAGTAGTAGTAGTAGTAGTAGTAGGACATTTCTCTGTTTCTATATCCCCACTTAGAAGTAGTGTAGTTCTTTTCCTGGAAAACTTTTTCCCACTTGGACAATTCTTCTTCGGCCTTTTTTTTCACTCATTCATTCTTTCTTTCTTTTGGTCATACTGGAATATTTTATCGGCAACTCCAAATCGTAGCCATGTAAATAGTGATCTGACCATAGATTTTCCATTCCATGACGACAACGATGAAACAATCTAATTAACTAGATATACTACAAACTTTATGGGTCTAATTATCGTAGAGCAAAAGCTTTTCCAAATAAATACTTTTTGTCGTCCAAATGCAATTAATTAATATGTCTCAGGCTCATTGGACACACTTCAAATAAAGAGGAATTGTAAAACTCATTTTAATCAGAAGATTAGTATGTTTCGTTTACATGTCTGAGGTTGAATTGACATGCAAACCAATAAGAAGAAAGACTAGTTCGACAACAATATAAGGGAAATAAAGGACTCGATGATCACTTTTAAGAGAAGAGACAATCGGGATGCTTTAAGGAGCTGATAAAGTAGAGCAAATTCTTTTACAGCAGTAAACCTTGAGAATGATATGAAACATCAGTTTCACGGCCAGGAATATAGTAGTAGTGACTTTCTTCTGTAGTCATGTATACCTGTAGTTTATATTTATGTAGTGGCACTAGTTTAGTATAGGACAGTTTTTATTTATTTTCCCTATCCACCTTCCTTTTTTCACTTGGACAATTCTTTTCGGCCTTTTTTTTCACTCATTCATTCTTTCTTTCTTTTGGTCATACTGGAATATTTTATCGGCAACTCCAAATCGTAGCCATGTAAATAGTGATCTGACCATAGATTTTCCATTCCATGACGACAACGATGAAACAATCTAATTAACTAGATATACTACAAACTTTATGGGTCTAATTATCGTAGAGCAAAAGCTTTTCCAAATAAATACTTTTTGTCGTCCAAATGCAATTAATTAATATGTCTCAGGCTCATTGGACACACTTCAAATAAAGAGGAATTGTAAAACTCATTTTAATCAGAAGATTAGTATGTTCCATCGTTTACATGTCATGAGTAGTTATAGATTGATGATGAAAGTTTTTTTTTAAACCTAAAGGTAGGACATAAGGGTATAAACCACTAAATTCCCCCATTGACATGCATATTCCCAAACCATGTCATTTCCCAAAGAAGAATACAAAACTCAATGATCTAGTTCAAATAGTAAATGGACAACAATACCTCTCCCCCGGCCCCCCTTCTGTGGGGGTAAGGGAAAGTGCCCTAGGGGACCTGGTTGAGTTTGACTTGAGAGTTAAGGTCGACTATCCCATCTCTATCTTGATCACTTTTAAGCCCCGTATACGGCACTAAACGAGTGAGCGATGTTTCTTCAATTCGGGCCCCTAGTGCCTGTCGTAGAGCTAGAGTTAAGGCACCCCTAGCTAGTGATGAGCCCCCACATGTCCACGAGTAGTAGGTGCTAATTAATTCAGCCACCTTGCGCAAATGTACAGCAGTGAGCAGGCCAAACCTTGAGCACTTACTCTGATGTAAAGGCGTTTCTTTATGAAACATCATTGTGTTTTCTCGGCCACGTTCACGGCCACCATGCAGTGCTGGAATTTAGGGCCCCTCGACCGCTGCAAGTGAACTACCAGAACAACCCACTCGTTGGTGACTTTGGCCCACTTCGGATGGTGATCAGGGAGGTTAATTAACAGAAGAAATATCATGTGAAATCACCACCTGTTTCAAAATCTTACCAACGCTAAACAAATCTTTTGCCAAATGATTTGCATGTATTGCTTAAAATGGCAGAGGAAAATATTTAACTAGGGCCCTGCCTGCACTAAGAGGTTAGCGGTATAGCCTGAATACATCAACTCTGCAGGAGTTTTAGACTATGCCTAATCGACGGGCAATCCCTTTTAAGATCGACATACGTTGACTTGGACGATCCTTGAGGCGCCCTTGAGCAGGAGTAAGCCACATGGTGCACAACCCAATAAAAGCCGACATCGACAGACACAAATCGCCTAGATCTATCCGACTATATATCAGTCTGGAAAGGTGGTGGTCGGACTATGTCATGGCCTGCTCTTGTTGGTTCGTATGGTTCATGGATGTCATTTCCATGGAGGTTTATGGACTTGTAATTAAGGGTGTCTTTGGACTCTGTGGTGGCGCCAATAACAATAATGTCTTGATGCATGTCTAGTCGTTGAGTTTCCTTTTCATGTCAGTCTCTGTGTTCTCTTAATCATAACCAAATTTGGGGGTCATCGGGTCAGTAGTCTACTTTGTGAAATGGACAAAGGAGCTGCAGAGGGCACAAGCTCACGTGAATGTGTTGGTTGTCCTCACCACTTGCTGTGCACCAGGTCAGGAAGATGCCCTAGCAGCCTTGGTCAAGTAACTCTCTGTTACAACATTCACATTTTTGTCTCTTTTTTTGGCCTACTATTCGCTTTAGTCTAATTTCGCTTGGCCGCTAATAAATCGACTTCATAATTTTGTTTTTTGCTTCAGTGATCGGTAGATTGTAATTGTCCCTTCTCATGCAAGCTCGGGAGATGATGACACGTTCGCCGACATGTTCAATCTCGCCTTAACACGCGTTTATTTTATTAAAAATTGAGTTAATTTCACATTTCTTCTCTCACTAACTATTGAAATTCTGATACTTTACACTCCATACTATTATCAAATTGCTCGACTACCAACTGTTAGCATTTTACACCTCGCTATTTATTTGGACAAAAATTTATTATTTTAATTCCGTGAAATGACAATTTTACTCTCATAAATTGTTTATCATTTTATTTATATGGAGATAAAAATAAATTATGAGAATAAAATTGTTATATAGTCAGTTGATAGTTAAGGAACGAAACATAATGATTGGCCAACTATCCATTCAATGTATTTTTTTTCAAAAAATATCCTTTTTTTCAGTTTTCTGGTTATTTATTAAGATGTAAGGGAATTTATTCTTTTTGTTTTTGGTAGGATAATTATTGTTGGATCACTTTGGGTTTCTACTTTCTTTCGAATACTGTTACAGTTGCAAACGGATGAAAAGCCCACCGAGTCTGCAAGCCCATGGCCTGGATTTAAACTTCAAATGGATCCGTTCCAAGTTAAAGAACGAACAAAATACAAAAAATGGTGGTCCTTTGGAGGTTTTCCATTAACCAGAATAACCAAGATCATTAAGCGCCCATAACCAAACAGGGCATATTCTCATATCCAAACAAACCCATTTTCTCAAACCATCCCGCGCTTATTCGAAGAAGACGACCACTGTCTTAACTATTCCCCATTTGCTCCCTAAACAGTTCCTTCAGCTCCCCGAAATGCTCCAGCCAATCCTCCTCTCCGACGAAGAAGAAGATTTAGGCGACCACCAAAATGTGCTCTCTACCCCATTTCATATGCCCTCCAAGAAACAACGCCGAACCGGATCGAATCCGGACCCGGACCCGAACCCTTCGCTTGTGGTCCTTATCGACGACCCGACCCCGCAGAAGTCGGCCTCAGCATCCACGCCCTCCGTCGTCCCCGAGACCCCTATGTCCGCTTTAAATTCCGATGTTGTAATCGTCAAATGCACAACGAGCTCATCCGATCACCAGATTAGGGTTTCGGATACTCTGAACAAGTTCTCAGGTTAGTTCGATTATTCTTCATTTCCTCATTGAATGCATCCTAGAAAATCTTCAAGTTAAGTTAGCTGATTGTTTCAAATGTTCCTTTTCTTTCTTGTTTTTGGTGTATTTCTTAGGAGTCTGTTGAATGTATTCATTCCTTTACTGAATAACTTTGACCGTTAGACATTTGTGCATGTTCTTGAGATTAGTAGTATTTTGGATCTCATGCCTTTGATCTTGTTGCTCAGGAATCTGTGGATTGATATGCTTGGAGTCCGACAACGAGTCTGAAGGTGGTTCTGGAAGGGGAAAGTGGAAGGAGATTGAAACTGGGGAGAACGATGTAGCAGCGACCTCCGAGTGGAGTTCCAGGGATATTGAGTCCACGCGTTATCTAGGTATGTTAATCTATAATTGTATCAGGCCGTTTCTTTTTATGGTTGTTTTATGCCGTTAATTTTCAACTGTGGTTTTTTTGAAAGATTATATATATATATATATATAACGTTTCTATCATGTGGAATTCGTCTGCAATTCATTTGTTCAAGTTACCGTGAATACTCATCAGGGAATCATAATTCAGAGCAAATGTCTGGTGACAGTTCCTTGCATTCGACCTCGTTGCTAGAGGACGCTCATCGGGTACTTATTCTTGATGCTGGGTGCTATGGCTCTTATTTTCTTTTCTGTTTTTTTTTTTTTTTTTTCCATTTTTAGTTTCATATAGAAGAGTAATTTTTGAAGTGCCTAATATTTATTGCATATTTGCATATACACGGCATATATGTACACACAAACTGGTCGACTTGCAGTATGAAACTCTGAAACATCCTTCCCCTAGTGGAAATCTCCTTTTTCGCTGAACTGACACCACAGAGTTTATGAGCCATATAGACTCCTTGAGATTCCCAAGCCATTCCAAGTTTTGACTTCTTGATTTGGAAATTGACTTGGAAGATTGGAATATATCCTTCTTAGGCATATACAACTGACATTAGGAAGTTCCACAACAAGATCTTTACATTAGAACTGGATCCATACATGAACCAAACCATTATATCTAAAGCTGAAGAAGTTTAGAGAAAGCAATGCAGAGAAGCTGCATAAGAACTAGAAGTGATTAATATCTACCTTTGGGGAGTTTCAAAGGGGATCCATTTTTCAAAAAATTGAAAAGGATGACACGACAAGACAGTGAGAGAGCAATGGCTTGTTAGGATTTGCAATGAGTGATTGCAAGAGTCAAGAGGGGGAGAGGAAGGACAGATCTTCATTGTTAAGACCACGAGTACATCAGTGATTCACTTATAGAAATTATTTTTTTTCTCTGGCTAGCCTCCATTTATGGAATGCTCAAGTGCACCTTTTCTTATGATGCTAAATTGTGCCGTTTCATATCAAAGTAGATAGGATGTTAGATGCAGTTGGATGGTTGGAATTCAATCGACCCTGTTTCAACTTCCGACCTAGTATGCGTCAGAGATCCACCTGGCCTTCCAACCATCGATCTAACATGTTTAGGAAGCTGACATGCTGGTCAGCTTAGATTGGGATGTTCCGCTATTTGAACACTCCTAGTACCTAGGTAGTATTACAATTATATGTTGCGAAATTTGGATGGTAGGGAGAGATTATACATGCATTCTCAGCTGTCTGAAAGAAGTACATTAAGTTTTTTAATCTTTCTGCAGCTGAAGGCTTTTGAGATTTGTAATTCTGTTCGAAAGTGTTACTTATCAAAAAAAAATTCTGTTCGAAAATGTTATAGAATATTCTTGTTTTTCAGTCAGCTATGAATTTTTCTGCAGAGTGTAGATTATTTCATTTCAAGGTGTGCTAGCAATAATCTGTTAACTAATCTGTTAGTTTAGGCACTAATTGGGATGCTCAGAATGACATGGCAAAGAAACAATGAACTAAGGTGTTGTTGAACAAATTTGGTATTGATAGAGGATGTTGCAAATGATCCATATGGGGATAGCTGCAATTAGCCCTACACTTTAACAGCCTTATCTACATTCCTTTCCTCTTCAAAATGTTTAATTGAGGTCTTGGTGCACCACTAATTTGATGCATGTCAATTTTACTTTGGACATTCAATGACTTTGTTGACTTATGAACAGATACTTGATTATCCTGACAAAGAAAATGTTAGCATGGAGCAGATCAATAAGATCATAAATCAGGGAAGAAGTAAAGTCGATGCTGGGAATAAAAATGTTACAGACAAAGATGTTGGAAGGAAGAAGATGACAAAGGAGGAAAGGATTCACTTAATGGAAGATAAGAAACAAAAGAAGGAAGTAAGTTCCAGCGATATGTATATTTAACAGACAAGTAACTATATTTATCAAAGGACTAGTAGCTGACTGAAATCAATTACACAGCAAGAGAAGTTGCAAAAAGCAGCTCAGAAGGCTGAAGCTGCTGAGGTGAAAAGACTGCAGAAAGAAAGGCAAAAGTGGGAGAAAGGAAAGTTTGCATTAAAATCCATTGTGGCTGAAATTGATGCCAAAGTAGTTGAACTGGGTTCAATTGGAGGTGAGTTCTCCCCACCCCCTCCTTATTCTTTTCAAGTAGATGACCGTGTTAGACTGTCGTTATAAGCCAGTTAATTTTCAAACCTGTTGTGCTGAGTTTTACCTCATCACTTTAGGACATCTGCTAACAAGGTTTGCTGAAAAGGGGCTTACATACCGTATAACTTCAAATCCAGTCGAAAGATCAATCGTGTGGAGTATGTCAGTTCCAGAACACATATCTCAGGTATAAATTATCTGGAAATTGCCCCAAAATCAACATGTTTACATATAGAAGACAGTATTATATTCTTAGCAGAACTCTTGACACAAGAAGTGACCCTTTACTCTTTACACTTATCCTCTATTTAATTCTCTCCGTCTGACAGAGCCCTTCCACCTCTTTGGATTGCATAAACTGTGTCGGTCTGGGCTCACAACAAGTTAGAACTGTGTTTGGGTTTCAGTTTCTCAAGTAGAAAACTCTCTACTTCTTTGGGTTGAATAAAGCAGATAGCCATGGGTCACAGCAAGTTAAAATCTTGTAAATTGCACATAATGGGATTTATGGTGCACTTGTAGCCTGCATCTTGTTAACATTTCTTCTTGACTACAGCTTTCAAATGGCATGGAGATTCCATATGTATTGATTGTATATGAGGCGGACCAATTCTGTGATCTTGTAGTCAATGAAGCTCTTCTGGATCATGTCGCCTGTGTTCGAAGTCATTACCCAACTTCCACAATATGTTACCTCACCAATAGGTTGATGGCATATATTAATAAAAGGTGCAACTGAATTCAACTGTCATTTTGCAGTTCATTCCTTTTTTCTGTTCTTTTCAACATAGCATAACTACTGTACGAAAGGATCTTTCATCTTCCTGATCTTTAATGATGATCATAATTTTAAGAGTTGAGGTAGTGCAGTGTAAACACGACTCATGCTTTTATATTTTAGGAGATGAAGGGAATGCAGAGCAACAGTGTATTGCATCAATCATGATGCTTCTTTTATATGAGCTATAATGAAATAGTTGTTTTGCATGGAAAGGGTAAATCGAAATTATTAAAACTAGTTATGCCAGTGTTGTCTTCAATGTTTGGAGAATAATTTGAATGAAAAAAACTTTGAGAAAATGTTATTATTTTCTGCCACAAGACTTCCTACACAAATATTTTATTTGAATTAGAAGGCAAAGGAAAAACTCTAGTTGGTATGCTTGGTCCCCATCCTCCAATTAATCCTTCCCATGGGTTATGTCCCAGCAAAGAAAAAATTCAAGTATAAATCTTAATATACTTTTCTAAATTGTGAGAGCAGTAAAATCCACTCATTTCTTTGTTCCCAAGAATTTTCTGTCTTCTCAAATGGCAGATTGTATCTCTCAAATTTGGATTTCAATGTACAGCATCTTTCTTCCTAAATCTGTTTTCCCTGGGATGAGTTGAGTACATGTAGATGCACAATCAGCAACAATGTTTTGTTTCCACACTTGGTTTCCATGTATAGGCATAGCCCTGCTTTCTGTTTGTGTTTGTGTTTTTTTTTTTCCTTGTTTCTTTTTGTGTAATTCCACTTTCACTTGCCAAGAGAAGGCTATCCTTAGAATGTAACTTCGGCCTTTTGTGCTCAAGTTGTCTTACCCTAGTTGTATGCTTTCAATTAAAATACGCAACAATTGCCAAAATTGTGACCTGGGATCTTACTATATTGCTGCTGTACATTCTTTATGTTTGGTTGAGGATCTTGTGCAATTGTTTTTTCTTCGGGGCTTACGCTGGACAAGTTGTAATTCCATTTGAAACATTGGTTTGTCATTATGTTAGGGAACAGGAACAGTACAAGAACCCGTCAAATAATATTGGTTGGAGACGTCCACCTGTTGAGGAGGTTGAACTGCTTCCTCCTATGTTCTAAAGAATGGTTATAGGCTTTTAGAGTCTTTTCAAGGAGTTGATCTTTTATTTGTTTATTCTGAATCCAACAATTGTCTCGCAGGCGCTGGCAAAATTGACCACTCATTTCAATAAAGTACATTCCAGGCAATGTGTCGATGAAGCAGAACTAGCTGAACATGTTGCTGGTTTGACCTCCAGCCTGGCATCCTGCCAATTTAGGTACAGAGTGCCTGTATGCATCTTTGCATTGAATCTGGAATCTTTAAAAGTTCCAATTGTACATAATAAGAATTGATATGCTTAATACACTACAGCGCTCTGCCACCACGTCAGCTGTAAGCATTAATGCAAAATTATCCCTATGTTATGAATATTTGGGATGCTTTATTACATTTGCTTTATTTATTTTCATTTGACATAGACTTACTATGTAAACTGGGTGATATGATAATTATATATGGTTTTTTGTTTGATAACTTTCGAAGTCACTAGCTCCATAATATTTTCTACACCTACATCCCGTTTTATTGATATTTGGTAATGTCTAATTCTCTCTCTCTCTCTCTCCCTCTCTCTCTCTGTCTCACAGCTATATTGATGATTGCAGCTGATCAATATTCTGAATCTAATTTATTTGATTGTAATAAACTGCAGAAAGAAGTTGACGCGCCTATCTGTAAATGCCAATGGATCCCTGGTTTCTAAGGACACTACTGATAAGAATATAATCAAGAAGAGCTTATGGTGAGTCATGTTTTCTACAATCATGTTGATAATCAACTTATTCCAACGTATTCTAGGTTAACATGTCCAATGTGGCATATTCTCTGTTCTCGTTGTCTAAGAATTGCTGTGAAAAAAAAGTACGAAGTGCTAATGCCCCTTATTGAAAACCAAAGTAAAGCAAGAAGCACAAAGCCACTTTGTTGCATTTATATGAGTTCCTTTACAAATGAAAATTTATCTTCCTCATTTGCTTCTGTGGAATATAGTTTATGAGGCTTTATTTGTTATATATGCAAGAATCTTCTTTTTGTGTTTCTGATTGTTCTTTGAAATTTCAGGTTGAAATCTTTGATCTCAGTTCCAAAGGTACAACCACGATTTGCTATTGCTATATCAAAGAAATACCCCACAATGAAATCTCTTCTCAGTGTCTACATGGACCCAAGTAAATCTGTAAGCACTTTGCAACCTCTTTTGTCTCTTCAAGTGTCCTTGTGACAGATAAGCCGAGCCCTCTGATTGAAGTATGTTCTGTAGGGCGACGTTTCATTGTTCATCAGGGGTGCCTTTGGTCATTCCTTGGAATTGAATTGCCTTTTTCTACTTTGTAATTCAAGGAACTGAGTCACGTCTAAATCAAACTAGATAAAAAAATCATAAATCCAAGATATTTGGCATTAAAATTAATTTTCTGGAGGCTGTTAGTAGGTTTTGATCAATCTCTTCTTTTTTATTCAATTAGAACTACGATATCTCTAAATGCACTTATGTTGAATTCCATCCATTAATAAAGGAAAGCATCCAGTACCAAAATACAGGTACGATAGCCTTTGTAAGGACCAAACTTTAAACTATCTGCCCCTCTTTATGGCCACCTGAACTCGAGGGTTCTCACATAGCCTTGCAAAGTTGTCCCCGTAGATGATATTGCAAATATTCAGGTCACCAGCTGGAAATATTTGTTCGCTAACCAATAAAAACACTTGCGCCTTTTGTAGCCAAATGGTGCAGCTCCATGGCTTCACTGGATTCTTCCTATTTCATAATTTTAGCTTGTGTTATGATGGCTGCCAAGAAGATGACCCCAAAATTCTTGTTTTGTTTTCTCCAATTAAAGAAAAATTAGGAGCTTCAGTTGGATCCTGTATCAAATGGCAGGTGCATGAAAAGGAATTTCTCCTGAAGGACTTGACAACAGAAGGGCTGCTTGGGGAGGACAGAAGACTCGGTGAGGTTTGTTCAAAGAGAGTGTACAGAATACTTATGGCACAAAGTGGCAGTGTCAGAACTGATGATGTTGAGGATGGTGCCGATTTTTTCAGACGTCAATCATCTTGAAATCTCTAGATTCTCTGCATTGTATTCATTGCCAATTCTCTGCAATTATATACACAGAAAAGCAGAGGTTTGTGCATACCCCAGCACTCGTCATCTGCAATTTCTCTTTCATCATATGTTGCACAGAAATGTTTAGGATGTTCCTAAGGTGGTGGCCGATGATGATAAAGATGTTGAAAGACTCGACGTGATGAGGTATATCAGGAAACCAACTCATGTAAACTCTTCGTCGACCTAGGGGACTATGATTTGATGCATAGAAATGACATGAGCCTTGTCAAGATTTCTAGGACTCTCGACACTCTTGATTGCAGCTGGAGTTCATTCTCGCAGGTGGCATTATGATCGATCTGTGCCCTCAGCCTCGTTGCGCAGGCCGCATGACAATCTGAGGTGGATCTAATATATTGCCAGTATGTATGCCAGTGGTACGTATTGATTGTCATCATATGTACACATTTATTGCGGAGCCAAATTCAACAGTTCATGTTACAACTTGACGAGTATCCAAGGAGTAAATATTCTGATTGCTTGAGGGAGGGGGGAGGGGTGGGGGGGTGTATTTTCATTTAAGAACTGTAGCTTGCTACCATGCATATAACATGAATGTAAATGGTCGCTGTGCTAGAAAATTTATAACAAAAATGGAGGAATTCGTCAAAATCAAGCGATGTGTAGGGAATTTTTTAAATCCTTGTGTTGATTTCTTCATATAAAGCATAAAGAATGCAATATTCCTTTTTTTTATTGATATTATTTTTCAAAAAATTTCAATTCAGGACTCCTATCCTGACAATGATTCGGGTATTAATATCGTTCATCCTAGTGCTGAAAAAGATGATTCTTCAACATTTTAATAATGAGTAGCATGCTTCAATTAATGTTTTGACAACTTCTAAAAGTCAAACGAGTTATCTGCTAAATTTACTTATTCGGGCATGATTTAAATCTTAAACCTTAATCATCACTCAACAGCCATAGTGGGTGTAGTCTTGTAGATGCCATTGGGATCACAACGACAGTCGACAATGGGTGTAGCCCTATGCCACTTTTTTTTATGGAAAACGCACTTGTCGCTGTCGAATATTTACAATCCCAATTGGGCCTCGTGGGCGTCTCCACCAATATGTTATGCTGTTATCACCAGAACCGAAGTTGACATGACCCTAATCAGAACAAAAAGAAGAAATAAATTGATATGACCCCAGCATTACCTAAAGCCCAAAATCAACAGTTGAAAAGATCGGGTATTAAGCGGTGGAGATTCATCTTGAAAACCTTCTGTCACCATCGGTCCATCTCTGCCTGCCTGCAGACTGCAGTAATCTCACGATAGGAGGTGGTTTATGGTAATCTTCTTCTATTTTTTTCCCTATTCTTTTCTTCCTTTCCTAAAAAGGTTTTATAGGACTAAATCCAAACTGTTCTTTTCAAAGAAGATGCTAAAGAACGCTTTAAAAACTCGACAACAGAAGTCAAATGACGGTACCACCACGAGGGACCGTATAACCTTGGCAGTTGGCAGAACCTGTACTCAGGTGGTCCGTGCTCACGAGGTTACCACCCACGATGTTACAGATTTATATTTCTTCATATGTTTGTCTGCTTTTGTGTCCTCTCTAATTTAAGGGTTTTTTTTTTTTGGTCCCGCCTCCACTACAATGCCTCTGCAATGCTCTGTTGCTAACC
Source organism: Morella rubra (assembly GCA_003952965.2). Classification (NCBI taxonomy): domain Eukaryota; kingdom Viridiplantae; phylum Streptophyta; class Magnoliopsida; order Fagales; family Myricaceae; genus Morella; species Morella rubra. The sequence continues at coordinate 20,526,191 of CM025854.1, forward strand.
TTTCTACATCACCCCCACATTATTCAACCACTTAAAAGATTCTGGAGCTCTTGCCTGCCACCATTTCCCATATGCATAATTGCATTTCTTTCCATCTCCCCCGCGACAATTCCATAATTTAATACCCAACTAAAGCCTCATCATGGCCCACCCATACCGCACTAACGTATCCCATATTTTGCAAGAGTAGACATATTATTTCACATAATATTGGTATATTACTCTATTTTTATTTTTTATTTTATAAGAAGGAAGATAGGTAAACTTACCTAAAACACATAAAAATTTCGAAAAGGCTAGCGAAATGAATATAGCCCACAGCTCTTTACTTAAGTCTTCAATTTAATTATGAAAGAAAATGGAAAAAAAAAAAAACCATGTAATTTATCCACACAGTCTCGAGTCTATCCCGACTGGGCGACTAGTTAGGTGAGTTTAATATAACCATTTTATATATATATATATATATATATATATATATATATATATATATATATATATATATATAGCCTTTTTATCCGTTAAGACTTTAAAATTTGTTATCTATAGCTTTTTATCCGTTAAGATTTTAAAAGTAAAATTAACGCATTTGACACTCCAAGGTCGGATCAACAAAAGAATCAGAGTACTATAAAAAAAAAGATGGGCACTGCAATTATCTCAACCAATACTCTCTAGCATTTTTGGAGGAACTTTCTCGTCCTTTTGAGTGTAGCAAGGCACTCTTCTTGAGCACTTGGGTCATGGAGAAGAGCAAATCGTTTTCGGGGCACTACTCAACCCCGTACACGGACGTCCGAGCTGCTTTCGAGGACAGGTCCAAGTCATACAGCTTCAATGGTCCGAATGCCGACATAGATGAGTTAGGCAGCACATCCGGCAACCCAGAGATCAAGAGGAGGAAAAGGGTGGCAACTTACAACATGTACACCATGGAAGGTAAGCTCAAGTCTTCTCTGCGCAACAGCTTCAAGTGGATCAAGAGCAAGTTCTCGGACAACTTCAACGACGAGTGAAGAAATATCATGTGTATCATTTTTCCTTCTCTTTTATATGTTTTTGTTTTCCGGTTGATCCATCTCGTTGGATTGAAGACTTCTTCTTCTCCCCCTCAATTGTAAATACATCTATCGTTAATGTTCTGTTCGTAATTTGCTGATGGAAGTTTAGGCGTTTGTTAAAACTGCTGCTAAACCCCTCAAAAAGCCGTTGATAAAAGATTAACCAGTTTTTAGCATCAACGGTCTTGACCGTCGCTATAGTTCTGTCGCTTATTGCAACGCCTTACTCAAACCGCCTTTGTTACTTCTTCAAGATGGATATCCGTCCAAATTTTCTTGCGTCGGCGGACTTCCACCATATGTACAGAGTACAGGCTTGGGAATTCTTTAATATGGGAAAACCGAAGAACTGGTTTCAATTAGATTCTTAAAGACGCGCTCTGCTTCTTTTTCGAGAGCCTTGCCTTCCATGGCCCACTACCAAAACAGGGCAGCGACCCGCAATGCTCCGACAATGAACATGGTCAAGATACTGAACAAAAACTGCAACAGGCTGAGCAGAAGCGGCGTCGAGTCGGGATTCTGAAGCCGCCCGTAGTGAGGCCCGTGAAGAGCCGAACCTTTGCACGGTGGAGCGGCTGGGGCCGGATCATGAATCAGGCCGAGATCGGATCCGACTGAAGAATGAGTCGAAAGGAGATGCTGCAGGGTCTTCCGCACCGGAAGTTTGGAATTAAGGTAAAAGGAGAAGTAGAAGGAAAGTATTCTTCGTGGATTCTTTGCGTGATAAACGACTTGGACTGTGTTCTCAAGGGATGACGGTTTTGACAATCTTATTTGTACGGTACCGCGGTTTGCGTCCAGTTTTTGGCGGGTTATATGTGGGGTTATTCAAGAGCGGTTGTCCACTCCACTGCCGGCTGCCGTTCACAGCGACGTAAAGCAATTTGGGCCTTCTAGTTCTGCCAATGAAACGTAGCGCTGAAACCACAAAAGAAATCCGGAGTGTTTTCCGACATTCGTGGCCGTGGCCAAAAACACAACTAACATAAAAGATTCAAAAAACAATAATAGAATAATTTCAAAATAACGTGTTTTTATTAAATCATTATTTTCATAATAATAATAATAATAAATTTACTTAAATTATCTTTTTCTTTTCATAAATTTTATAAAATTCTATTTTTTCATTCTATTTTTTCATCTTCTTCTTTTTTTAATTTAAAATTTTTCAAATCTGATGCCCTAAATTCTCTTTCACAAGAACATACGTCTCTAATATTAAGAGAATTATAATATGTCAAAACCTTCCTAAAACAACCAAAATTGGCAAAATCCAATAAAAATAATTTAACCACAAATCGGTTGAGATATATTATCATATATCGCAGAGATATATTTCCATATATCTTATTACTTGGGCATCACTCTTGAATAATCTCCAAGTTTAGCAATCAGAGATATATTTCAATATATCTCATTACTTTAGCATCACTCTTGAGTAATCCCCAAATCATAATCGGATCCTTCTACATCAGTCACTCCGGGTTGGAAAGAACTCGTCCTCGAGTTCAAAGTAGTGTCATCGGGCTCCCAAAACAAGGACTCAGGTGGTAACCCAGGACGAAGATCCTTTGGCATCAGGTAAGAAAACTCTGCCAGCAGTTGTTACACCTCCGCTGGTAATTCTGCAGTCACATCCATTGCATTATTCCCACCAGGCAATAATGCATAGACCACGTCCCCACGCTCCATCTCAACTAAGAATCTGGACATAGAAAGAAGGTTACTATTGCTAGCCACCGGGGTATGAGTGATTCCTTCCCGTAGAGGTGTCAACGCTATCTTCTTCCCTTTGATGCTAAGGGATTAAGTATTCTTTCATCCATCATGCACAACATTGTGATCATATTGCCAAGGTTTGCCTAACAATATATGACAAGCATCCATAGATACTACATTGCACCAAGCATTATCAAAATATTTTTTTCCAACTAAAAAACAATACTAAACGTCGCCTATCTACTTTTACCTCACTGCCCTTATTCAGCCATGACAATTTGTACGGCTTGGGAAGGCAATCTGTCTTCAATTGCAGTTGCCTGACAGTCTCTTCAGACACCGCATTCTCATAACTACCACTGTCAATAATCATCTTACAGACTTTATTTACAAACTATGCAAGTTGTGTAGAAAATATTGGTTCTTAACCAATCATCCCCTGAGTCATCCTTGGGAGTCAGTAGACTCTTGCGAATGACTAGAGTCTCATGTCCATCTCCATACAGCATATCACCCTCATTATCATCTTCATCAAACACAGGCTCTCCAATCTCCTCAATTTCATCCACCATATCATCCCCAATCAGGAGATTTTTTCCTTTTTGACTGGTAGGCTTCCTACAATTAGTTGTTATATGTCCCTGTTCACCAAATATAAAACATTTAATACTAGGGTTAAAATTACCCTGCGGTGGCTGTTGTGTAGGACGAGCTTCTTAAGGGCGAACTGGTTAACTACTCTGATCGCCTCTGACCACTGGTTTCCTATTCTGCTGTTTCTCCACAGCAAGTGCACACTGGTATGCTTTAGACACAAGTCTAAAGTGAGTGCATGCTAAGAGCATCCTACAGGTGCTAACGTAAACCCCCCAAATACAGCGCCACCATCTGCTCTTCCATCTTAGATAAATTGTTTCGGGCTATCAATTGATAGAACTCCTCTGTGTAATCATCAACTGATCTCGGGCCCTGCCTCAACAAATGAAGCCATTGGAACAAAGATTGGGTGTAGCCGAAAGGAAGGAAATGACCCTTCATCCTTTTCTTCATCTTCTCCCAATCAGTAATCTTGGCCTTGCCATGCCTTTCCCATGAACATTTCAACTGCTCCCACCACGCAGGTGCTCTGCCTTTGAGTTTGATGGCAACCAGTTTTACTTTCATACGGTCTGGGACCTCCTTATAATCAAAGATTCACTCAACTCCGTTCAAACAATCAATAAAACCATCAGCCTGTAACGTACCAGAAAATTCGAGCAGATCCACTCTGAAACTGAGGTCTTCATGACGATCCTCCCGATCACGGTGCTCCTGGAATAGGGCAAGATTGTGATACAAGTTTATGAAAGTGGAATCGGAATCGGCATCGTGATCTTCCATCTCACGATCACCAAAATCCTGCGCTGCTAGGCGTTGGGTTAACTCTACAACTTGTCTCTGCAGATCCTCAATCATCACATCCTGAACGCTACGATCATGGCACGAGACTTCCTCATTTAGAACTTGCCCACGACGAACACAACAATGACCACGACCACCAGTCCTTGAAACTGATGAAATTGCACCCCAGGAAGATGTTGACGCTTTGATACCAACTGACGCCAGGCAAAATAGAGAATTATTCTGCAGGCTAGTTTTACTGGAAATTCATAGGAAAGATACAAGAGAAACGCTCAAAAACAGAGAGAAAATGTCTATGATATTAAGAGAATTATGAATAACCAAGAATGTTGAAACCTTAGCCCACAAGCCAGGCTTTATAGCGGAAATTCCAATAGGGAATTTTACCAAAATTGGCAAAATCTCATTAATCATGCCAAAAATAAATACATGCCAAAAGAAATAGATTGCCAAAAATCTGGCTCAAATCAGATCCAAAATCACCTCCTAATATATAAATGGAAAGATTACCAAAAAAAAAAATCTCAAGTTCAGATATATTACCATATATCTCATTACTTGGGCATCACTCTTGAGTAATCTCCAAGTTTAGCAATCAAAGATATATTTCCATATATCTCATTACTTGGTCATCACTCTTGAGTAATCCTCAAATCATAATCGGATCCTTCTGCATCAGTTTGTGTCTAAATGCACCTTGTGCGTGCTGGAGAACAATTGACAGTTTTCCTGCCATGACATTTTGACGAAGACAGTAGGTGGACATGCGAGGGATATTTTGAGAATATTTAAGCTAATGGTAGTTTTATAATTTTGAATAGGGTAAATAAATATTTAATGATTAATTATGCATCGAGATTTTTTTAAGTTAAGTTTAATTAGTTATAAACTTAGAGAGTTATTTATTCATATTGAAACTTATTGGTGACGGCTTCTTGTTAGATCCGAAACCAGATCGCAACACATTTTCATGATGGAACCGCCTATGGATGATGCGGTATTACCAGACTGTTGATCCAAAATTTGAAGTTGCGAGCGTGCTCTGCTTTATTATCATAGGGAGAGATGTCATCATCGCAATTAAAACAAACGACTCAGCAGAAATGCCTCACGTATTGAGCTTAGACAAGTTTACTTCGAGAATAACTGAATGGCAAGGATCAAAAGGCAGTGCAGCTTACAAAAATTTATTGACCGCCATATTAGCATTCCAACCAAATTGGAAGAAATATCACCTATACATTACATTCCAAAATCAAGAATAAACCAGGGCCTTTTTCCCATTTGGTAAGTAGTACTACAACGCCTCAAAGACACGATTCTGCAAATCAATATGCTACAAAAGTTAATCCCACGAAATTTTTTATTCGTTTGTTAGCTTCTTTGTTTTCTATATCTTCTTATCTTCAATAGAAACCTTCCAGCCTCCACCAAATCTTCTCTGGAATGCATCTAGGCTGCTATCTAACAAATCCACTTTTGGTAATACTGTCTCCACTGACAAGTTTCTGAGAGGCAGGCAGACCAAGATCAAAAGGTCCGAGAGAATCAGTCTGTGTCCAGTCATCAAACAACAATGGAATTAATCATCCGTGCTCATAAATACAAATGAGCAAAGTATTTAGAGGAATTTCAAGTACCCATTTAATGCCTGACAGTCCAAGACTGCTTTCGTCATTATATGTTCGCGAACAAAGCAACAAGTTTGTTTCAGATTCTTTCTCAGAATGATCCCGCGTAAACCCAGCTTGACCATTGACCTGCAGAACAAAGTAACAAACATTAGAACAAGCATTGGAACTTATTAAGGTCCGAATTGGTGGGTACTAGTAACTTAAAGCCAACAATGTCTTGTGGTGTTCCAAGTTTCAAAAAGCCTTTAATCCCACTACTCGTGAAATTCATATTCCAAAAGTTAAACCGCAACAAATGATATGTATATCTCAGATTCCAAAGGCGTCTCCTAAGAGTCATGAATCCTAACAAATTCCAATGCAAAATATCCTCATTAGCAGGGCATTTTCAAGTCAACCACCTCTCCTTGTCCATCCAGGACCAAGTGATACGTCCCCCAACTCTGTACCACTGCTATTCGTTTTAGAACACGCTTTAGGATTAGATGTATATAAGAAACTTAGACACATTTAAATATACTAAAGTTTTCGGGACCAAATTTCATGTCTTTCAACAAAGTTCCAGAGCTTGAAGTTTTGAACAATAACTTGACTGACATTGAAACCGAAGTTCCATTTGGTATTTAAACCACATTAGCAACCCTCAGGTGCATTAGGAAATTTGTATTTGAGGGACTTGGAAACAGGATCACACACAATGAAGAATGGGACTAAAAGTTATGGCTCAATTAAACCTTTTAGCTTCCCAACTCCATATTAAAGCCACAGAAACTTCCAAAATTTACAATTAAAAATCAAATAAGCGAAAAAGGCTTCAGCAAACCTCAGGTGCACTAGGATGTGGGAATGACTTGGAACCAGCAACCTGGTTGCAGCCCCCTCGGTAAGCACTTCCAACCAAAGGCAGATCATCTTTTCCTGAGGAAGAGAATCTTCGGAAAGGAAACGCATGGCACGTTTCTTCAGCATCCAATATAGATGAGCATGGGTCTTGAGCAGACGGTCTTGGAGCTTGGAGACAATTTGTTTCGGAAGCAATATAAGCGTCAAATGAATCAGATATTAGTTGAGTTGGCTGCAAGCCAGCATCAGTTCCAGCTAATTTTGGATCAGTGTTACTGAACTTGCCCTGTAAGGATGGTAGAGACAAGAGTCCTCCAATGCTTATATTAGTTAGACCATCAGTGATGGGATCAAAATTGTTGAACTTGCCCTGTAAGGATGCTTCTGAGAGGAGGCCTCCAATGCTTATGTTAGTTAGACTATCATCCCAAAGGGTCGATGATTGTCCAACGCCACCATCTATCCTCAGTTTGTTGTCCTATTTAGAATAAATGAGAAAGTTTTAGAAAGTTATTATCTTTCAAGGGAGTATATACAAGTCAACCGGATCTTTAAACAGAACCATGGGTCACTGGCATCATAATTAGGAAAGGACCAGTTCAAAAGACTAAACGAAACCATATCAAAAATTATCTAATCATTTTAACAACAAAAAACAAATATACATGTGTGAAAGGGTGCATTTGTGTAGTGTCAATAAGAATGCTTAATCCACATCAATTTACAAGTCACATACAACATAAAATGCTCATGGGATAGCTGTTCCCAATATTCAGAAAAAATCATAACTTCAACACAGAAACACCAAAAGAACAAAAAAAGGGGGGAAACATACCACAGGATTAATTGGTTCGTGCACAACTTTCTCATCCACTACTGCAGTTGATACTTGACTTAGATTGATGTCTTTGAACTCTTCATTTCTTACCCCAATTTTTTCGCTTTTACCATATGGCCTCTCTATATTAATGCTGCTGCAACCTTTCTGTAGACCCTCAGATTGCGAAAAATCCTGAATCGGAGTTGATGTAGAAAGCATACCAAAAGCTTCAGATTCAGGAAAAGAGAACCAGCCATACCTTGAAAGAGAAACCGAGTAAGAAACTTCATAAACATCATTTGATGCCCATAAAAGGGAAAATGACAAGTCCGTGCACCTTAGGCGGAAAATGGCAGGGTTTCCAACTGCTTCATAGACATATTGCGCACTGATGTCATTGTCATTCAATGTCCACCTTCTGTAACTAGACACATTCTCGAGCATGTTGTATGGGAAAAGCATCAGCTCACCAAGAGCGATACTGGAGCTACCCCACTTGCTATTTAGGTGCTTAAGCACTGAAGAAATCTTCTTCCTTGGACTTAAAGTAAGTTCCAAGTATGGATAATATCCATCCTACAAGACAATTGTTAATAAAAATACTGAACTGAAATTACCTAAGAGTTTGATGCTTCAAACGTCTGCATTTTACCTTTTCCAGTCCGATGCGAGTGCCTTCATCTATTGGAAAAAGCTGCAACTTAATCTTCGCATGGGGAAGAAGTGTTTGTCCTGGATAAAGCTCAAGTGGAGGTGATCCTTTTGGTTTTTGTGAATAACATCTACTTTCATCTGGAAGTTCTGGACGCCTTTGATCCGCTGTGGTAGAAGGTGGAGATCTTTTATCTTCATAAACCAAAAACTGTTCAGCTTGTCCTGATTGATGGTTCAAGAACTTAAGCAGAATGCAAAAGATAACTTTATGCAAATCTAGTGTCCAATTTTCCATTTATTGTATTTAGCCTAAGACATAATTGACTCCCTGCCATGGCAGAACTGACAGGTCAGTCCATGGTTCAAGTCTCAAGACCTTTGTAAATAACACAGTACGTGGCCTGAATTCACTTTGATAATTACCACGCACAAAAAAACAACTCCACAAAGATTAAACGCAATTTGAGTTTTTAGAGCCTCACCTGCTGATTTGTAACACCGCCCACCAGTTTTCTTGGTGGATTTCTTGGTTCCAGTGCAACCTATGTCTGCCGTGCGCTTTGACTGAGCCTTTTCTGCCTTCCTAATTTGTTGTCTAGCAGCTTTCATGATGGTTCAGCTTTCCTGAAAATTAAGCAAAATCATCAGTATCCTTCCTGTAGTGAACCAATAATTCCATTCAAGCTTCCACAACTCAGAGATCCAAGATCAGAAGATTTGCTGCATGAGAGTCAATATTTGATTGATTGTATAGTAATAGAACACGATAAATTTCATACTCCTGACATTAATGATTATTCCCAAATCAAGGACTCCATCGACTAATTGAGCATACACGAACTCGTGTCACCACAACTAGGGTTTCGACCCTGACACAAACAAAAAATCCCATGCTAGGATTCAAGTCTTCAACAGGATTATACTTGTATAAATTTTGCGTTGTCTCGAAAGCAGAACAAGAAAAAAGAAATTGCAGTCCAATGAAAACCAACAGTTGTGATCGAATTCTTAGAACTGACAATTGATCAATTACAAATGAAATACTAATAATTTGAATGTGGGCATACCTGAATCGAAGAGTCTTTGCATGTAAGATAAGAGAGAGAGAGAGAGAGAGACAGAGACAGAGACAGAGAGACAGAGCGAGAGAGAGAAAAGAAGAGAGGGAGACCGAGTGATTTGAGTTTGGGAAAAAGTGTCTGGCGGGAATGGAATGTCCATCTTAAATAGTCTTTTCTTTTGTGAAGAGTCGGTTTATTTCTTTTTCCCTTTTTGTCTTTTCGTTTTTAGGTCGGAGCTACTCGACCCAGAGTCGGTTTCGTTGGTTCAAACTCAAACATCCAGAAACGGTTTTGTTGACGTGTGATTGACAGAACCCCAGCCCTTATCCTTGTTTGGGCCCTTCTCGCCAAGCAAATATGGGTTATGGGCTCCCGGCCCAAAACGAAAGGAGAGACTGAGACTCCTGCTCCTTCGGGACTATTACCCGTCGAAGACCAGAAGTGCTTTCTGTACTGTTTGACCAGCAACCTGGGCTTGTCGCAACTCGATCTTGATCTACGATTTAACAGAAACTTCAAATCACAATATCCTCGTGCATCGATAAAATGCTCACATAATTCACTCTTGCGACAATATTCAAAGAAAATCTTTAGAAAAAAATCATTTCCCCGACTTCTAGGAAGCAAATACATTGAACAATATTTATTTGGTCACTTAAATTGAAAAGAAAAAAAAATGTGTGGATTTCAGGATAATCAGTAAAAGGGAAAAATTTCAAGAAAACTTCCGGTCAATATTTGATAAGTGTTTGTCGTGGGTAAATCATTATTATTAGAGACATTTAATCCTCGTTTTCATTTAATTTATGAAACTACCATTTAAAAATCAAATTTGATCAATCTGTTTTATTAGAAAGAGAGTTTTTATACATATTTGTTTTCTCTCTTTGTATAAATCATAATCAAATTGAAAAACATATGATTTTTAAGCACTTAGTGCTATCTAATTAATGAAGATAGGAACTCATAGAAATCTTGTTCTGTTAATTTTTGGGGATTCCATAAATGGAAATAAAATTTGAAGTCAAGAAAGCATTTCAAAATCAAGATAGAGGTGCACGTAGATAAAAAATAAAAAATAAAAAATAAAAAAAAATAATAATTAATTCATTTGTTATCCAAATAATTAGATCTTAGTAGCATTTGAGAAATCTTTTGGTTATCTACAATTTTAGATTTCACAAAAGTTTCGAAATTTGCACATTCAAGTGAAAAAATTACCCTCAAAAGAGGTGGAAAAAAGGACAGTATGAGGTTTTCAATTTTATTTTATTTTTCTAGTTAAACGTTTTTCTTTGAAATTCATGACTTTTGTTATAGAGATGTCATATATAACTCTTTTTTTTTAATGGTTTAATATTCTTAGATTTATTTCTCATCTATAACTCATTGTGATACCGGGATACATCGAATGCATTAAAAATCCCTAATAACTCATCATGATTTTCGGATCAATAATTTATGGTGTGAAATTAAAGCTTTATTGGCAAATTATTTATTATTTATAAATTTCGTTATATGAATATCTTTGTAAGACTTATTGTGAGAGGAATCTTTAGAATCCTAGAGTAGTTTCTCTTTATTATTGTCATCCATTATTTTCTGTTTATTTAAGCGCAATCTTAAAATTCAAAGCAAAAATTAACAAAATATTTATTTTTTACTTTGTTTAAATTTGTCATCACATAATTTAATCCCTATAGATTCGACCGTACTCCGTACTACCCATGTCTGTATACTTGCAAATATAGGAGGTGTTTGTTTGCCAAAATTTCGAGAAATATTTCGAAATTTTGAGAATCTTTACTTTATTGAGATTTATTGGGGTTGTGAAAGGTGAAGTATGTATGTGTAAAAGTTAAAAATTTTAAAGTGTGTTTGTTTTGTTGAAAATTTTCATGCCCCAAAATATTGAGGAAACAAACGGAACCATAATTAGCTAGTACCGATTTCTATATACTTGCAAGCATAACTAGCAAAGCTAATTGATACATTGAATTTCATTGATAGCTTTGGTATATCACTATGCTCTCTCATTTATTTATTTATTTTTCTTGTTGCGTCTCCATTATTCATCATCTTTCCTTTCTTTTGACAGCAAGCTCCCCAGTTATAAAACATTACTTCTATCATTAGCTTTTTCCATAGCAGAAGTATTTCCAGATTCCCCCGGAAAATATGTCAGTCTAGAATGAACCCTCTAATTGTTAACAGAAATAATAAATTACTAAGAGTTGAAATTATCTAGATTTCCAGTGATTTCAACATCTCTGATCACAGGACTTCTGACCAAACAAGACATTTCAGCAAGGAAAACATTTTCCTTTTCCTTTTCCTTTTCTGACCTTTTTCCAACAAATAATTTCAGTATGAATAATCATGACCTGGACTGTCTGCATGCATGTCCATGCAGTCATTGGAACTTGGTGAGTTGGTATCCCGGTTTTGGAGATTAGAAGGGTTCGTCTCGTTATTGCGAGGTCCATTCCCATATGAACTAATATGATTTGAATGATAACCAACTTGCGATAGCTGATAGGACTGAATGCTCCGACGGACAGGGCTGGAGAGAGCATTTGAGAATACAGAGTTCTTTGCTTGATTATCGGATTGCCCGGTTCGAACTCCCTGACCTACAACTGATATCCCCAATGGGCTAAAAGAGCCGGGGGCTCCCAAATTACTCGGGTGCATTGCATTCTGTGAGTGCTGGTTTTGAAATGGAAGCCTGGGGGACATTGGGGGCTCGTCTGCTCCATATTCAAGCTCATTCTGCAAAACAAAAATCCAGAGGTAAATTAACATTTCTATGGAGAGATCCAGGCAAACTGATTTGAGCTGAAGCATGCGAAGTTAATTGCACTCTCTGCAATTGAGTGCGCCCGGAAACGGTGGTCATCGAAGTAGTTAAAGATCTACCTTGCTGAGAAACAACTAGAAATTTAAGTGGTACACCACAGGACAATGGTGTTGCAGAACTAAGGAAATGAACTTTATGAGATATGTTCAGGCAAAGAGAAGCATGTGTGAATTACCGATATACTTTTGGGGTTTTGCCTTGGAGTATATCTAAACATGATGCCTACTAAATCTTTACCTGAAACTCCTTATGAATCGTGAACTGGTGAGACCAAGTCTGGATCATTTGAGAGTATGTGCCTTTTGGAACTGCTAAAAGTAATCCATAGTAGCTTGCATGCACCAAGTCAATATGGATGCATCTTGTAAAATACTGATGACATAACGGAATACATCTCTTTCTATTTAAGTGTCCAGTGGTCCAGTTCCCAGTTACCCTACAGATATATCTAGTTCCATCCATTTCTCAAGTATACCTCACAATTAGCATTGTACATGCCATAATGTAATATTAAATAGGCTTCATATCTCAGATAATAGATCTGAATGTACCTACATCACTAGAAGTTGAACTTTGATATGACAGCTGATAGTCAGATCTTCTATTTTATACAAGGGTACTTGTGAAAGGAAACAAAGGTTCTGAGCCAGCACATTGCCTAACACCACCTGATCTAATTGGTGCTCAATACAAAGCCATTTGGCAAACGGCGAGACATGACGGAAGCCATGGATTGCATCTGCTTGTTTGTATCCCATTAACACCTTACATAGTCACAGAGTCATTGCCAAATGTTGGAGAAGGAAATAGAAAGGGAGAATTTGTTTCTTGTTTATTTTTCTTGGAGGGGGGTGGAGAGGTTGTTGATTGTATGAGATAAAAGTACTATTCCCTTTATGACCTAAAACAAGCAGATTTCCACATGTTAGGCTACCCCTCTTTCTTTACAAAAAAGAGGAAACGTGCCCCCATTTTCTCTTTCATCCAAAGGCTTTTAATCGTTTTCATTGACTAACTCTACTAAAATTCATTCACTTTGCTGGAGAAGCCTTGAAAGATCCGTTACAGGCAGAGTGATTGAACACGCAATTGAAAACCGACGGCCAGTGAGAACAAAAGATTTGAACTCTTCATGAATAACACCACAAGTCCTAAATCGCATGTAACAGCCAACAGGAAGAAGTTGGGTACGGGGACCAAAGTAGCCAAGCTCATTTTTTATCTAAGATACAAGAGAGACTTGTTGCCTTTCATCAATGGCTCCATATGCTGAATTCCACTCACCTTGATTTAAGTGATAAACCTAAGAAGTGATGCCTGAAAGCTTTCCTCCCTTCTTAATGATAGTCACTTTCTTTCACTATGTAAATCCACTGAAATTGTATTACACAAAGGAAGATATACCAGGTTTTGTGCAGGCAATTTTGTAATTCTAAACGATCGATCCATGAAAGTCTATGGCAACATTCACCAGAGTACCAACCATTGTACAGAAGTGGAAAGAGGTTTTTCATATGCAAAACACAAGTTTGAGAATGAAAGCATTGCAACAATCCAGAACAAAGTGGTATAACATTAGAACAGAAGTAATGAGCATTAAGAAAGTTACATCACAAAGCTAAAAAAACAGAAAGCAGAAAAAGAGAAGCAATTAGGACCGATAAATAATCACCAGCTAAGATACCTGCAAATAAGCAACTATATCCACCGTCGTCACTCTTGATCCTTCTTCTTGTTGCCTCAAAACCCATTGATACAGTTTCTCCTGTGAGAAGAATTAGGAAAGGGAGAGGAGGGTGTTGCATATATCAAGGATCGACATGAAGGCCAACAATTGACATCTACCAAAATAATACCGACGTCAGGTAACATCTAGTCTTATCATTGATTAATCATTAGATTGAAGTCCCAATAGAATAAAAACCAAAAACTCAACAGCAATGGTTCATAAATAAGAGCCACATATCAAGAAATGTATTGCCAAAAAGAAAAAAGAACTCCATCTCAGACAGGAATCACCAAGGGAGTGTGATGTTCACTTGTATATATTGACAGGCAGGTCTCAATAATACGACAAATCATCCACAGGTAACAGAAAAACAGGAGAAGTAGCAATTAGTAACCCGTGAAGAATTTGCAATGGAAACGCATAACTGAAAATCAACGTAACAGGAAGCTACAGCAGCACCTATTTTCTTAAAGACAATTTAGATGCAAATGCACCACTTGTGAATCTTCATGTGATAACAAGAGCTGGTTGTGTTTAACAGGTTCAAACTATGTGCTGTTCAGCGTGCATACCAAATTTGGATTTCGCTCATAATACAGACTTCCAAAGCCTCCTGATTCCAAATTTGAGATTTGTTCTGCATTGTGCTTCTTTATTAACAAACAGAAAGAGTACTACTGGCCCCTGGGAGTAGAATTTTATGTAAATCCTATTACATAGGCTTACAATTATATTAATGTTAACTTTCTACATGACACAGAACCATTTCATTTTACAGAAATATACGTGGATCCAATGCTTATATTTAGGAGACATAATACACCCTCTAATGGGTGATGCCAATTGAGAGTAGAGAAATATATAGGTAACATTTTGAGAATATAAGAGAGCTTTGCAATAACTTTAAAGTAAAGTGTGAAGAGCATGTGTTTCATGTGACTGATTTTTGAAAGAGGCTTGCTATTGCTGGCACACTTGTTGGCCTTTAATTGAATACTTGTTTCCAAATATATCACTATACATTTGTGAGGTCATGTGCCATCAAAGTGCATTCAGTATGGTTACATTGCGCATATTTGCGTTCTGGCAGTATATGGCTGATTCCTGAATAAACAAGCACTCCTTTGGGACTCTCCATGTTTGTCTTCTGAATACTACACTACACTTCCAGTGGTAGGTCATCTTCCAAGCTTAGATTAAACAAGAATATCCTTATCCTCGTGAAGGATAAACTACCATTATGCCTTCCATGTCATGCAAACCCTTGATACACAGCAAAACCCAATGTATCTCCTCATGGCACATACCCATGGACCCCTTCATGCATAATGGCAGAAAGAGCAAATCCGACAGTCTTGCATACGCTCCTAGGATTAGTGTTTGAACAACACTTAATATGCTTTTAAACTTTCTCCGTAAAATCAGCAATAAATGATCCAACAGACTCAAGTCTGTGGTGGGGAACCACCAAGCCAAGCCTTGTAATAAAAGCATTAAAATACTTAAAGATGGCAATTGAGCTCCATGCAACTTTGAGAAAGCTTTGAAATAAAAGCATAAAGCTACTTAAAAGATGACAATTGAGCTCCACGGACTTGGGTTCATGAAATATTCTATGTATCGCAAAAAACCATGCTTCCTCTCGTGTGACCACCATAAACTCCTTGCTCTCTAATTTCATTGACATCAATAAGGTACAATCGCAAGATAGCCCACATATGAAAAAAAAATCAATAAAAGCTTGTGAAAAATCAATAAAAGTTTGTGACTCCATTAACAATAAGAAAAACGCAGACTTAAAAAGAAAAACAGAATCGAAGAACTTACAATTTGAAGCAAAAAAGAAAATAAAACAAAAAAATATTGACGACTCAATAAACAAAGTATCAAATAGTCCGCTTGGTCTGTGAGAAACTCCAGAAAATTTTGTTTAAAAAACATAAGTAATCCGAGGGGCTTCATTATTTTAAACCCAATAAAGTGAAAATTACACATGACAAATGCCTGCTGCAAATAATAAGCATAGTTAAAATGAACAGAGAACTTTAAAAAACAAACAAACAACCTTTTTTATTTCCTTCAATTTCCACGGTAACCAAACAGATTGTAATATTGCCAAAAGGAAAAAAAAAACACTATTAGAGAACAAAGTAATCAGGCAAACAAAATAACCCCATCAGACCAAATCCGTCACAGGAATACGAAACCAAGTAATTTTTACAGAAGAATTGAAAAAAGGGAAGAGCGAACCAGCGCGTGACGTTCTCCAGTTTGGAAAGAGAGGCGCTGGTTGTTCATGGACTGGGTGTAGAGCTGGGAGAGGGAGTTGGCGGCGCTGCAGAAGGTCGTGTACATGCTACGATCCACCTCGTCCAGGCGCGTGGCATCTGACTTCCTCTTCTTCGCCATGGTCGGTGGGAATTTTTTTTTTTTTTTTTCTTTTCTATCTGCTTCTGGTTCTCTTTCTTTTACGTGTTAATGTAAACAGAAGGATAGACAGACAGATAGAAGAAGTTATGCTAATATGTTATGGGAAGGTGTTGCGGATGGGTAAAGAAACTGACGAGGGAAGAGATGGTGTGAAAGGAAAGTTGGAGTAAGGCCATGTAAGTGGGTCTGATGCTTTGCCAAGTCATTTACTTTTTCTTTCTTTCTTTTTTTCCATCCACACTTTTCTCTATTTTGCTTTCTCTGTCTTTCTTTACTTTGTTTCTGTCCGGTGGAGGCAGGCCAAAAAAAAAAAAGGTTCGAAAAGGTAGGAATGACAAGGCCGACCTAATTTGATATCACTCTTATCCGCTTATACCTTTAAAATTTGAAACAAAATTTTTTTTTGCATTCTCTAATTATTAATAAAATTTTAAATAAGCATCTAAACTATCAATATTGGTATTAGAGTTGCACAAAATCGAACCGGATCACAAAATCGGACCGGATTTGTAAAACTGGTTATATCCAGTCCAATCCAGTTCATACCTTTTGGGATCCGGTTCGGACCGAACCGGATTTCTTAATATAATTAATAAACATTATTTTTTAATTTTTTTAATACAAACATAACATTTTTTTACACTTTTATAATTCTTTTATTTTGACTTGTGGTACTTAAGTTTTTTTTAAGACATTTGCAACTTTTTTTTTTTTTTTAATCTTAAGATGTGAGCTAAAAATAAAAAAAAAAAAAATAAAAATAAAAGCTTGAAAAGGAAAAAAAAAAAAAAAAAACCGGTCCGGGACACGACCGGACCGAACCGCTTATAAGTGGTCTGGTCTGGTCCTTAATTTTAAGTACAACCAAAAATCCGGTCCGGCCGGATTCTGGTCCAAAAACCAGACCGGATTTTCAGTTGTTCACCCCTAATTGGCACACTTACATTTTTATTAGTTACCCTTTTTTTTAAGTCAAGAGAGAAATCTACGCACTCATTCACGTGCACCGAGTTCGGATAAACTTGATCTTAATATTCGCACAAGTCGGGTTCAATGTCGTGACAAAATCTAAGCTGTGCAACCTCCAAGCCACACATGCTAAGTAAGTCCAGCTTTATTGTGAAAGTGTTCCGAATGAATTGTTTACAGCTTTATTGTGAGAGGAAGCACACTCCTAAACCCCAAATCTTAGCGAGATTGTTTTATTCCATCCAACTAGTCAAAGAAAACCTCCCATGCAGCAGCGGAACTAAAGACTTTTGGTTTGGGGGAAGATAATATATTAGTAAATCCAATATATTACATTTGTTCATATATTTATAAAAAAAAATAGTAGTATTTTTTAATTATGTATCTTTCTCTCTGTATGTACCAATATGTACAACAAAATAAACGGTATGTATGATTTAATTAAAGAAAAAGTAAAACAAATCAATGGGGGTCGTCAATAAAATTTAATTAGGTTTTTTTTTTCTATTTCTAAGTTTATGAAATAAATCTATTAAAAAAAAGCCCACAAACACGGGGAAATTGGGTTGGGCGATGGGCCCTCGTGGGTCCGCCACTGATCTCGTGGGCTTGTTAACGAGTAGGGCGCTTGAATAAAACTTCCAAGTCGAAGAGCCTTTTTAGATCGGAATAAAATTCCAATACCACATGACCCTAAGTTGTGTTTGAGGATTCAGTAGTATTTCTTTCTTTCTTCCGTTAGTTGCGGTATACTATATCTATGTAGGATTTGACTTGTACCCAACTTAGAATACACGTGGCAAGGGATGATATAACAAGAATTTGTCTTAAGAGTTAAAAAAAAAAAAAAGATTAAAAAGATTAATATAAAAATCTTTATGTTAAATTTTCTATCGAATTTTAAATAAAGTAATAAAAATAATAGAAATTTTTTCCTTTTTTTTTTCTTGGTATAATAGAATATTTTTCTACAATGAGAAATATTTTTAAATTTTATGATTTGATTAGTAATATTTTTAATGCGAACAGATTCTAAATAAGAGGTGGTTAGCATTCGATCAAATAAGATATGGGTGGTGCCTACTAGAAAAAAAAAAATTGTTAACAAGATTTTGGGTAGAAAGGAAAAAAAATAAACATTTTCTTAAGAAAAAAAAAAGAGACAAGTCACTCTAGAAAAGTGAAAATCATTTTACATCATGTGAGCCTAAATTTTTTATTGACCAACATATTATTTTCCGTTTACTATAATTTTTCGCCTTTGCAAAATACGCCGGTGGTTCAAAATATTTTTAAAAGGAATTCGGCGGTGCGGTTGATAAATATGCAAATTTAATAAAATAAAAGAATTTGGATGCCATGCATTCATCGCTAATGACTAGTGAACGTGGAAAAACGTGTCGAATATTTTTAAGTAGGTAAAGGCCCACGTTAGTACCATTCCATTTGTCGCTATTTGAGTCAAAGGGCTGCTGCGAAATTCAGAGAACTGGGCCGGCGGAAACTTTTCCTCCGCTTCTTCTTCTTTTTTCAAATTTTCCTTTGATTTTGAAATTAAACTGTAGGTAAATTATGATGCTAATTTGACCAGTCTAAAATATTTTTCTTCACTTTTTATCGACTTTAATTTAGTTCATAAATATTATTTAATTGACAAATTTAAAGTTAGAAAATTATCTTTAAAAAAAAAAAAGTTAGCTTTAGGATACTACCCGAAAATTTTAAAAATAATTTTAAAAAAATTATAGCGTTGACAGCTATGGGATATGGCTAATATATTAATCAATAGTTTTTTTTTTTTCCTAGATCGTGCCGTTAAAAGGCAGTTAATAGCAAAAGTTAACTGGGAGTTACCAAACAACGGAATCTGGGGACGCCAAATGAATGAGACGTAAAATCTAGCACGCCAAAAAATATAGGGAGGCCGAACTTGGAAAATTATGTCACAAAATCCCTCATATGTCCGAAATTCCCGTACGAAGAAGGGAGAGAGAGTGGGAAAACGACTTTCATGGCACAAGCACATGACAGCAGGGGAAAAAATTAGCCTAACTAATAGAATTAGTTAGTTGTCTGAGAAATTAAACTAAATTACGTAATTATGAAAATTTAATAAATAATTTCCCAGAGATTCTCAAATACCGTATCGTATCCAAGATGCGCCATGTTCCATAATATGCTGTCTCCTTGTAACTCCAACGATTACGGGATGGACAAATCGAAGCACATTAGACATCATTAATTTAGTATATAAATGAGTAAAACGATCCTGTTCTGTGCGAAATAATGAACAAAAATAAAAGAAGAGAAAAATAAAATAAATAAAAATGAAACGCAGTAATGGTCTTTCCCTTTGGGCTGTGAGTCTACCTCTCTTGAATGGAGGGGACGAAACTCTTTAAATTCGATAACAGCTATAACATTCTCTGTGCCTCCTATTAACGGCGCGATTCACGAAGCGGGTTCCTATTGCTCCTCCTCGTCCCGAAGGTTTGGAATCCAAAATTCTTTGTGATTCGCAAAGTTCGTTCTCTGCTTTCGTTTGTCTCCGTGGAAACCGGTCTCGTATGAGCATTTTTTTTTCCTGAGATTCGCGCTCAGCTTTCTTCTTTCATTGTTTCTTTCTGCGTTGGAATTTCCGGTTTCTGTGGTTCGAATTACGAGTTATATGATTCTGTTTCTGGAGTTATATTCTGGATCACTGTCTAAGAGTGATGGATCTGTTTGGAAATTGTACAATTTGGCTCCAGTTCTTGGCAGTTCTATTTTGCACGATTCTCCTATTGATTTTACTATCCTGGAAAATGGTTCATTTACTTTTTGTGCTTCTTTTTCATTGTTGTTTGAAGTTGGCGGATTTGAGGTCTTCTGGTATCGTAGGATCTTTGGTTGTAATTCCGTTAGCAGAATGGATCAGTTTAGTGGCTGTTAGGTAAAATGTAAAGCACCTGCCGGGCAGGGTTTAATTCATTGACCTTGAGTAAATATTTCGGATGCTGAAATGTTAACATTGTAGAAAATTTTTATAATGCAAATTTCCAAATAATTGTATAAGCGTGCATGAGTTTGTTTGCAGTTTGGTTGATTAATAGAAACGTATATTCTCAGAAAACCCCCCAGATATTTGGAGGATCTCTGAACTCTATCTTTTGATTTGTTGGGAGCAATTGAATGTAGCACAACGAAGTGCCTTTTATAGAACCTGAAACCAATTTGAAGTTTTACAAAGAAAGCTGTGAAATGGAAGGTTTTATTCCTGCTGTGGTTGCGAGACTGCAAATGTCTACCTATGTAATGTTTTTAATAATCAATCTTACGGGAATATTGTCATCTATTTTATGCAAATTTTTGGTCAACTTCCAATCTAACATGTTGGCACTGGCAGATGAAATTTTCTGTTTTTTTCCTTCTTTAAGATTTGTGTGCATGTGGTTTCATAATAGTTGATGCTTGCAGTTTTTGTCGATGTGTATGTATTGATGTGATTATATAAAAGGACTCTTTGTTTTCTCTCCAAGCTAGTGATTGTCTTCTGCCAAGAGAATTTTTTGGTTTTATCTCATTCTAACTTTGTGGGATTACTTGTTTCCCAATGCAGATAAAAACTATTGCCTTTTGACATTCAAGTGAAGTAGTTGATTCATGAAAACTGAGCGGTGAAACACTTGCGATAAATTGAAAGAGAAATGACTGCGGCAAACATGGGTGATAGGAAGGGGGCCCTTGATGCTGCCTCATGGATGTTTAATGTGGTCACATCTGTTGGGATAATCCTTGTCAATAAGGCTTTGATGGCTAAATATGGCTTTACCTTTGGTATGTAGCTTATTTCTCCTCCTTATTTTCACGCCATTCTTTGATTGAATTCTATAGTTTGCAATTCAAAATACTAGTACAACATTCAACCTAATTAAATAGTTTTAATTCAGAATAAAAAAATGCTGCTGCGGGTTGGTTTCCAGAATAATATGCATTCCAATTATAATTGTTGAACAGGGCATATTCTATGTGTCTCTTTTTTTATCTTTTTATCTTTCAAAAGTCTTCGGGAGTAGAGCTCGGACAAAAAGTATAGGAGTGATAGTTTGATAAAAAGCTAATTGGTTTGGTGTCTTTGAGATTGCTATATTCTTGTATGTAGGTGTTAAGGATTTCTTGATGGTGCATCAATTGATTGTATCAGAAAATGCATCCTTTTGGACACTTTGATCACATATTCTCTGGTGATATACCCGTAAACCCGCAGAACAGAAAAGCCTTGAAGCATTATCCATTGTCAATTTATTACGATATTTCCTGCCTTCTTCCTAACCAGTGGACCTTTCTTTCTAGTATCCTTTCCCCCACACCCAGGCAGTATTTGACTCATTCTCATCATCCAGCGAAGAGTAATGATCTTTTCAGTTAACTGGATTTGTCTATGTTATTTTGTCCTCATTCGCAGTTTTACAAGGCAATAAATATGGTCATAGTGGTGATTTTAGTCAGAGTAGAATTGGATATGGTTTGAAAACTACTGGGAAATGATCTATCTTATGAGTTATTTGAAGGCCTCTATTCTGCACCAGATATCACCATTGGAATTTGGCATTAATTTATTGGGAAGTGCTGTTTGGGTTTGAACTGGTTATCTTCAATGAGAATGGAATTATTCCCATAGCTTCAAAATGTAGTCTAGAACTGATCAAGAAACCCTTGTCAAGATGCACAGGCAAGCCAGATAATCGTGAATTGTCTTTGAAGCTTCTGCAGGCACTTCCTCTCCCATAAGATTTGGGTAGAGGATAAGGTTGTTGGTTCAAGCGGTGTCTGCATGTGGTAACTTACTAACCCAAAAGAAAACCAATGAGATAATGTCAGTGCCGAGCATACAAAGGTTTCCTCATTGATTTGGACAAAATATAACCTGTTCTTATTAGCTAATTGAGTCCTATAGTGGAATGAAACCCATTATAGCAAATCGCTCCTGTACTATTAAACCTGACATTGTGTTCCATATAATGCCTCCATGCAGCTACAACGTTAACGGGGCTGCATTTTGTCACAACCACGTTGTTGACTGTTCTTTTTAGGAAGCTGGGATACATTCAGGCCTCTCATCTACCAGTTTCTGAACTTCTGAGATTTGTTTTATTTGCGAACTTTTCCATTGTTGGCATGAATGTGAGTTTAATGTGGAATTCTGTGGGATTCTATCAGGTCAGTTCTGGTAACGCTTTCTTTTGTTTGCTTTTTCAGTCAAAATATCAGATATTAAAACTTCTTTTTTCCTGTCCAATTTTTGTGACCAGATTGCAAAGCTCACTATGATCCCAGTATCTTGTTTTCTGGAAGTTGTCTTCGACAAAGTGCGATACTCCAGGGACACAAAACTTAGCATAATATTAGTCCTCCTTGGCGTTGCAGTGTGTACTGTTACTGATGTCAGTGTCAATGCCAAAGGTTTTATAGCTGCTTTAGTGGCAGTTTGGAGCACTGCGATGCAGCAGTATGTAAGTAATTCTTTGTTGAACCCTTGACCCTTTATGGGGGTGGCATCAAGTGTGATGGATTAGGGGTGGCAAAGTCATTTGTGGGTCGTCTAGTTGAGTATCACGTCTCTTATGTATGTGCTCTTCGCATGTATTTCTTTCATATATGTGTGCACAGACTTTTGCACCCACTCATACACAAGCATCCATGTATATGTGTAGATCACATTGGAAATCGATAATCCATGCTTAGTATCATGTCTCCACATTGGTAGGGTTTTCACGTTGTTAATTAGGAGGTGCACACATCTGCAGACGTCGACCTATAGGTGTAGCTTACAGCAAAAGTGTGTAATCCATGCTAAGTATCTTGTTTCTCAGTGGGTAGCGTTGTCACATTGTTACATCCTTACATAGGAATGATATAAGTTCTGTAAAGTAATTTCCAAACTGAAGACAGGTTTGGGTAGTATTGGTTCATTTCAAAGATCACAGACTTCTAAGTTTCATCAAGAACATATGACATTGTCATTTTTTTTTTTTCCTTAATTTGGTTATGCTTTTGCAGTATGTGCACTATCTTCAGCGGAACTATTCTCTTGGATCTTTCAACCTACTGGGGCATACTGCTCCAGCACAGGCAGCATCCCTGCTGGTAGTAGGACCCTTCCTGGACTACTGGTTGACTGGTAAAAGAGTTGATGCCTATGACTACAGTTTCATATCTCTGGTAAGATCCTTTTCCTTCTCTTTTAATCAGAACTAAAGAATTTTGGTTAATAGGTGAGGTCTACTTCTCCCACAACAAATATAATATATGGGGAATTTTCCAACGTCACACATATCATTCTTTCAGCTAATGCTTCTGTCTATATCTTTGCATGTGAACGTAAAGATGTTTTTATGTTTAGTTGCATGTGCTTGTAGGATTCCATCCATGTTCATGGTTGCAGTTGTAATATGGCCTTCATGTGAGTCATCTTTTGGCAGCCGTGGCGGCCAAATTTTAATGGCTGCAGTTGCTTGGATAAAGCTCATTGCATCAATACTAAAATGTGAGTAGACTGTTGTTGGTCAAAGGTGGCCAGGCCTTACCAATTTAGAGCACAATCAAGGAGCAAAACCAGCCTTTGAATTGCCTCTACCATGTATCTCTCGTGTCTGTCTTCAGAGTCCCAAAAGAACTCTTAACAGTGCGCAGACGAAAAGGCCAAACATCTTCTACAGGCCCAAATTAGTGCCTATAGTAAATTCTGTGAGGTGTGGATAGTGATGGAATGACGAGTGAAAATTGGCCCATTGGCTAATACGCCTTATTGTACTACCACATTAGAGACCAACATCTGCATCCTCTAAAGACAGGCCTTGTTCAGAGATTTTGTACACTGATGTATATTCTCTTCCGGAAGGTCGGAATTTATCCTTTTTATTGCAATGTGGGATTAGTTACCTGTTGTATTGAAAGTGACGTGCTCCTTTTAGCAAAGGGTGTGTTCCTTATGGATTGAAGTCCTGTCATTGGGTATAGAGAGAGGGGTTCAGTATTCATTCCTAGCTTGTCATGGCTAGATTACCTTTTCCCCGTAAGTCCAATCTCCCTTTCAAGGGACATGCAACAGGTCATAAGGTCCTTGCTTCTTCCTCCGTTTTCCTCTCGTCTTTGCTTTCTTAAAAAAG
This sequence comes from Morella rubra, assembly GCA_003952965.2. NCBI lineage: Eukaryota > Viridiplantae > Streptophyta > Magnoliopsida > Fagales > Myricaceae > Morella > Morella rubra. The sequence goes on from CM025854.1 coordinate 20,550,523, forward strand.
ATTTTTATATTTGAGAATCCCTAGCAAGTGCATGACATGGATATTTCTTTTCTACCATATTCCTAGACTAATTTTTATCTGCATCTCGCCTCCTAAGTCATGTGGGACGTCGTATCTCAAATATAGTTGGAATCAATGAGTTCTCCGTCCTTTGAAATTCTTAGAGAAGAAAGCGAGCGCTATTATGCTTCTATGAAAATCTTTTATGGTCTTTGGGATGACCATATACTTGGTCATATTAGAGGATCTAGCCACTTTATCTAGCGTGTACAGTGTTCTCAAAATGTTTGATCTATACCTGAGAAAACATGTTTTTGTTGAATGCTAGTGAGGGTGGTTAGATATTAGCCCCTCCAGCACAACACATGCCGTCTGTACAATGTTTACATTCGCAATATGCCTGAAGCATTTAGTTGGGCGGCTTAAATTGGAAGAGATATCATTCCTAAATTAAGGAGACATCTGACTCTTTCATTTTGGTTCAATGCAAATTCTAGATTGCGGTTTTTATATGGGTTGGACAGGTTAGCATTTGGCTAGATAACCTTTTTATTAGTAGAGTCTAGATGGGTAACTAGAAACTCACAAAATAAGAAAGATATTGAAGAAAGCTTGAAAAAAGAAATTGACCCATAGTTTTTGTTGGAGTGCCTACTTGTAACCATCTTACTAACAATAAGAAAGGTGCTTGCTGAAGCTATGAAGCATCTTAAAGTATTCAATTCTGGTTTTTTAGCTGGATCTTGCTAGTGTTTGGCCTGAAAAAAACCCAATTTAGTCAACATAGAGAGGTAGTTTTTGCAAAAAGGCTATCAACAAGTAATATATAGATATAGTGAGTGTGCATGCAGGGTGTAGATAGTCGAGTTAGAGAAAGAATGCCAGTTACTAGAGAACCATTAGAGCTCGCTTACACTGAGTATACCTCCTTTTCTTCCTCTTGTTGTCCATGTTGCCAATTCCTAGAACACTAGTAATGTATTCTGGTTGGAAGTGTCTCTGTCGAAGTCCTACTCTCAACAATAGTAGTGTGACATCCAATGTCAAGCCAAAGATCTTCTCTATTTACATGGCAGTTAGACCAACCCAAATTCCAACAAGTCTTTCTGATTTTTAGAGAAGTAGCAAGACTACAGAGGTGAAACAAAAGTAGTTCTTACAACTGTGCCCGACAGACGACTAGAGCAATTTGCCATTCTCTCATTGATTTCTTATGAATATAAGAAACTTGTATTTTCATTGTAGGAGTCACAATGAGTAAGGTGTCCATAAGGTAGCGGTGGGGGAGGTTCGGAGGGGCCTCCCTCTGTATACCAAGTGTGGCGACGAGGTTAGGAAGGGGTATCCCCTCCTGATACCAACCAGTGTAGCCAGAGTTAAGTATGAGTTGGGAGTCGGAGTTACGGGAGTTCTACTTCTATTGATCTCTTGCTATTGGATTCCTTGTTTATGTTTCATCTTGTTTATGTTTTTTATCATCATTCCTGGTACTTCAGAGATTTGTCTTTTGCTACAAATGGACTATCTTATTGGGTTTAGTTTATTAGATTTGGGGTGGCCTTGTGTTGGTAGAAACTGGTAAATTGGCGTTAGATAGGTACTTGAAGCCCCAGCAACTTCAGGATTTACTAGAGTAACAGATTTGTCTGCTGTCGTGGGGAGGAAGCAGCAGCAGTTCAAGTAAGAAATTCCAGATCTAGAGACTTTCAGTCTTTCCTTGTTTTCTTTTGATAATAATCTAGTAGGAACTTAGAGCTTGAATCTTAGGCCCTTAGTTTGCGAAATTCAAGCATAGCTTGCTTGAAATTGCGGAAAACGAATCTTCAAGTTTTCATTCTTCAGCCACATATCTTATATTCAATTAGTCTGTTACAGATGGGTCAAATCGTGGTAGGTGTTTTATGAGTAGCTTTTTCATCAATCTCACTTCTAAAGCTTTAGCATTTGGCCACATGGACAAATATGATCATGAAATGAATTTTTAGGTGTTGGTTAAATAGTATGACTTGTGCCACAGGCACTTAAATTACAATGTCAGCACAAAACTGTCATCTCACCATTCCGGTTAAAGGTTTTTGGTTGTTTTTGTCAGTGTGAAATTTATGAAGCAAACACCAAGTATTTTTTCCATCTTCTACTAGGACGCTCATTTCTGTCATTGCATGTAATTGACTGAAGTACGAAGCTGATACATTTGTCTTAGTGATGGTTCAATATTCTTTTAAAATGTCTTTAACCCTCAGCTGGTTCTAGGCAGACTCACTCTCTCTCTGTCCTTTATGTGTGCAAATAGACTCTCCATGCGCTCTCTTGTGGGCTTCATTTATTATTAATTTAGAGTGAGCTGAGATTCATTAAGTAGATAAGAATTGCCAATTCCTTAGATGTTTTTGCCTTGTTATGGACCAAAACGTGCCTGATCCCATAAATTTACAGAATCAATGATCTTTCTTTAGTTTTTGTGATGCAGTAAACTGAACTGGTCTAACGTTGTAGAGAACTTCCAGCAGATTATTGACCACGACTCCACCTGAAAACCTGCAAAGAAATAAAGAAACATAAATATACAGATTTGAATAGGAAAGAAGGAAATTATAGTGTTTGTTCCCTTTGGTTTCCAATGGAATAATTCATAACTGAACTTATAAATCTCTGAAGAGATCATCATAACGAGAAGAAAACCCTTGTTTTGGTCTAACCATTTGAAGAGACTCTATTATCCCTATCTTTAGTGGCTCACTTTACCCTTAAAAGACTTTAAAACAAAATAAACAGTAAGGAGATTAGCCAGCACATGGAATGCTCCAGTGTCCCTTCGAGTCTTTTCTGATGCCAACTGACATCATTTCACCTGTAGAATTGAAGATAGACTCACACACACAGATTTAGATCAACAAGAATTAAGCTCGGTTACTGTCCTTTGCTGTTTTTTCAAGTAAAGCCGTGGTAGAATGGTTCTACTTGTTTCTGTCCACACGTGCATGTCCATATGCCTGTCTGCAGTACATTTTTGGTTGCTGCTAGATGTGACTACAGTAAATGACTTGGGCCACTTCTTTTGTGTTTGTCTGCAGGCATTCATAATTTTGTCTTGCACCATTGCGGTAGGGACGAATCTCAGTCAATTCATCTGCATAGGCAGATTTACAGCTGTGTCATTCCAAGTCCTCGGCCATATGAAGACTATTCTTGTCCTGATCTTGGGATTTATTTTCTTTGGGAAAGAGGGTCTCAATATGCAAGTGGTTTTCGGTATGTTAATTGCGGTTGCTGGAATGATCTGGTACGGCAATGCCTCATCTAAGCCAGGTGCGAAGGAGAAGCGTAGCCACTCAACACCTCCCAACAAATCCCAAAAACTTGGAGCATCCGACTCTTCCGAGCTCGATAACAAGGTCTAGTTCTAGATTTTCGGTACTAGATTGAAAAACCCAAGAGAAAGGAGGTTAGTAGAGCGTTTCTTTACACATAGGAGGCAGATCCAGTAACTGCGAAAAGAAGAAAAATTCTCATCATATAGTTCATTCTTCTGGAAACCAAAAAAAGAAAAAAAAAAAAGAAAGTTGTTGAAGAGGGTGCAGGTTAACGCCCCCACTAAAATTTTCTTTGTTCCCTGAATACTGCCAATGTAATTTATTTTCTTATACGATCTCGAGCCTTTCGCTCTTTTTGACCTCTTCGTCCTGTCCAAACCATTCGTTACTTTCTTTCTTTTTGTGTGTTTTTATTCTTGGTGCTTTATATTCCTTTCATTGTTTCCTCATGATGGGCTTGAATTTGCATGTCTATCAATCTCTAGAGGAGAGAGAGAGAGAAAACTGGCTAGTTCAACGCGGCGTGCACTTCCATGGAAACAAATTTGATACTGCATTCAAGCATTTTCTTCTTTTCGTCTGAGTTTTTTTTCCTACTGGTTTCAAATAAATTGAGGCTTCTCGTGCCATGAGAACTTGAGATGCCATGGGGGTGTTTGTTTGTCAAAATTTTGGAGAATATTTCGAAATTTTGAGAATTTTTACTTTATTGAGATTTATTGGGTTTGTGAAAGGTGAAGTGTGTATGTGTAAAAGTTAAAAATTTTATAGTGTATTTGTTTTACTAAAAATTTCATGCTCCAAAATATTGGGGAAACAAACGGTATCTATACTAAATGAAGAGTTATATGTTAGGTAGGATTTAGCTTTTAGCTCCAGTCTACAGTAGCTTCTTCTAGGTTCAGTTATTGCGTCCCAGGTCCTAACAGAGATCTGCCTATTCAACCGCTGGGGAAACAAGACCCATCATAAATCGCATTTGGGACATGGGGAACGACGCATTCATGCAAAATAGTATTGGTTCTTGCAAACATCTATGATCCCTAATGCCTGCATCACCTGGGGCTTAAATGCTGATCCATTCTTCTGACACTAGAGGAATACGTTTTCACCTTACCTTTTTCCATTTTTTTTTTCTTGCAGTATTTTTCCTTATGCACCTTAGGACATGTGAATTTCAGGATTCCACCCGAGTTTAAATCTCTCTTCCTATACTCACGAGAGAGGACATGCCAACTGGATCAATTTCATCAACTTTTTTTATTTTTTTATTAAGAGATTTCAAACATGTTCTCCGAGATTCGATAGACTGTTAATGCTTGTCCAAATTGAAGCTTCTAATTTATACAAGTCATCGCAAATATCCTAATCCACTTATTAAAACCCTTTGCCTTGAATTATGACATGGAAGCCAAGAATTCTTAAATTCACAAACAAATTCCCGATAAAAAGGAGAAGACTGTCGAAAGTATTGTTCAATTACAGCTCCATTTGGGTCCCGCTTTTTGTCCCCTTATGTCTTGGACGTAATCTAAACCACTTCGGCCTAAAATTTCGGTGAGAAATAGTGATGCCTAGTACTCCACTGATTTTCCTGTTGCCTTTTCATTTTTCCTTCTACTTTTGTTCTTTACTATTTTCGTTCCTGATATTACTTATTACGCCGTACCCGCACCAACGGAGAATAGTAACATAAACGTTGGGTTTGTTCCCCCAACTTCATCTCTCGCCTTCTCTCAATCTCTCTCTCATACAAATGACATCGGTAATATGGTACGGTCCCTACCTATTAAGTCATCTCCTCTCGTGTGGCACTGATTTCCATTCTCTTTTGAGTCTTTTCTCCAATGTACTTTCCCATTTTGCACAAAGAAAGACCAAAAAGAAAGTGAGACCCACCACCCCCCTCTCCCTCAACCCAACATAGCCACATACTTTGCCCTATCACACCCTTCATTAACTAACTTGCAATTTTTTTTCAAATATCTTTCTTCCTGTTTTGCGCACCGGATCTTGTTCTACCTTTTAACCATTCGGCAAGGGACAAAAAAATAATAATTTCAAAAGTTGGTTGAACTATAGTTTTTTTTTTTTTTTTTCTAAAGTTTTAAGTTAAAATTTCATAGATGTTATCAATTTTTTGTGGTCATCCAATAACTTTTAGTTTAATAATTATTCAATTTGTAAAAAAATAAAGAGACTGTACATGTTTTAAAGCCTAAGCTATTGTTCGATAAAAAAAAATTTTCAGAATTTTTTTGAATCCTCACAATACAAAAAATTCTACAACCAAACATCATTTTTAGCACTATATAAAAATAATTACAACACGCATACCAATAAAATTAACATTAACTAAAAATTTTCAAAATACAAAAAATTCTTAAAATTCACTATAACCTAACGTTATCTAAATTGACCTGATGACTAATTATAAATCAGAAGTAAGGAACTAAAAATTGGATAGGGAGAAAAATTCATTGCACCAAATCGTAAGGAACCAAAAATTTGGATTGGGAGAACAATTCATTGAACCTGATTTGGGCATTTGACTTGAACTTATTTGAAAATATAATGATAGACAAATTCCAAACTCTCGAATCAGAGCACGGACAAAATTACTTGAAAAATGAAATCCAGCTAACGCAACAAAACAGACGCATGAGTGGGGCCTCCCACCATTCAAACGGGTCCCACAAACCCACCAATAATTCCCTCCGCGTGTTTGTGCACGTGTGGTGTCTTCCTCTCTCTCTCTCTCTCACTCTCACTCTCTGGGGATGGGGAGGATTCTTTTTAGGTGGTTTCGTTTTCTTTCCGTCTTTATGCTGCGTTAATGCAACTCCGAACGCATGTTAGCAATTAATAGTGGGCGAACTTGGAAATAGGTGTGATTTGAATAGTTTAACGAGAGAGACAGAACTAACAAATTGAGGTGGGAAATAGCAATGCAGCTAGAGTAACAGTGACTGGCTGGCCAACCTGTCGGGTGACCGAGCGGTCAAAAGCCTGTGATGGGCGGATAAGCCCTACGTGTGTAATTGGGCCACGTCAACATGCCGGACATGGCCACGTGTTGATTGCAGCTCGTGGGTCCCCTACATCATCATCATGATCAATCAACCCCGCTTACCCCCCAATCTCTCAATTTTTCAGTGCCCATTTATTCAAATTGGATGAGAAGCCCATCATACCCAGGGCCCACTTTGGGAAATGATAGCACGTGTGGGTCCCCGTATTACCGAGAGGGGAAGAGAGAGATAGATGGTGACAGACTGACGGTCGCATCAGCCCCAATCTAAGAAGAATTTCTCAAGTGACTGCATGACATTTGAGTGAAATCATTAGATTATAGGCCGCTTTCTGCTCAGTAAAAAGCTTCGCACTCTCCCCCTTTGTCTGACACGTGTCAAATCATCGTGCTCGAGTCAGCATAGTCAGCAAATTGTTTATTTGAAATTAATTTACTGTCAGTTTGGCTGGGCGAGTATTACGGGTCGTCTACTCGAGGGAGTAGGAGTAATCTTTTTACTTTGTGGTAAAAATTTTGATTTGTCGTTTGCAAGATTCCACCTGTAGTCTCTCCGGGAAGAAACGTTTGTAAACGGGTGAAAAAAGTGTGGGTTATTATTTTGTAGTTTTTTTGTTACGTAAAATTTTGAAACAAAAGTTAGTAAGGAAATGACTATTCTTATAATTTAAAAATAATAAAAATAATAATAATTTGATTTCAATAGAAGTTTTAGTATTATCTGAATCTATTTTAATTGAGTTATATATATTATAAATTTTTTTTAAAATTATATCTATGACATAAATTTATAAAAATATTCTAATTCTTTATTCTTATTCGAGCATATTCACGTGCACATCTACCTCGTATTTAGAAAAGAGTCAGCTAACGATGTGGTTTTGGTTTCTAGAAAACAATAAAAGTTATCTGCATGAGCGTAACAATGAAAATGATTTGACACTTCTGTTTAACAGAAAGTGCATGGAAACAAATAATTTGAAGATATTTAATTATACTTAAAATTTGAAGCTGGTAATCTATTCAACAATTCATTGACTAATTGTGCCCTTCGTCTAAGGGAAAAACCATCAGATTACGCATCAAAATTTGAAATATTTACGTTGGTTGGAGAACTTTCTTTGTTTGATGAAGATGATTTACTGTCAAATCAAGGAACGATGTACTTAATGTCTTGTTAAGTCATCATCTACCCAATAAATAAACGTAAGATTCTTTTATATTCAAATGATGGAAATGATATAATTAATACCATAGATTAGGTATCAATTAAGCGATGGTATAAATACTACAGTATAATTGGGCAACCAAATTAAAAAGAAAAAAATATATATATCTTTTGCCCTTTAATTAGAAATGATATAGTGTACTTTATACTACCTATTTTGACATATTATACATTTAACTCTCAATGTTAGACATTTATACTTTCAGACTGATAATAATATTTTCGATGATTTAATGAATTGACAATAATATTGTCAATATATACAAAATTGGTGGAGAATATTATTATTATTTCGGGATAAAAATTTGAGAGAGAAGTAAAGATTGAATTAAGATGAAGATTTAATGTAATTTACTATCCAAATTATATGATACAATTTGAAGAGAGAAAAACACAATATATAGACTATTTCACCATCTTAATACTGTACATATAAAATTTTAAACAGCATAATCCGTAATTTACTTATTATATCTAATTTTCTTCGAATTAAAGTGCCTTTGTCACATCACTCTCGTTGGAGGAACTTTGGCTGAACCAACTATTCAAAAAAGCTAGATCCGGCCAATTTGACGTCCTAATTGTTATCCCCCAAATACATCAGAAAACAGAAGTGGACAAACTGTTTGAGATCGACGACACTGTGCCACCTCGTCCTTCAAATTTCCGAAGCACGTGATAAAAAAACCCAGAAAACTCTGTTCGGAACTGAAATTACGAAACTAACACACGACACTATTCCTATAATTTCCTCTCAAACCTGATCGCAGTAAAAAAAAAAAAAAAAAAAGCGCTTAGCTGCCACGTGACACGAAGATCGCCTGAAACCGTATACTTCACTTTTCTACCCTCTGCCGTTTCTCAGAAGCCACTACAAAACACGGGTATTTTTAGTAATTTTTCAGGCAATGCTAGATTTACTGCTAGATTTAGAATAAGACAGCTGGTCCGTCCTTGAGTACTTCAGCAGTTAAATCCGGACCGTCAAATCTAACCAACGGTCCAGATCGACGGAGACTGTGGGACAATCTCGTACAGTACCTTACTGCCAAGTACTAGCCTCACAGATACATTGCGCAAGGAAAAATTTCTGTCTAACTGATCTTCGGGCACGTGTTTTACACGAGCAGATTGTTCCGGCGGGCAATGAAGTCGCCGGCTCCACAATGTTCCGCCCATTCTAGACCGGAGATATGCGGCCGCTTCAGACTCTTACGGACCACTTCGATAGGATGGATGGAACGTGCTTTCCACGCGCTGGGGACTAGATTGGCCGCTCTGAGTAAACTGTAATAAATTGTGATTGAATGTTTGGGGCAGCGTCTGCGGATACACGAGCGCTAGATTAAAGAATTTATCATTTCAAGTACCCAAAGCGAAAAAAAAAAAAAAAAAAAAATCTGTAATAAATTTATATGTAGTACGAAATTTGTAATTTGAACTGCCGAAGAGCATGATAGCAGTACAAATTTGGACAGAGCTATGTTGAAAAGCTTTTTACTTTCTCATTTTGTACAAATGTTTAGTTACTATCCTTGTCCTACTGCAGTCTTTTTATTTCCTCTGTGTAGCCGCAGTGTTGTCAAATTTTCTGTACTGCTTTAACTACGCAGGAGATTTGAGGATCTTAACCTACTTCAATGCCACGGTGGTTAATTTATTTTCTCAAATAATTAATTGAAAAGGTAAATAGTGGATGTGACTTAATTATTTTATATTAATTTTCGTAATCGTTAACAATAAAATGGTAACACGGGTATAACAGGTAACATTATTGATAAATTAAAGTATAATATATCAAGTCACTTTGTTTACTGTGATATCGTTTGTGATAAATACAATGTGCATTTTTCAATTATAAGGTTTCGATATTTTGTATCCTATTTTTGTATTATATTATATTTATTAATTATTAATTTTAGACACTTTTCACGTTACTAAATTAAAGGGTTTGAAAGTGTACGGAGTCTAGTTAACTAAAATTGTCTGAAGATCTTGTATGCAGTGCTTTAGACGAAGGCCAAAGCATTTAAAGATGAGTTACTGTTTTTATTTATTATGCGTGAAAGTTAGAAACTCAAGCCACACGTGTGCAGTCGAACACAAGTGTTGTTTCAAGTAAAAGCCGAATGAGGCCCAACACAGAGAGAGATAAAAGTGGAAGGCAAAAATATGAATGCATTTTGTGAATATAATCGGTACAGTACTTGTGAGAAATCAGTATGAACGAATGCATGGGACACTAATAGGAGACAGGACTATACGACAAATAATTATGAATAAAATATTTTTTACTTTGAAATTTTTTATAGGTACTAACATGGTACCATATTTTAATTAATTATGAATAAAATATTTGTTACATACAACAAAAAAATTATGGGGTCGTGAGGTGTACTATTAATTGTTTGGATGGCTATGCTATTTCTTATAATCAAACTTTACACATATAGTAGGAGAAAAACAAGCGTGTCATGGAGTGGGAGAAGTAAAAACCGAATAAGAGAGCCAAATCCTATATGAAATCGTCCCAGGTGAAATTGATCAAAAAGAGTTTTAAAATTAACATTAATTGGTACTTTTGAAGTCAAATTGCATACATAGCAAGTATTTTCTTAGATCGTTATAAAATATAGTTGGTTAACGGTACATAATATGTATACAATGTCGTTCAAAAATTAATTAAAAGAAAAAGTACATTTTCACCCTTGAATTGTCCTAAATTTGTATACCTTGCATTATAACTGTCATGTTCAAGACATTGCACTTTCTGTGATGGAGCCATTTTAAACCGGTCCATCACAACGTCCACTGGGCCAAGAGCTTGAAGGAGCTAGACTTGAAGTCCAACACTTGAGATGGATTGAAAGATTCAAATTCTCATTCATTCCTCCTGCAAGTAAATAACAAGCTAAAACTCATAGCCCTCCTGTGGGGAGATTTATCTTATGCCATTATCATTTTTCCATTGCCTGCAAATCTTTTTTTTCTCGGGGTTTTTTTTTTATTATCAATGAGAGAGAATATGAGATATAGTCTTTTTTTTTTTTTTTGTATATATTTTCTATCTTTTTTTCTTTCTATATATCCTTTATCTTTTCTTTTTAGGCCGGGTCATACTGGGCCTGGTCTGTTATTTCCTTTTTGCCTTTTATTCTTTCCATTAGCTTATCAGGAAGGACGGTTCATATTTGCTCATTTAATGGCTAGATTTTATTCTTTATAGCATCAACTTTGTCAGGGAATCGTATGATTAACTCCCCTTAAGTCTTAATTTTTACGCTTGATGAGATATTCATTTAAGAGTTTTGTCGATCTTTCCCACATGACTATCTTTTCAGTCTACGAAAATTTTGTTTGCATTAGGTGGCCCTCAACTCTTTCTTCCATTCGGCCCGAGATCCACTTTCCTTCTTATGGGGCTTCAGCAACCTTTCTTGGGGCCGAAAAATCTTTCCTTATTTTTTTTTTTATCGTCAAATTGGAAGGAAATGATTTTTTTAAAAAAAACTAAAATTACAATTATGCTCTTAAATGAAATTTTTTATTCTCTGGGACTTTTTCCAAGAGCATAATTGATATTAAAAAATTGTAATTTCCAATAAATTACAATGTTAAACGGACGAGAGAGAGGTTGGAAATAAAGTCGAGTACATTAGCATGCCAACGAGGACGACTTCGCCATAACATCTTCTGGAAACTGAAGAGGGGCGCCGCGAGGTGGGGGTGTAAATGAAGGAGGACTCCTACAAACTGCCAAAAATGAGTTAATTAATCCTCGTGAACAAAAAGAGTTATTTAATTAAGTGAAGGAATCTCCATTAATTGACAGTAATGGACCAGTCGTTGATCACACGTACGCGGAAAAAGCTAGAGAGACAAGGGGCAGTTTAGTTCTAGAGAGAGAGAGAAAAAGAGCATGAAAGAAAAAGAGAAGAGACTTGTAAAGAGGGGAAACCACCATCTTTAGGATTAAGAAATTAAACTCATCATCCCCTAATCTCAGCAATTTGGACACCACCATGACAGACAAAGAGAGACAGAAACGCTATAAACAAAGCAAAAAACCAGAAGGGTCTTATTGGTGAGAGCGAGAACGAGAGGGTCGCATGGCATGTGAGCAACAGCTGTGTCCTGTTTCCACTCCCTCTCCACTCGATAGTCGATAAATACCCTTCTTACCTTCCTTACTCCGACTTTTGACTCTCTCTCTCTCTCTTTCTCTCTGTTCTGTGTGCGCCACAGCACCAAAACCCACTTTCTCTCAAAAATCAGAGCTTTCTCTAAGCTCTCTCTAATGGCAGCTCTGAGACCTTAAAACACTTACTCACCTCAGCGTCAAAATGAAACCTTTCTGTGCTTCAAAGTCCCATTTCTGTCTTCTCTTCCTTTCCTTCACTTTCCTCTCCCTCCAACCCTCACCAGTTTCCTCCTCTTCCTCGCCCAGCAAAGACGCCCAGCAACTCCTTAACTTCAAAGACAGTCTCCCAAACCCGAGGCTCCTCGCCAACTGGCTGTCCAATCAAGACCCATGTAACTTTACTGGCATTTCCTGCAAGGACTCCCGGGTTTCCTCCATAGACCTCAGCTCCACCCCTTTATGCACCAACTTCAGCTTCGTCTCAGCCTTTCTCCTTTCCCTTGACCACCTCGAAACCCTTTCTCTAAAAGATATCAATCTCACCGGAGCCATTTCTTTCAACCCCGGATCCAAATGTAACGCGCTCTTAACAGCCCTGGATCTCTCGAAAAACAGACTCTCCGGCTCTTTCTCTGACATATCCAACCTGGGTTCTTGCTCGGGATTGAAATTACTCAATCTTTCCAGCAATCTCCTCGACTCCTCTTCTTCCACGAAAGATGCACCGATACTCGGTGTCCAGGTTCTTGATCTCTCCTTCAACAAGCTCTCCGGCTCCACCTTTGTCCCTTGGTTCTTTCCCACCGGTTGCAACGGTATGCAGAGGTTGACCTTACAGGGAAACAAGCTCACCGGCGATATATCAGCCTTCGGCAGTTGCGACACTCTGCAGTATCTGGACCTCTCCTCGAACAATTTCTCAGTGACCATTCCCTCTTTTGGCAATTGCTTGTCTCTGAAGTACCTCGACATCTCTACCAACAAGTTCACTGGGGACGTAGGCCTCGCCCTTTCCTCGTGCCAGCATCTCACCTTCTTGAACCTCTCAAGCAACCTGTTCTCGGGTCCTATTCCGGAGCTCCCAGTAGAGAACCTGAGCTTCCTCTCTCTTGCCAGCAACGATTTTCAGGGGGAGATCCCCTCGTCTCTCGCTGGAGTGTGTACTTCCGGCAGCCTCTCGGAGCTTGACCTTTCGGCTAACAAGCTCTCCGGTACGGTCCCGACCGTCTTGAGTGCTTGTACTTCGTTGGAATCATTTGATATTAGTCAAAACAACTTCTCTGGTCAATTACCGATCGAAATCTTCTCAAGGATGAGCAATTTAAAGAAGCTGGACCTGTCCTTCAACAGTTTCCTCGGTGTTTTGCCGGATTCTTTGTCGAAGCTTGTGAGCTTGGAGACGTTGGATCTTAGTTCGAATAATCTTTCTGGCCCAATTCCTACCACTCTCTGTGAAACTCCCGGGAATAGCTTGACGGAGCTCTTTTTGCAGAACAATCTCTTTACTGGTTCAATTCCCGAGAGTTTGGGCAACTGTTCTCAGCTGGTTTCGCTGGATTTGAGCTTTAATTATCTCACGGGAAAGATCCCTTCGAGCTTGGGGAACTTGTCCAAGCTCCGGGACTTGATAATCTGGTTGAACCAGCTGTATGGGGAAATCCCTCAAGAGCTCATGTACATCCAGACGCTCGAGAATCTGATCCTGGACTTCAACGAGTTGACGGGGCCAATTCCTTTGGGGCTAGGCAACTGCACCAATCTGAATTGGATCTCCTTGTCGAACAACCGGTTGAGTGGTGAGATTCCAGGGTGGGTTGGGCACTTGTCGAACCTTGCAATACTCAAACTAAGTAACAACTCCTTCTCTGGGAGGATTCCGCCGGAGCTGGGAGACTGTAAGAGCTTGATATGGTTGGATCTCAATACCAATTACTTGAATGGGTCTATCCCGCCTGCACTTTTCAAGCAATCCGGCAATATTGCGGTGAATTTCATAAGCGGGAAGACGTATGTGTATATCAAGAATGACGGAAGTAAGGAATGTCATGGAGCCGGTAACTTACTGGAGTTTGCGGGGATTAGGCATAGCCAGCTGAATAGGATTTCAACCATGAATCCTTGCAATTTTACTAGAGTATATGATGGTAAGATTCAGCCTACTTTTAGCAACAATGGGTCTATGATTTTTCTAGACATTTCGCATAATATGTTGTCGGGTAGCATTCCGAAGGAGATTGGGAGCATGTTCTATCTTTATATATTGAACTTGGGCCATAACAATATCTCTGGTACAATTCCGCAAGAGATTGGGGACTTGAGGAGTCTGAACATTCTTGATCTCTCTAGCAATAGGCTTGAAGGGACAATCCCACAATCCATGATTGGCCTTTCCTTGCTTACGGAGATTGATCTGTCGAATAACTATCTCACTGGAATGATTCCTGAGAAGGGTCAGCTGGCAACGTTTCCGGCCTATGAATTTCAAAATAATTCTGGGCTCTGTGGTTATCCTCTTCCTAAATGTGGGGGGGAGGCAGGTTCGAGTACGAATTCCCAGCATCAGAAATCTCATCGGAGGCCAGCTTCCCTTGCTGGGAGTGTGGCTATGGGATTATTGTTCTCTCTCTTCTGTATCTTTGGCTTGATTATAGTTGCTATTGAGACCAATAGGAGGAGGAAAAAGAAGGACGCGGCAATTGAAGGTTATATTGACGGTCACTCTCACTCGGGAACAGCCAACGTCAGCTGGAAGCTAACCAGTGCTCGGGAGGCATTAAGCATCAACCTTGCCACATTTGAGAAGCCCCTTCGGAAGCTCACTTTTGCTGATCTTCTGGAAGCAACAAACGGCTTCCACAACGACAGCCTTATCGGTTCTGGTGGATTTGGTGACGTGTACAAGGCCCAATTGAAAGATGGAAGCATTGTAGCCATCAAGAAACTTATTCACGTGAGTGGACAGGGTGATCGGGAATTCACTGCCGAAATGGAAACGATTGGAAAAATCAAGCACAGGAACCTTGTCCCTCTTCTGGGCTACTGCAAGGTGGGAGAAGAGAGGCTCTTGGTTTATGAGTACATGAGGTATGGAAGCTTGGAAGATGTTCTACACGACCAAAAGAAAGTTGGGATCAAGCTGAACTGGACCGCAAGGAGAAAGATTGCTATTGGGGCTGCGAGGGGTTTGGCTTTTCTGCACCACAATTGCATTCCACACATCATTCACAGGGACATGAAATCGAGCAATGTCCTGCTTGATGAAAACTTAGAAGCCAGAGTCTCTGATTTTGGAATGGCCAGGCTTATGAGCGCAATGGATACCCATTTGAGCGTCAGCACTCTAGCAGGCACTCCTGGGTATGTACCCCCCGAGTACTATCAGAGCTTCAGATGTTCTACAAAAGGTGATGTTTACAGTTACGGCGTAGTTTTGCTTGAGCTGCTAACAGGGAAGCGACCAACGGATTCAGCTGATTTTGGAGACAACAATCTTGTGGGGTGGGTAAAACAGCACGCCAAGCTGAAAATAAGTGATGTGTTTGATCCGGAGCTCATGAAAGAGGATCCCGGCCTTGAGATTGAACTTCTACAACATTTAAAGGTCGCTTGTGCTTGCTTGGACGATCGGACATGGCGGCGTCCCACAATGATTGAAGTCATGGCAATGTTCAAGGAAATCCAAGCAGGGTCTGGGATTGACTCTCAGTCCACCATTGGCACCGAAGATGGAGGTTTTAGTGCAGTTGAAATGGTAGAGATGACCATCAAAGAAGGCCTCTGAACTAATCAAGCAGTAGTCAACAATTGCAACCAATTTTCAAGAGCATTCTTTGGAATTGAGAAAGAAGAAAGAAGGTGGAGATGATTTTTTTCAGCTCCCCCAAATTTTTTCCCTCTTCTTTTAGCACGTCAATTGGCATAAAAAAAACTGCTTCTGCGTCTCTACCATTTAATGTATGTAATCTTGTTATCCATACATAGCAGGTTGTTTAACTTGTTATAAAACGTGTATATAACAGTTTCGTTTGTTGTGCTGCTTTGGTTCTTAGATTTTCTTCTCAAGGGAACTTTTTCTTTCAGATATAAATCCTCAAAAGCAGCCGTTTGATCTGTTACCTCAGTGATGGTGACTAAGTGGAGGGTTCTTTTGGCCCTTTCTTCAAGCTACTTGATTTGTTTTCTCTCTTTTTGTGATGCTCCAACTTTTTTTTCTTTCCATATTTTCCCATATGACTTTATGTCAAAAACATGTCTCCTCATTTTTTTTCACAACACCAGTAACTAATACAGACACTCTGTCCTTAACTTAGTACTATGAGTTCTCTCTCACCTGTAGTTTCTGGTTCTTCTTTCTTTGTTTCTATTGTGCTTTCTCCTTTCCCAAAATGGTCTCCAGCGCCCAATGGGATAGTTCAGGGGCAAGGCAGCCATCTTTCTCTGGCAATTTTCTGTTTGTCTTACGTAGTTTTCAGTTTAGGCAGATAATGATCCTGAAACTGACCTAATGGAATTTGTCTTCGTGGTCAAATTAGCATCGGTCTCTGCTTTCCAAGGAATGATGGAACTTCGAAAGTAATAGGTTTTCTGGGATAAAAGACAAGGCGGATATTTTTTGGTGCATCTATTCAAAGAAAACCGAACCCATCAAAGGCCTGTCCAAAATCATTACTATTGCGTGATTTTTGGGACCTTTTTTAATAAATTTTGTTTGGCCAGAAGAAAGGAAAAGAGGGACCATTTCACTTTTTAACCATTCGGCATTTCTCCTCAGAGTTCCCAATTTCTTTCCCTCCCCCATTCACATCCATGGCTGGACCATAGTCCCCCAACTCATAAATGAAAATTTTTGGCGTGCTCTCAAGAGTCGAGATTCAAGCTCGGATTATCACAAGTTTTTCTCTTCCTTCTATAAGAACCAGTAAAAAACAAAATTTTGTCCCTTTTCCATCGACAATGTGCATCACACGTGCCTCTTGACCTAGGAAATAATAATTCTCTTGTTTTTTGTTGGTTATGAAAATGTGTGCCCCTTTTTTAAGCATGCATTAAACTATATATAGCCCAAAACAATTGCACAGTTGTTGCCCTAGATGTGCCCTATCGACTTTGTTGCTTCAGATCTTGACTTTTAGCGAGCACCAAGTTATCACCCAGTCACATGGGCAGGGCACATGGCTTGAGATGTCTTGTTTGGGCTTTATAAATTATGTTGATTAATTAACTATATAGGATTTGACTCAATAGATAAACTTGTTTTGAATTTTTTAAGAATATG
The DNA here is from genome assembly GCA_003952965.2 of Morella rubra. Lineage (NCBI taxonomy): Eukaryota > Viridiplantae > Streptophyta > Magnoliopsida > Fagales > Myricaceae > Morella > Morella rubra. The sequence continues at coordinate 20,567,512 of CM025854.1, forward strand.
TATACATATATATATTTTTTTCTTTTTCTTTTTGCATTGTGTGTTAATTATGCATGGAATCCGGGATTGAATAACTGGAAGCCTACAGGCCAACCGACTCCATATTAAAGGCCACCGCTTTTTGCCAACTATATATAGGAGAAAAAGTACTAATATTTGGCTAGTCAAAAAGGTGCTTTTGGCAAGAAAAAAGAGGGATAAATTAAGTCGTTTTGGATATGCTCTAAAAAAAAGTTTTGGAAAGAAATAAATTACAACCAAATTTTGCAGAGAATAAATACCGTCTTTAGTAGGTTAGGATAACGTCAAAGATTCGAATTAGTTCAATGGGTGCATTTATATAAGCCTAGAGTTTCAAAATAATTAGCTTGATTTATATGCTTCTAATTCAGCAGACAGAGCATGCAAAACTTAGCTGGCCTGGTTGCGTATATATATTTATTATATGTATATATATCATCCTAGGTTTGACCCTGATAAGGATACTCGAACTTTACAAGCCTAGCTAATTTTTGTGCCTTTTATTTGAAATTAAAAAAAAAAAAAAAAAAAGGTGGGGTGCCTTAATTATATTTTAACTACACTTTAAATCCAAAGCATATATAACTAATTAATAACGTTTGAATTGGATGATTATAAATAAAACCCAGTTTTGATGGTTCTGGATTTCCTGCATGCTCTCGTGGAGAAAGTGTACGAGCAGATCTACTAAACAATAAAATTCAAATCGTGTTCTTTAATTTAGGTTAGGTGTTCAGATCCCAAGAAAAAGGAACGAACTTTGTGTTAAATTTTCTTGTCTGCCAAGCCAACCATGCTCTGATAATATTGCTGTCAAATGTGTTACGAGATTGGGCTCAGCTGTACCCCGCCAACTATGCTGATTCTGACATTCTTGGAGACTTACAGCTTACTTCAGATCCTTCACAGCTGTAGTTAAGATATTAATCCGTCATGTATGTACGATCTAAGTACACATGCGAAGCACTTAAGGATTTTTCACCCAAGTGTGAGTTCTTTTGGGAATATCCCGTCCCGGAAGTCGTATCTTGTAGGATGCTACTGAGATTTAAAAAAAGGCAGAATATTGATTAGTTGTCGCTTAGAGGTTAAATGGCATATAAGATTAACTTCTAATTCATTTTTCTCACAACAATCAAGTGGGATTTTTACTTAACTTTCTCCGAAGCTTCGTTCAGTACGGTGACGGATAGATTTAGATTCAAATTTAGCTCGATATAAATAGTGACAATTGCTCTATAAAGACTTGCTTTCGTCAGTTAAGATCCCTTTGATAATGTAGTCTCTTTGATTAGGTATTAATGAGTTTTTATTTTCTCAAATAATTGGTTAGACTTGAAATTTATAGTGACTGCAAAAGCCCGAATGCATGACATCAATCACTAGCTGGGTTCGTTATCCGTGTGTGGCCAATTTGAACTCATTATAAATGCAAATGATGTTTTGTTACTCGACATACCAATTATGTTGACAATGATTGACAACTCATGTACAACTCATGTCTCTCTATGGTCTGAGTCATGTTCTCTCAAAATGTTGAGGTGATAGATCGAGGCAAATATTTTCATGAATCGTACGTGAGGTGAGGGTCTAACTTAGTAGTAAGGAGCGATCTTAAAGAAAATAGTCGATTCAGAAGTCTTGAATTTGAATACTATCTAAAGTGTTGCAGACGTTTTGCGGGCGATTATGTGTGCTCGAAGATGTTATTATACTTTCTCAACTAGTTGCAGTGCACTTATCACTTGCTCCAAAGTTTGTCTTGTACGGGACACATATTGGTGCATGAATTTTCTTTATTGTCCAAAAAAAACAAAACCAAATTTTATGAATCTAAATTTGGCAATGTAACAATGGAAAACTATACACAATATTAAGGCAACACGAAACAACTACATGATCTATGAATTTCCCAAGTAGAGTGAAAAGCGGGTCAAGATGGTTGACATCAATGGAAAGGATATTATTGTTCGATGCATGAAATTTAATAAGCATTTTATTCAAAAAAAATATTCGTGTTTGTCGACTTAATAAGCATTTTAATTTGTTTAAATGTTATTTTAAAGGCTTAATTTCTGTCACAGAATTATGCAAGCTTCCTCGAACTCCTTACAAAGTCAAACATAAGTTTGAAGTGGGAAAGGAATTAGGATCAATTCTTGCTGGCTAGCTAGCTGTAACCTAACGTAATTGGTGTGAAAAAGCTTCAAGAAAATGTGGCTTCAAGGTATATTTCTGTCGTTTAGAGAATCCCCACCGTTGCACATTTCGTTTTCCACCTTAGGCAATGCATTGCTGTCAAGAAAACAGCGAAAGATGTCGTTTTGGTTTTGTACGCAGGTGAGAACATAGAACATCCACTGGAACAAAATATGTTGGTGTGGTAACACGGCCGGTTGCTCGATTGAGATTCTCGTGGCTCACACACTCCCTTCAAAAAGTGGTACGCGCTAAAAAGCGCAGGTTGGGCGACACGTGGGCCAATGGTCCACCTGGTTCTGTCGGAGGAGTTACTCAACAACGTCGCCTTCCCTACTTTGCTGCTGTCACTGTCCGGTCCCTCCTAAATTTACCCTAAAAGTGACTTCTCCACCGTCCGATTCCTCAAAATGTCATCGAGATAAACTTAGTATTACTTTATTAAGTGTTTATAAAAAGTCATGTTTACGTTCATTACTTTTTTTTAAAAAAATATTTGTTAAATTGGAGATTTATTAAATTTTGTGAATAAAGTAGTGAGAATTTTAAAGTACATTTATATATGTTGGAAAATTTTAAATTTTTTACTAGAATTTGTAAAAAAATATAGAGAAAGATAATTTAATTTATTTTTGTATATTTATTTTAATAAAAATGATTTTTATATGTAAAGAGAGATAATTTTGCATTTTTTTTTTTATTTTAAAAATTTTAGAATTAAAATAAAAAAGAGCTAGAAAGCGTGTACACTTCACTTCCACGCATGTCTTTTTTGTGCGGAAAAAATTCATGAAAATCTTCAGATGACGTGGTGAGATTATAGTTTACTGCTCCAAGTCGTTATGAGTCGTCGTATGATCGGTCACAACAGTCGAACAAAGCAACGGGCCAACGGCCTTCCGTTCCAACGTCATATGTAATTGCCCGGTGCCCCTCGCCATAAATGAATGCGTCCTACGCCACCGCTCGTACAGGCGTGGCAAACGGCGGGGCCCACCTCATCATCTTTGGCCACGTCACCGCGTTTTAAACTGTCCGATCTGGACGGATGCGGGAGTCATGGGTCCACCCTCGCGGACAAGGCTAAAACCTCATAAATCAGCTGATTTGGTCCGATCCAAAACCAATTCGAGCCAGATTTCCGTTCGTCTCCGATAAGTTGTATCCGGTTTGCTCCACTTCCTACTCGGAACCCGCCGAGCGTCCTGTCGTGATCATATCCCAACCCTAGTTGGGTACAGCGATTCTAGTGGAGGACGTGGGCGTCTGTGGTAAGTGAGCTTAACAAAGAAAACGACCCTAGATAGCTTCCGCTTTGTCCGTGCATGCATGAGGACACGGACCTTGATATCCACGGGGCGTATGTGTCCACGTTGAAACGCCTCTCACCATTGTTCTCCAAGAGAAAAAGTGGCATGTGGGCCTTCTCGGCCGGTCAAGGTGTTTGCAGAAGATCAGAGTCACGCGGTCAGAGGACATCATGCATGATTTTTGCTTGGACAATTTTGTTGGTAGGTAGAGAAGAGCTACAAATGTAGAAATTTATTCTATAATATGACATTTCCGTTGTGTGAATTGAGTTAAAGCTAAAAATATATATATCCGGCCTATCACAAGATTATTTCTCCTCCGTCAGTATAAAATAATTACTTAACCTAAACTGACATTCATGTATTGTGTGTACCATAATTCCAGCCAATCAGATTCCTTAAAGCTAGCATATCTGGTTTTACATTTCTCTCTCTCTCTCACCCCTACAGATTGACAAAGAACATGTACGAATATCTGTGGAGGCCTAGGGTATCGATTCTTGGGCCGAAAGGAAGGGGAAACGACGCATGTATTTGGATTTTAAAAGATAAATTAATGAAAAATATGTCCACCGATCACCGATGATAAAAAGACGTTCACAAAGCAACCAATGCAAGGTCACTCCATACATTGATGTACTTTATTATTATTACTTTTGAGGTTGTGTTATATATGGTGAGTCTCTCGCATGCATGTTTTCACTATCAGGCTTGAAATTTCTTTTCTTTTTTTAATCATTCCCTTGCGGCTAGCTAGCTCAGAGAGAAGGAAAAAGTTGAGGTACGGTTGATAAGGTTTCTTCTTGGATATGGTAGCTAGGCGAGTCACATGCACGAGACAATCTCTGTTTTACTCCTGGATGCAAAAAGGCATATGTTTTGCCATTGTCGGGAGGCTGGTTCATGGATAGAAGCTGATAAGGAATGATTCTAATCGGCATTAACTCAATCCCCTTCGGAAATTGAAACTCATCACGTTATATGTTTAATTTCTTGCACTTAGTCGATCGAGTTTTATGAATCCAGCAAACAAACAGTATATATGAAATAGCAAGGCGTTGCATCCATGTAGGCAAACTTAAGCTGTATGCAAAGCCATCTTCATGGATCTCTTTCAGCTAGTTAATTGTTCACCATTACTAGCTTATTCTGTAAAAGCTCAAGATTTATTCGAGATAACATGATGATAGAGGTAGCAGGAGGAAGAGTAGAAGAACAATAATAATAATAATAATACAAAAATTCTTCCTAATTAATTTGATATACCTTTTTGAGTACAAAGGTGACCATACACTTAGTCAAAGGAATCCTTGCACTTTTTTCAGTGTCCGTACAAAGTCGAGACCAGATTCTTTCAATCACGTTGTCTTCGAAACGAAGCGTTCCAACTGAGGAGAGCCAAATTGCGTTGAGTAGAATCAATCATGTCTTGGTATTTAATTAGTATTTGGAGAAGGTTACGATTAGAATCCAACCATTCAAAAATATTTCGCTATTTTGAAGGGTACGGTAGGAGAGGGCCTTGGCTCAACACAACCGTTTCTCATTTATGCTTACTTACACTTGAAAGGAAAAAATTATTTTACATTTTAAATTATTAAAATAATCTTAAATAAGAGTTTTAATTGTTAAATTTGTCACATCAAGCTTTAAAATTATCAAATTTTATCGATTTACGCTTTTTAAAAAAAAATTAACTATCAAAATACTAATACATATATTAAAAATGAAATATACGATTTTGATTTTCAAATTTTATTTTATAAGTCAAATTGATTGAAATTTTGAAGATTTAATGATTTGAGATGACTATTTGAGATTATTTTTATAATTTGGGGCGCGCAACTTTTCTCGAGAATTAATTAATTAGAAAATACATACAAGGTATGGAAAAAACCTTCAGGACGCCCATGTTTGTTTTCAGTCGATTCAGAGTCAGACGACGCATCAACAACAACGCTACGATCGCACGTGGAAACCTGACCGGATAAGGCCCAGGTAGCAGACAGCGTACGGGCAATGTATGGTGGCAAGGCAAGTGGGGCATGAGATATAACCGAAGGTCGGACTAACGGGCAGCTCTCTCTCTGTGTCTCTCTCTCGCTCGTTTTCAGGTCTGAGCTAAGCGTCGTCGTCGTAGTTTCTGGCTGTATCTGCCCACGTGCGCTTACCCAGGCAATGGGCCCCTACCTTGCCTCAGGATAAAGGCGACGAAACGACAAAGCAACAATAGAGACGGCCCCGATTTAATACAATGCGATTTTCTTGTTACTATCACTCTTCCGTGGCTCCGTCCCTCATCATTTTTAAATTGACCCGATCGATTTACGGGTCACCACTTGTATTTTTTTTTTTTAAATACCCGTTGGTTTCCGTTTTATTTATTTTAGAAGTTTTTTTTTTCCCTAAGCAAATTTTTATTTTAGAAGTTGATTAGTCAGAGTCTCACATATTCCAAACCTAGTCGTGCTCCGGCTTTTCCGAGTCCTATTTGCCATGCGCTGTAAATATTTTTTGTTTATCTGATCCGAAGAAAAGGATGTCATATACGGCGCTCATATACTCGTAAGTTTTGGTAAGACAAATTTGATCATTGGTTTCCGTGGTTGGTGAAGGCTAAGATGTACTTATTTATCCACACAGGGTTAAAAAACAAAGGAAATTATAAAATGTGCAAAAAGATTTATCAGGAAATTAGATAAACGACTTATCGTTTCAAGAAATCTAGCTTTTAAATTTATCTTCAAGCAGCTAAGATGAAAAGAAAAGAAAGTTCAAAACAAAAAAACCATACTACTAGTAATTTAAACCAGTGGGTTGTCGTACGTCGCTCAAAGCGAAGGTGAAGCATAGTACTAAACCGGTTCCTGTCAGTGCGAAACATATTATACAGTCCTCAAAACTATAACCTAATTACAAGAGATTAAGTTTAAATAATGATGAGGATAAGACCTTGGAATCGGGGTTTGAACGTGCGGGTCACGAGGCACCATGTGATAGCCCCCGGTGGCCCCGGAGGGTTGCGTTGAAGGAAGCTCCATATCCATGGCCTGGTCTTTGTGGGGAAGCTCTTAGCTGCTTTACGAGTTGGACCCGCCTTTTTACGTTTATATATTAATATACTATATGTTTAACATTTTATTGATTCCGGGGATTTTTGGAAGTATGTGATTTTAATACTAAACATGTTTGAGGGGAGATGGCTAGGATTAACGTAGAGATTAATTAGTAGACCTCACGTGCTTGTGTTTTCCTTAAACAACGATCCCTTTCTCTTTCCCATATATATGTTTCATAATTTGTCTCCAGTATTGAGTCATATAAGGACGAGGGTTGGTCACAAGTTTCGATATTATTTTAGTTTCCTTCTTTTGGGGCTGCAAGTTTATAGAGATTAAAATTCTCTGTTCTGTTGCTCTTTATCTGGGTCAATGACACCGAAGAGGCTCTGGATTCCTATTCCCAATAAACTTATTGGCCATTTTAAAAGAAAACCAACCACACATCAGGGCTCATAGAGAAGTTCCAATGTCTCCTCACTGCATTCTGTTTTCTTCTTTTCTTTTGGGTTAATTTGGACAGGACATTATAAAATTAACGAACTCAAACCCCACGATCGATGAGCTTCACTTGTTTTGTTGGGACAAACTTATCTGCTACAGGTAACTTCACAGCTTTGCATGCATGCACTGTCTTCGATTTTAGCTACACAGTCAGCTTGCGCGCACTTCACTCTATAATATTGTACGATTTCTCTAAATCAATCCGTGTCGTTCGGAATCTTACTAGTTACACACGGATCAAAAACGATCAGGCTGGGGTTTGTTTGCGTAGGAAAAAAGAATAGGCCAAACGTGTGCGATTTTAAAAAGTGCATAGAACGGGCCTCACAGGCCCCTACCGTGACATCGATTTATCGAATTTGCAGGTTTGCAAATTTAATGCAAGTACGTGGAAAAACATGCATCCATATTTTCACTCTTCCTGTCATTTGCTCCGTAAGAGGAAAAAACTAATTAAAGCATATGCATGCATCCATACCGACACATGTTCGTACGATGCTAGAATAGTAGTAGTTTACAAACCAGTGGCTTTCCCCATTTTGTTGCCGAATTCATTAACACTTCCTTGAATTCAGTTCACGCATACAGAGAAGGCCGAAGAAATCAAAGGTAGCTGTTCTCTCCTGAATTGAAAGCCAGATAAATAATTTTTGAAAAAAGATTATTGGATAAATGTCATCATTTTAATGTTCAAACTATCAATCTCATTGTATTTCGCTCTCCCACGATCGAAATTCATAAATTTACGCTCTTAGATAAGATCTGGCTGTCAAAATTATTCCACAAAGTCTATTTTCACTTATTTCAATTGTAGGATTTGATTAAGAGGTATAAATTGATGAATTCTGATGAGATTTGATACTTTGGACACAAATGTCATTTTTGTCAAGTACTTGAGTAGCGAAGAGTGAAGTTGAAATGATGGCACAAAACCCATTTTTACTCATTTCAATTGAAGGATCTGATTAAGCAGCATAAATTGATGAATGTCGATAATTCCAGAGTGAAACATGATGAGATTAATAGTTTGGACACTGATATTTCATTTTTGTCTAATATTTCAATAGCCAAAAGTGAAGTTTCCTATAATTTTTAGGCAAATCAAACAATAGGCATATCTCTCTCTCTTGCTCTAAAATTGGCCCTAACTTGTTTCAATTTCATGGTACTGCTCAAGACTATTCAACTAAGTGTTCATACTTTTATGGGTTGGACAAAACTATTTCCTAGATTATACGTTAATCCAGGTATCTTGAGCTCGACATGGTCCACCCCAAAAGAACAAAAAGGGAAAAAGAAAAACAAACAACTCATTGATTTTACTTTTTATTAACTGGGGAGTTACAAAAACAAACAACTTAACTGGGCCGTGGTCGTTTTTGTTTTGTTGTAATTTTTGGTGAGGGCTGAGTAATAAGAGCCCAAGTAGTGTCGGAGGCTTCAAGCTGTAAAGCCGCATATTATTTTATGAAAGGCCCAAATTTTGGGCCCCTTCAATGGCCCAAAGTGTGATATAACACTAGCATGCACCAAGTGGCATCTCATGCACAATTGATCGCTTAACAAAGTTGGTCATCGAGTCCTACCCACTGAGGGTCTAGATCTCTTCTTATCCAGTCAAAAGAGATTGGATATATATTAATCCGAAAAACATGGTACCTGTGGTCCTGTGCAATCAAGTAAATATACCAAAACCAAGAAAAAGAAGAAATAAATATACCGAAAAATATCACGAACTTTCGATTACGAACCACGTAATGCATGCTTTCTCAGTACTCCCGGTATTGTTCTTGTTTGGCAACACCGACACGTATTGACATTGTGGGGGAACAGTCTCTGTATTTATACAAGTCATGATATCATCTCTCATGATATAAGATATGGTTGGCTCAAAAATATAAAAAACTTAGTCCCAATGGTCCTCATAAATACATGGACAGTTCAGTAAAGAGATAAAACTCCGCGGAATTTCTCAATATACTGGAGGTCCTACCTCTCCTATATCTTTGAAGAAGATCAAGTTTTTAACTTATGAAGAGACAAATAAAGATAAAATAATTCTTTTCACGATAAGAGAAATTAGCTCTCAAACTCCTAATAGGAATGAAATCGTAACCACCTCGAGTAATTCAGCCCTAAGCAAATTATACTTCTCTGGGGCCTATAAAAGACAAGCACACACCCTAATTCTACATTCTAATTAGTCTTCTTATTATTATTACATCCTCAGAAAATCCATGACTTAGGCATTGGAGTCTCTCTTTCGGTGTCACCGCTTAGTCATCTTTTACAGGATAAGCAAGGCACCGAACCAATTAGTTGCTTTGTCATCTAGTGGTTTTTGGCATCATTGACCTTCTTCGAGAGAGAAGATTGGAAATTAACCGGGACTTTAGAATTTAGACAATCATATATGTTAGCCAAAAAGCAATCCATACTGCATATGGTTACTGATTTTTCTATATAGCTTTGTATTTTTGTGTAAGAGACTCCAATCGATAAACGCGTGGAAGCTGAAAACAAAAGGAAAAATATTCAAATAAGATGAGTTAAATACAGACAGATCTAGATAGATAATTAAAATTAAATCTCAAACACATTTAATGACATATAAACATGCCACCTTAATTAATGAAGAAAATTTGACCCGAATCGACTCACAACCCAACCGCCTTATATGCTATTGAATGTGTTGATTTTTAATATTAGCCATCAATCTAAAACCGTCTAGTTTGAATCATTTCTTGAAAACTAATGGAGTCGTGGAGATGGAAGTTCTTATTTATAACGCGTGAGAGTAGGGGCGGCCCAACAAACCTGGGCATCTTACAAAAGTTAAATGTTTTATTTTCAGTGTCCCCAACACCAACAAAGCCACAGCAATGCTCGTAGAACAGCAAACATGAGGATGACGACGACCCATTGATCAGCCTATTACCAGAAGAAGTTATTTAGCTGGGATGGAGATTGCGACTCCTCCATATCGTGGGACGGGGAATGTACGTGTCTCCCTTCGTAGGTTGTAATCACCATCCTTGGGTCCTCCGCCAATCGCTCTACTCGTTTCTTTACGCGACAATTATCTTGGGTGCAACGATAGTAGCTCCTGCATGCATGAACATCCCACGAAAAATGTCATAAGTAAACATTACTGGTTCGAAATCATGTTTTTTTTTTTTTTTTTGTGAGCGCTGTGTAGCTAGCAGAGCATCTGTTTCAATAAGGTAGACACAATTATATGCTGATGCCCACGACCTTTTTGAAGCAAATAGACAGCGTTGTGATCATAGCATGAAGTGGTTTACGCGCGAGTTACAGTTTGTACTCCACTAGGAATTGGGGCCATTTACATTTATTCTCCATAGGTACAATTTTTGCCCACCTGCAAACCACTTGCCAAAAGAAGACAGCTACCACCCTGTATGGGCCAGAGTTTTACCTAATTATTTGCATCACGCAAGAACTTTGGAATCATGCATCCATGCATCGTTGGGGTTATTTCTATAAACTTACTGTTCGATCCACACAGATCAAGTCAATTCCCATGAACAACATTGTGCCCTATTAGACATGACTGGTTGGAAGTAGGAAATAAAGAAATAGAACATATGGATATTGACAATGGAGTGGAACAATAACTGATAAAAATGCGAATCCATCCCTACAAGAGAAATTAATCACCAGCATTGAAATTTCAGTCACTATAAGTTTTTTTCTGTCACAGAATAAACATTTAGAGGGAGTGAATTTATAAACAAAGCCAATTGGGTTTCCTCATACGTAATACACTGAAGGACTGATACTAATTTGGATCCATAACTACTACTGTGTTTAGGAGATTTATTGCCTGAAAATATTGTTGATTAGTGTGGACTAGAAGGCTGTTTATTACCTCTTTTTAACATATGAGAGAACTATACACCTTATCCTAATCCTAAACTAGCCATCAACACATTTGCAAATGTGTCTACCTCCATACGATTATCCTCTGAACTACCATTTGTTGATCTGTTAATTCTTTGTTAAGATCTGGTCCTTAATTAAGATCCTGCAATATATATATAGTTGATTAAGATTTGTCATCCATCTAAAATGTCATATCTGAACTGAAATAATAAATTGTAGAAAACGATGTAGTTTTATTGGATCCTTTACCAAAAATGATAATTTGGAGGTACGTAACAAATAGAATGCTACTTGGTTGGATGAAGGTAAAAAAATAAAATAAAATAAAATTTACTTATGACCTGCACATATATGGACAAGGTTGAAGATAAAAAGGAGGAGGTGGGGGACCCGGGACCCGTATGTCTTTCTCACTTTTCGTATCCCACCCTTATAGCAATATTATTTTGCCCCACACCCACAACCTTTTTCTTTTATTCTCTTTGTCAGTCTTCTACCTCATAGATTTGTCAACTCAAAGATACTTTTTCTCCACTTTACAATCCAATGTGTTATTATATTTTCATTCTTAAATATATGATTTATATTATGTCATAAATACAATTAACAATTTAATTCCACTCTAATTATCCACTCCCCTCTGGAGAAACCACAAAATATTACCTCATTAATATTAATTTAGAAGGAATTTAGGGATTAGAGCCATCCTATATATATCAGTCCCTCGAGGAACTTATGCTGATTTGGTCATTTGAAGGTACCACAAGTTCCATCAACTTTAGAAGAACATGAAGACGAGATGCGTAGAATAGGCTAGGCTTTAATTAAGTAGCGCAGGTCAAAATAAGACACGTTAAAAGTAAAAACCCTAACCCAGGTTCATTTCTAAACCTGGGAAGATCAGATATACTCGACAAGTTTCTCTTGAGCACAATAATTGTACTTTTCCAAGAAGAATTCCACAAACAAACAAGAGGCAATATTATTACGCATTGATCTTTTTTTTCCCTGAGAACTAGAATCGGGAGGACATACGTACCAATGCAGAGTTGAAATCCATTATCAGAAATAATTATCCTTGACTTTGTAAGAAAGCTGGATTCTTTTTCCATTATTAAGTGATGCATATCAAACAAGATTCCCCTTATCAGTCCTACGGTAAGCTTTAAAAAGCTTTATTTCCTACGAGTAAAAGCTTCAAACAGTTCCAAATAAACGCTCCTCGTTCAACTAGCGTATTAACGCGATCCAGTTCAAATTAGCCAATGCATTCAGTTCCTTAATTTGTTTTCTTTTTTCTCTATGCTAACTTTATTTCCACTATCGAAAGAACTTGTTAAAGGGCTAATTGAATGAAAGCCGAAGATTTGACTCTTAGAAACTAAAACCAAATCCTGTGCGAATTAACTCCCCCACGAAATTGCTTGTGAGGCGCAACTGCATTCGTTTATGCTATGCTGCTATAACCAAAAACCTCAATTTGTATATAAAAGCCTGTCTAACCTCCTCATAACCAAACTCGTTAGGAAAGCCAAACTTAGTAACAAGTAATAACTCCACACTGACAGACTTCTAGATATATGTTGGTGTGGACCATATCGTATATTTTGTACCTCCATATATAATGTGTTTACAATCTGAGTATTCTATTTGCTTAAGAAAACCCTACCAAGAATCAAACGCGCCCCAAAATCTCTGTTGTTTAATGCTGCTTGTGCATGCCTCTACATTTATCTTCGAATGTGTGCATGTTTAGTGGTCTTTCCGCTGTGACTACGTCTCCTTTTAAGCTAATAATTGTTATTTCTAGTCCATTGCCTTAAAATATCGACACTAATCATACTGCTCAAAACAGGTTTATAGCATCTAAATCTCCTGCACCAAGTGCTTAAGTAATCATGACAACGCAGAATTAATATTAATGAAATAGAGATCAGGGAGGCTAAGAAAAAAAAGAAATAGAGATCAGGGAGCGATGGCATATATGGGGTAGACTACAGCTAAAAGCCAATGTGCGATATATAAACTTTTGAAGAAGTAAATAAAGCAAAAGCAAAAACAAAGAGAGTAGACTTTGATTTATCTAACCTGGGATGCTGGGTGTTCTTCACCACTTTCTGTCCGTATTTCCTCCACTTGTAACCATCATCTAACACGTCTACATCGCTCATGGTCTTGAAGCAAAACCGAGGTTCCCTGACCTTCCTCCTTGCCTTCATCTTTTTCAACTTCATGGTAGAAACCCCCAGCAGATGATGATCATCTGGATCTGCACCACATCTTTTGTTACTCAAGCACTCACCCACGTCTCCCCATGCCCTAAATGAAATCAAAGCCAAAGCAAACAGAAGTTAGAGAGAGAGAGAGAGAGAGAGAGAGAGAGAGAGAGAGAGAGAGAGAGAGGTGCATGGAAAAATTTAAAAGGAACATATTACATGGTTGATACAGAAAGTTTTGTAACCTTACCAGAGATTTGCGCTTGATCTATGCAAGGAAAGGAGTTGTGGTCCTCTAAAATCAGAAATGATGTCCTCTCTTTGCTTAGTAGTGGCCGATGACATTAGGGTTTCACTGAGATTCCTGGAAGGTGCATCAGATGCAAGCGAAGGAGGTATGGTACTGAAAGCTTTGAGAGATTGGTGGCATCCCAAAGATGGTAAGGTCAAGTTGGGAGGGAAAGAAAAGAAACCCATTTGGGTAGACACTTGATCTTGATCCTCAAAGAGGCCCTGGTTGAGCATGGTTTGGGACGTACTTGACATCTCTTGCTCGAGATCTCGTTATGAAAGAGTGTTGAAGATCAGATTCAGAGGTGCTTTGTTCCTTTTATAGGAGAGGACTGGTGAGGATTATCTATCTAGGACTACAAGAAGTCTAGATTAAAAGCACGAGGGTCTTCAAACTTCTAGGCTAGATAGACAAATGGAATGACTAAGATATAAAAGTATGGAAGTACCTATAAATATATATAACCAATCACTTTCCCTTCTTGCATCCTCTTTTCCTCTGGTCTTTCTGTAAAAGACCCTTCTGAATTCTCATGCAAATACACAGATCAAAGGAGAGTAGCTGGGCATCAAAAGACCAGCAATCTGCCTTAACATTTAAGAAGAACAAGATCATAGGTATGTATATATAATAAACAAAAACAAATGGAAGGTCAGTATGGTATATTCAACCATTGACTGCAAAGTCTTCAATTCGAGTACAGCAGTAGGTGTTTGGACTTTGGAGTGACATACCGCGACACATGTTACTATTTGGCCTCAAAAGTATGGAAAATCTGTGTGTCGCATGTGTTAGTGGAGTTTAACTATTTATATGGAGGTCAACAAAACACGACAAATGGGTGCGCAGTAGCGGGTTTGGTTGACATAACATGGTCATTTGCATTAGGTGCTTAGAAACCAAGTGCTACCGCTTGTTACACAGAACGGATCCAAGGATAAAAGTGCAAAATAGATGAGTGCACAATAATAGAGCACAAATCGAAAATACAAGTGCACAAGTGAAAATTATCACTCACCACATAATCTTTCAAAAAGAGCAAAAAGAGGTTCATAGTACTTTTTATCTTTCACTTTCTAGGGCTTTCTTTTGCATCCCCAATTTTGTAGCTAGGGTTTCTTTTGGGCAACCCAAAAGAAATATCAGACGGCAATGATGATGAATCTTGGGTGCAAATCTCTCCTCTTTGTATCGGCGGTGAAGATATCATTATGATTGATGAAAGAGGCGCTATTTGACCTTTTGCAGAAAAAAGCTTCTCACCTTTCTCATCTTCCTTTTTGCGGATTAACTTTATGTGCTTCACCCAACCCCACATCTACCCAACATTTCTCAAATTCCAAACCAACCTATTATATTGCTATCATCTCTTCAATTAAGCCTAACAAATCTTGCTGGTAACTTTTTGTTTTTCTCCAAGTGAAACAAATCCTTTGTGGACCACAGCCTTGTAGATATTTACGTACGGATGGGAAATTCTAAATGGGGGATTACGTATTAATTACACCTGTTTGTTGCACTTACAAAATAGAATTATTTTAAGTACTTGTTACAGTACTTATGTATTTTATTAGAAATTTAAAGTTTAACCTATTAATAAGAAATAAATTTTATTATTTAAATTATATTCTCTAATACTTATCTCACGTGTAGACTAACTCTTCCTCAGTTTATAGGCCCAAACACGTATATAAAGTGAAGTATATAATCAAGTCTCGAACTCAAAATCTTAACTCTAATACAAGTAAATATAACATTTATTCAAACAGTTTCAGCTATTATATATAAAGAGAGATTTATTATGTGAATTATATTTTTTAACATATTAAATAGAGATATAAAGGGCCTTTTGACCAACGGTATTTAAGTCTAATGCCTTCGGGGGAGATGATTTATGGAATCGTATGTACCAGTCGAAACAAGGTTAGAAAATAGAATGCCTTTCATTCAAATTCTTACCTTCATGACAAGCACGAAGCTTAGGTAGAAGATGGTAATCAGATGATTCACAGTCTGAAACGATCAAGTTGTTGATCTTTATAGATATATAAATTCTCATTTGTAATCTCCACAAGCATATTTGTCTTCCCATATAGAAATATTCCCTGTAACATACGCACTATATCCGTTAATAGTTCCTAAAACTTGTTAATGATCTAAGCCCTTTTAGATCCTTGTGTGCAACTCTCCCCTTTTAAGGGAGTAAATTACTTGTAGTACTCTAATTCCCATGCATGAAGGGAAGTTTATTTGTCGTATAGTTAAGGATTTATGCCCTTAATCATTTACCTCCCAAAAATCAAAATTTGTTGTAGTTCGTGAATTGAAGTTTGTTTATAATGTCATATAAGGACCTATACCCTTAATCATTGCATATCTTTAATTACTTTTTCTTGGATTAATAAACACAGCTTGTCCCATAAAAAAGTCCCGTGAGCACAAACTTACCCAAAAAAAAACAGTGAGCATATACCCTGCCTACATTGAAATTTGGATGCGCTAGAGGGAACTACAATTTTGCGAAGCCTTTACTAAAACGTCCAATTTTTCCCTCTCCTAGCTATCGTTGCTGCAATGAATTTAAAACAGCGAAGTTGGGAGAATATGAGAAAATCTATATATATATATATATATGAAAAGAAGTTAGCTTGTAATCAATTTGAGATAATGATCGCACAAATCCTTAATTGAGGAAGCCAACCTACTAATTGAAAGATTAATATTCAACTTCACCTTTGTTAATTGTGGTTATTAAGGAACTTACTCTTGGCCTAAACTTGCTTTCTTTACATTTCAAAGAAATATGTCCGCGAACTTTGCTCATGAACAAAAAGGATGGATTAATCGTAGCAGCTGGTAAATGTTGCAATATGCAATGCTATCAAAAGGAAATCGTTTCTTTCGGCTTCCTCGTTTGAATCATAGAGAGTACCTGGCCTATAAACAAAGCAAAGCATACAAACAAACAACGTTAATAAATTGGGGATTCGCCGTTAAAAATTACAAATAATCCTAAAACAATTTACCAGGACTCAACGGAAGTACTAGCCATGTCTAGAGCCCTTTAAAGGATCACTCCAAATTATTGTTAGAAATTTATATCCATCACTATCACCTAGTTTATCTCAAAAGGCCATGTTCTTGTTGATGAATTAATGCTTGATGGACTAGAGGACATAATATGTCTAAAAAGTAGATTATAAAGACCGACACGTGCAAATTCGTATTCCAAAACTTGATTTGTTAAAAAGTAATACCATATAAACTTTATCGCTAATTAAACTTGAAAATAACCTAAAACATAAAACGGAAGCTACGTTTAGAAAATGCTTTCCAATTTAATTTTACATCTAGAAATTGTCCAAGCTACCCACTTCAAGCAAGTACTCTTAGGCGTTGATTACTCGCAATTAAGTTGAAGATTATCTAGCTTAGAAAAAAAAATTGAAGATTATCTAATTTTTAAGGTTTTGATCATTACTTTATGCATACGTGGAGGTGACGTGCCTGTGATGTCAGGATCGTACGTACCACGGGAATGATATTGCAGCCCCTACAGCTACCTCTCGGGTTTAAAGAGATTAAAATGGTTTTCTTCTGGAGCTAGGCCCTATGTGAGTTGTGGAAATAGGGCGTGGGGTGGGGTGGCAAACAGACATCATTTCGTTTTGTCTCCGTTTATAGGTGGCCATTATACCACTTAGATTACATTCCATTACTTCGTTTTCAGCTTTTATCGACTTATTATTTCCAGCTTTAGCAAAACAGGACATAAAGTTGACAGAAACAAAATAAACTGTTGTAGCTTTTCTTTGAGAACGTCTTTTTTTTTTTACTTTTTAGAGTACTTAATATGAAACTCTCCTAGCAAAGTAGGAATTAACTAGATTTGAAACCGAAAGCAGAACCTGTTATAATGTTGTCGAAAACAAATTTAGTATATTTGAGAGTTTACCCTATCCCATTTGGTAGCAGATCATGAAGAAATTAATATTTTTCTTACATGATATTTGCCTAACTCTTTGGTGCTTGATGATTTTCTATGGGTTCTTTGTGATCCAAAGCCAGAGGTTATGTTCATTGGTCATGATTCGGATATCGCAGGAGTAATGTACCATGATTTTTCTTTGTTTTTTTATTTTTTAAGAATTTTTCCTTTCAGATACCAAAGCAAATAAACATGTAACGTGGATTTGAAAGACCGGATTTGAGAGTATCAATCATCTCCAATTCCATGGAATGATTACACCACGCTCGCCTCTCTCTCTCCTCTCTCCTTTCTCTCTATCTCTGCGATTCTTGTCTAGATCCTTCGAGCCAAAATTCTCACTCAGCGATCTGCTGCATAAGATCCTGCCTTTGCAGAGACATCCCATGCCCCTCCTCCACAGTAATAAGCTGTCATTGACATGACATACTCCTCTCTCTCTCTCTCTCTCTCTCTGGATTGTCAATTCTGTACTTCTTCCCTAGCTCACATGTGAACAACTCAAAAACTAAAGGCGCTTTACTCCCGTAGCATTTGTCTCCAGTGTGATAAATAAACAAACCTATTCTTATATAAAACTCAAATGAAATGATGTTATTGACGTCGAACTAAATGATTTCCCACAAATCATCTCTGAAAAATAACACTACCGTCTACCAGTGGATAAAGAAAACGCGGGCTAAAGTCTTCTTTCGGGTCCATTTTTAACTGACGCGGACAACATGGAGATTAATTATTTCCAAAAACACTCGCCTGAACAACCTTCTAATGGCTTGCGCCTGATCACTTTTAACGACACCAGTGAAGATAAAAACCAACAAGATATTAGGGTGGACCTGCTATCCAGAAAATTTGAATGCAACAATTCGAAGGGTAGGTCCATAATTCCATACCCTATCCGAAGGCAGGCTATTGAGAAAAGCAGATCTCCACACTGAAATCGCACTGATCTCTCTTTCTGTCCCTCTCAGTGTCTCCACGCGCTGCAGGTCTTCAGGTGATCAAAGAAATATGGGACTAAAGAGTAAAGACTAACGTTGTCTTGTTTTTTTTTTTTTGGTTTGGTTTTTCTAGTCTAACGTTCTGTCTTGTTGAATTGTTTCTACGCGTATAGATTTTCAAACTTCAAAGCAGTAGAATTAGCAGTAGTTCTCTCTACTCAGTCTCTGTACATTCCCGTCGGCTAGCTAAAGCATCACATCAGCGAATCATGGTCGTCAGCGTGTTTGAAAATGACTGTTCAATTAGAAGCTGGTGGGGGCTGCAGGCTGGCTGGCTGGCTGTGAGGGAGACTTCCTGGTGTGCTTAGGAAACTGACATGCGTGCACCGGTGACCAGTCTATACATATTGTTGGTTACGCGTGAGCCTTAAGACTGTTCCATACCCAGTACGTAGTACTGTACCCAACCGCTTTGTCTTCTTGCTGCCTGATACGTCTGATGTGTTGGGAATGCGTTTTGTTCCATCGGAACTGTCCTTGACTCCAATAATTTTTTAAAGTCATGACTGCTACTGCACCTTCTATGCATCATACAGAAAGTTGAATATACAAGTTTCTTCTTTTGGGTACAGCTTCCCATTATGTCAACGTCTAATTAACCTGTAGCGTTTGATAGGAAACATACATATATTACGTGAAAAATTGTTATATAGCGATAAGTACAGAATTGAAGTAAAATTCAAACGAGTTAAACCAAATGGAGACAAATTTTCTCTGGTTTATTATACATGGATAGAATATTTCTTGTGAATGGCAGGTACGTGCTTTTCCTTTGGGTACCCTACAGCCTACAGGTTCCGAGTTGGTCATGCTTTGGGACTAAAATCGAAGGTACGTACCTTTGAGCGAAAGTGTCAATGAAAGAGATCAGGCTGATCGCGCAAGGGATTACGAACACGTATTGTCTACGAACATACATGGATCCCTTGCATCGGGTACTGGGTAGTCTCGCCACTGGCTCATGGGCCATGGTCATGACTCGTCAGCCTTGATGTCTCTTTCTCGTGTATTTGAAGTTGCTAGAGTTTAGCTACGACAAGTTTTGCACTACATGGGAGTTTGTTTTTCCTCAGCACATTACAAGATACGTGTGGTGGAAATTGATAGCTTTAAATTGTCAGATGATTAATGCAATATTGGGAGCTTCGTAAGTACATTTCTGTCCATTTTCTAACATACAAACTTTTTATATTATTTATGTTTAAAAATAGACACAATTGAGAAATTTATAATATTTAACTGTGTCTGTGTATTAATTATCAGACAGTATAGATTTTACATCATTTAATTTATAGTGTATTTATTTATCTTCAAATTGAATTATCCAATTCAAGCATAAAGTTGTAAATGATTAGTATGAGCTACTATTCAAATCTTTTATTTTTCCTTTTAAACATGCAAATCTCCTATTATTTAACTTTATTACTTAGTTGAGTACGAAATAATATGAATGTTTGGTTTGAGCATGACATAATTTCAATGTTCGGATTCATTGTTAAAATATTAATATTTGTTGCAATATGTAGGTGATTGAACTGCTGGTGAAAATATCACATACTCCCGAGGCACATGCCTCCGACCCTCACAGCCACCACCTGAGGCTGCGGGTCCCGCCTACTGATAATGAGCGCTGAGACTTGGGGTTTTATTGGAAAAGTGAGTAGCGCCGATAAAAAACGAGAAGGGCAAAAATGGAACCGCCACCTAGAGCTTCCAGCCCTTCCAGTCAAATGTCACCTCTTCGCTGAGACACAAAAAACAAAAAACGCCGACGTTTTAGATTTATGTCTTTTTCTTCTTGTGATTGAAACTTACAGGCTCGGGGGCTTGCACAATTTTGAATGTAATCTGTCCCTAAGTCTGACTCATAAATGCAATGATAATTAACTGAGTATCTTGTGCGCTGAGTGTTGTTACGTGGGTAAATATCTTTTCCAAAGGGCTTGAACTGTTAAGCCCCGTAATAAAGGGAACAAATATAAATTTCTTCCCAATAATTTGACCTAAAATTAAATAAGTTCTTAAATTTTAAAACACATTAAATTAGTACTTAATGTTTAAAATTCATTAAAACTTTAGTCCCTCCACTTCCTTCAAATCTAAATGATTTTAAAATTCAGGATTAATTTGATGAGTTTTAAAATTTTAGGACTTTTGTTTCATTTTAGGCCAAAATATATGTACGAACTTTATATTTATCCCAAAATAAAAATGGTTATGTAGTAGTGTCCACTTATATGACCAGGAAGGTGATGAGTACCAGATTTCATAACGAGGTGCTTGACTACTTGAATATACTGTTATCGGCCACACGCTCCCTCCACCTATTATGGAGCATAAAGTGGTTTTACCGATCCTTTTGATATCCTACTAGTTTTCATTTACAACCTAATTTTATTAAGCCTTATGTAGGTTTATCCTTATATGGTTCTAACTCTTGAAATGCAAGCCTATCGACAGTATTAAGCAAAAAAAAATTTAAAATAAAATCTTTTTGCATGTGAAGCTAAATATGCAAAATATTAGTCATAATTAGAAATCAGACTTGCCTCGTGTGCCATGTTCATGTTGGGACCGGCGGGAGCTGAGCAATGAGCTCTTGGCGCGCGTATGCTGTTGTTCACTAAACTCAATGGGGGAGGGGGGGAGTGGTATTGTGGCCACCAATTTGGACCCGTTTTACTTTAAAGTCACTTCCTAAAGCGAGCTTTCGCCTAATCCCGACCTCACTTTTCCTACCAGTTGATATGTCAAAATAATGACCTAACGAGTTAACCCACTTAGGAGCCTAATTGGGGCATCATCAAATGATTGAAGACAGCATCAAAATCAAACCTCTCCTCCTATTGGTTTTTGGACATGATTAGGGTTATTAGTTTTTCGGGGCCTACCCTAAAGCGAGGGATCATATGTTATAAAAGTCTTGGCCATTATTACCAATGTTTGCCATTACGGCTTACCATGTTTAACATATTCTAACAGGGTCATTATATGTGACATAATAAGCTTTGACACCGAGACAAAGCATCAAACTAAGGTCATGTTATTTTGTAACAAAAGTCGTCGAAATAATTTCGCTTTTTGTGGTTTCTTGGATACTTTTTCAAAAGAATAGATGCTCGACTCACAATCATATTGTTTTAATCTCACTCTAGGGATCGCTACAACTTTACCAATTGGAAAGACCCTAATATATAATGCTTCTGCATGAAGCTCTCTGTTAGTCAACACTCTAATCCATCTCAAGAGGTTGGTTTTACCTACTTTGGCTTCATGTTTCTCAAACCTTGCTTAAAATGAACGGATTTACCTACTTGGAAGACGCATGAAGCTCTTTTAGTCAACACTATTATCCATCTCGTTTAAAATGAACGCTAATTGAAAGGGACTTCCTTGAGCTAAGAGAACGAATTTACCTAATAGAAACTATGCAAAAGTGGGGTGCTTGGTTGAGGGCTCTGTCCGACTTGGAGCATGTTCGTTTTCACAGTATTATAAGAATTCGCATTCAACTAAAAACACAATCCCATCGAACATGATTTATTCGAAGATGTTGTACTGTAGTTTCCAATTTTACCCTGACCATATTTATACAGAATTACTAAAATACCCTCCAGTCATGCGTTACATAAATCAAAATCGAAGGATAAAATGAACTTTTAAAAAACACATGGCTCCACACATCAGCTCATTAAATACTCAGACACGTGAATGGACAAAATACCCCCAACTGATTGACGCAAGTTTTCCTTTGGTAAAGGGCGATTTGGTCATTTCCCCCCTCCCTCTGCGTGCGGCCTACGGCTTGTCAGCTTCTCCCCTACATGAGTCAGTTTTGTTTTTTTGCAAAAGTTGAGTCAGATGGCATTCAACGTTTAGTCGTTTGTCGTTTTCTTCCTTCTTTTTTTTTTTTTTAATACTTTTCAAATATTCAACTTAAAAAAAAAAATTCGAAATTATAATAAATATTACAAATAAACAATATTATTTTACATTTTATCTTCTTCACTTATCCCAATAAAAATAATCTACAAAAAACAACCTTAAAAATCATCATTAATTTTTTTACACCTCAACAACTTCTACACAAACACCAATACAACTTTAACATCACTTAAAAATTCTCAAAACATTTAAAATCCTACAAAAAAACATCAAAACGAACGTCACCTTGGTTTGGCCGCAAGTCCCTGTAAAATTCATGCAGTGTAATCGAATCTATCGATAGATTGTCTTTGTACTTCGTTAACATCATGGGTACTACTGCATTTACTGTTTAAAAGGGGTACTGGATTACATGAGTACAAGCTTTAGTCGGTTAAAAGAAAAGAAAAATAATATAAATTTACACGATGCAACTCCATACGAATCAACCGGTTTGAGCTTTGATTGCAATGACGAAATTCACGTGTCCCTTCTAAAGATGAGAAAATCTCAGAAGTTAATGGCAGCCCTTAGAGACTGAGAAGCTCTGCTGCAAGAGACAGGCACCAACGCCCTCAGTCTCAACTTAAAAAGGGCTCCGTCCATCCATTTCTCACGAAGACAAGAAGTAAAATTTCTTTGCTTTAGAGATATTCACGTGAAAGATCTGCTTAGTTTAGTTGGGGCCTCTGTAGACTCCACGGAATGCAGAATTTATAAGATGGTACAGATCACAGGTCTACAGCTAACATAAATCGGTCGAACCCATCTGCGCGGCCTGCGAATGGACCACACTTGACAATCATTGGGTAATTTCACACGAATTTATATAACAAATCTATTTCTTTCTGTGGGGGGCATTGCAAGCAACTTTTTTTTAGTACATCGCAGTGACATATTGCCAATAAGCTCTGGAAGCGGGGAAGGGAAAGCAATGGCAGAGGACAAGAAGGTGGGCATAGCGGCTATATACTCTATTACTCTGTGCGTAGAAAGTTCATGTGAAGTCAAACATATTCCAGAAGTGTGTCGTGTAACCGGTGAAACATATATCCTGAGATCTTTGGATTGGATTTTTGCTCTTGAGAAGTAGATTGTACGACTCTGTATGGGTAAAGCTGCTTCACGCTCTTGCCTCGGTTGATAAGAAAATATTGAATCTACCATAGGCAAGTCTAGACAGAAGAAATGGAAGAGAAACTGCACATATGCATCTCATTCACTGGCCAAACAATCCCTATTTGCAAAATCATAGCCTTTGTTATTTCGACAACTTAAATGAGGGTGTGACACACTATTGCAGTCCCACACGCCCTCCAATAGAAGTAAAAACCGAAGCATCTCAGATATGATTGACATGTCTAGCAATCAGTAAATGGTTTTCAGGAGAGATGCTTGATGGAACATATCTGACGAGTTGTGTTTCTAAACCACATTCCTTGACCCACATCAATCTCCCCATGTCAATAATCTGCTTGCACATAAATCCTAAGGCTGCCCTTTCAACTGGTTTCATATCCCTCACAACGTCCTCAACTCCATTTGCATCCCCACAGCTTTTTTCCGTCTCACTGTCACAGCAAGAAAAACTATCTAAACCAACTGTTGAAACTAAAAGATTAAGCAAAAACGAAAATGGATCCCATTCTCACTAAGATTCCAAAGAGGAAAACTACAAAGAAAGCAATAAAAAATTCAAGTTCAAAATGATTACTTGGAGTATGGATGCAATTTGACAATATTAACATCAGGGAGATCTGAACCATGATCAGCATCTACTGCCCAGCTGGTAAACCATGTAATTGCATGGAATTCTTCCTTGGCGATCCCCAACTTTGATAAATATTTTTTATCTACAGGGCAGCCAAAGTCATAGAGCTAGTCAATTCATGACAACAGATTTGTACAATTAATACACCTAATCAGCTACAAATTCATACTTCCTCCATCCCACAATAGATGAAGATATTTCTTTTCAGAATAGATAATATTTTTAAACAATTAAAAGCATTTTTCTATTTAACTCCTCCTGTTATCCTTGATTACGATCTAATCTCTTTCAAATTTCCTCTTTTTCCATTTATCAAAAAAAAAAGTTTCCTCTTTTTCCTCTTTTCAAATTCCAATGCACCTTTCTTGATCAGTCTAAGGGCCTTTTAAGAGGAGTGCTTGTTTTTTCAAAGTATATGCCACTTTTGAACTTCAATCTATTGTGGCAAGGAGGAAGTATATTTTTAAGGTGGGATAAATTGATTACTTATGTAATGTTTCCACTGGCAAAGATGATGGCAACATGTTGCTACAGCTAGACCCCTCAGATTATCTCGACGACAATGCTCAGCAAGGCAACATCTTAGAGTCAAATCTGCAGCCAAAAAGTTTGGAAAGGGCACTTATTTAGAGACAAAATCAAAATCTTTTTAGCGATAAATACATTTTTCTCACCTTAACTTTGGGAGATTTGACACATTGCACCCAAAACTTTGAATGTTGAGACATTTCACCCTTGAATTTTTGACATTGTACACATTGCACTTTGCCATCAAATTTTCCATCAACTCAGATGGAAAATGGTGCATGTGACCGGCACGTGACATTTTAGCATGTGATTTTACATTTATACCCTCAACAAGGGATCAACGTAAATGGACGAGTTGGGGGTATAAATATAAAATTGCATGCAAAAAAAAAACCACGTCTTGGTTACATGAGCCATTTTCCATCCGAGTTAACGAAAAATTTGTTGGCAGGGTGCAATGTGCAAGACCTTTCAAAGTTCAGGTGAAATGTCTCAAAATTCAAAATTTGGAGTGCAATATGCTAGACCCTCAAAGTTCGGGGCTAAAAAGGTGTATTTATCCCATCTTTTTATAATGACAGCTATTGACATGAATCACTCTGATTGCACTGCAACTTTCATAGTCAAGGTTGAATAGTAAATTAATAAAATTACCTGTAGCAGGCCCACATAGATGTTTACCAATAGCCAGGTAAGGAACTCCCCTCAAAGACTCAACAGCATTCAAGTTTAGATCCTCAACTGCAACAGCACGAATCTCACAATGTAACAAGGCATGAAATAGTAATGACTCTTATCTTGTTCTATCTTAGATATAGCAGGAATCCTTCCAGCATCCAGATATGCAATCACTTTTTAATATAAACATCAGAATTACTTCAGTCTATGTAACTAAATTAAGTTGGTTCTGTTGCTTTTGCAGGTGAATAGAACATGATATCATCCTGGGTTGGGTGGAAGGTAAAAGCAAACTAGTCACAACTAATACAGCATAGGTGGATGTAACTATGAATTCAACCAAGAATCCTTAAACAATGCAAATACGTGTAAGGATAGAAATATGAACATGCAATATGTTGCGCAAAATATTTTATGCTGTGTTTTTATAAAATGTCTCATTTGGTCAATCCATGAAACCCCCTTCAAAATTCTTTTAAAATGTCAGCACTCATTGCAGGGTAAGGGCAATTTGCTGCCAGCATCTTCACTGCCAATTCTAACACAAGCAGTTAAAGTTGTCACTCAATGACACGTGTTGTCCACACAAAACTATTCCACTGAAAATATTGTCACCATCGTTGTTTCGACCACCACTATTATCATCAAAACTTCAACACTCCCTCTCTTCAGCAGTGCAACTAACCAAACCGAAACGATAGTAGAATAAAAGAAGATAATGCTACAAAAAATTACCTTCAAAATCCTACTGTGTTCATATAAGGTTATGCTCATGCAAGTAACCATGTTTTTTGTAAGTTTTGTAAATTCACAGAATCACAGGAAAGCCTGGGATTCAAAATGCACTGCATGGCCTAACCTTGAAACTTGGGTTACCCAGAGTACAACTTTCCAAAAATCTGAGCTTTCTAAAATGTTTCAGATGAATGCTATTACTGTGGGAAAACGTTATAACTAATCTGCTTTATAATTTTATCAAAGGTGTCATAAAGACAGCAGAGATGGATATATACAATATGTTTTCCAATAAAGGGATTCCAAAGACCCTTACTGTCAATTCTCAATCGCTCTAATACCAAGCTCTCTTTCTGTCGCAAGGATCGATCAGCCTAGAAGTAGCAGTGGCAAAATATAAATTAATAATTCGACAAATCCAAGTTCGAAGAGGTGATGCAGATTCTCCAAATTGGATCACCTATTAGTCTTTATGTAAGAAGCAATTCAAGTCCATTCCACTGACCTTCAGCTTATATGACTTCCGCTCGACTAGAAACACCCTTTTGATCCCGTAACAATCAGCAAGCATTTGTGTCAGGTACCCTCTCCCCGCTCCAAACTCAATCACTGCAGGGACACCATTTTTATCATCCTCACAAGCGCCCTGAGAGTCATACTGTTCCCTCCCAACATCATTCTTCAACACCCCAAATTCTTCCAAGTTCCCAAGAATCGATGCCTGTTGCAAAACATGTTTCTCTTGAAATGGCAATTTCCTGCCAAAAAACAGTTCAGTCCTCCACTAAACCACACAAACCCTACGCAAGCACAACTCACTCACGCAAATATTTTTACCTATCTACTTCTCCCTTGATCCACATATTGCAAGCTTCCGGCATCTTATACGAGTCACGGATATCCTTACATATCGATCCATGAACAGATTCGATCGTTTGAATTAATTTACAGAATCCAGGCACACTCATACCGTAAACAGATGCCCTCTTCATCTCTGGAGATACATTATCCAAATCTTTTTTGTCTTCATCTCTCCCACTGCCAGCATTGATGCCCTTTTGGTAAAAGGGTTGGAGAGTCAAGGATTGAACTTGTTTGAGTAATGGGCATCTCTTAACATGCCCTTCAAGATTATCATTAAGTACGGAGCTACAAATTCACACAGAAGAAATAGAAGTCACGTTATGCTGATACTCAAAACGTCAACCAGATAGTGAAAAGAAAAACAAGAAGAAGAATAAGAAGAGAGATTACTGAGAAGGGTCTATTGGGCATGGAATCCACTGGTCATCGGACCTGGTGCTGTGGTTGCCACAGAAACTGTAGCACAGCTCCGAGTAAGCAAGAAATTTGGAAAATCAAAGACATAAACGACCATAAGAAATTTGAGAGAGCGATAGAGATAGAGAGATGTTGAGAGATACAAGGATTCGTGGAGAGGAGCGTTGGAACAGAATCTGTTCTTCTTCGGAAGCCAGAACTGGCAGCGGCTTCTCTCCATGCTTTGACAGATTCTGCGATCTTTGCGCGGGCGCCCTACAAAGACTCGGAATTGGTTCTTCTCGGTTCTCCTGATGCACTTTATTTGCCGCAGACGGTGTCGTTAGGAGCCGAAATCGGGCGCTCGGGACTAACGACACTAGGGGCCAAACTCGAGCGATTAATTTCATTTAATTAGGCTTGGGCCTAATTATCATTTGGACTGAGCTGGCAAAGCCTAAGCCGGGTCAACCTACCAGTTCACGGGCCCATTTTATTTCCTAGGTCTGCTTTAGGCGGAGTATCCTTCTCACAATACTCCGGGCGCGAGCATCCGAGGAGAGGATTCCTCACTCCCCCATCTCCTAACTGTTCCGTACGCTGCACGGTCAGTCGCCTTCTCACTTAAGCCCCACTAGTTTCGTGATGAAATGCCCCTTTGAGAATCTAGAGCCTGTTCTCTTTCTATCATTGCGCTTATTCTAACCGGGCGTAGGTTCTTGCTCAGATTATCATTATGCCTTTTGGAGTTGCGGTGTTACAGGTTCTCCACCCATTTGATTGTTGGATGTTCCGTGTTTCCCAAAATTGGCAAGAACATTGGTTCATTTGCCTTGCGCATTGGTAATTTTATAGTAAGCATGTAAGTTTGATTGCTTCATGAGTTTTGTTGCAACACAAAAACAAAAAATGATTAGAAGTACTATTGTTCGAGGGTATGGAACGGTTGCGCTGAATATGATTAATGTGGTCTTGAGAGTAGGTCGGCCTATCAGGTCAAGTCAACCTATGGAATAGAATGACACGCCGACTGTTACCCGGAGAATGGTGCAGTGCAGGTCGTTTGTTTTTCTTTCATCCCTTCCTTCTCTTCTTGTCCTTTTGTTGGGCGGGTGGGAGTGGGTGTCTAGAGTAAAATAGGCTTGTCTTGTTGACGGCGCGGTTTCTTCATTTCAATATATTCCATGCTTCATAGAAGTAGGGTTCCTTTAATTAGAGTATAGAAGATTTACGGATCTCCATGTTTAGTGTTCGGGTGCACAGAAGGAGAAAGAGACTATCAGAATTTCAGTCCAAAACTGAAGAAAGAAGGCACCTTTTTTTTTTTTCATGGTGGATAGTTGAAACAGTGCATCTGAATGCAAGAGCATCGACACCTTGGGTCCGAATCAACTGATACATGTGGGCTTCTCCACAGTATGAACTTTTCAAACACCTTATTTTTGCATTTCTTCGAAGGCATTTTAGTATTGTGCCAAGGCCTCTCAAGCCGATCTTTTCAGGCTCAGTTGCATGAAATGCAGTGTCTAGAAGGCAGCACTTCTCTATAAAATTTTAGATGTCTTCCGTTTCAGTTAGGAAGCCATGGCTTAAATCTGGCTGGCAGTTGATCATCCTCTGCCTTTGAGCTGGGCTGGTCTTATAAATCGTTGGCGACTTGGATTTCGGGAGCAGTAAGTCACTCTTTGCCTGTGAGTTGGGCTATTCGTATAAATGGATTATGATTTTCTGTCATTCTCCTTTCTTGTCTAGCCTTCTTATTATTTTCTAACCAGAGTCACTAGTTGTCGTATATTAATCCGGGAATAGAAAAAGTTGTTTGTGATGTTTCATCCTTACAATGTTATGCTTTTTGGATAATTAACAATTAATGGTTCTAATTAAGATTCAGCTTACAATTCATGCAGGAAACAGAATGGTTATTCCACCACTTGTTAGGACTCCGAGAATTACAGACTATCTTAAGCCTTATGTCCTGAAGATGCACTTTACGAACAAGTATGTGAGTGCCCAGGTGGTACACGCACCAACTGCCACCGTTGCCTGTGCTGCAAGCTCA
Organism: Morella rubra; assembly: GCA_003952965.2. Lineage (NCBI taxonomy): Eukaryota > Viridiplantae > Streptophyta > Magnoliopsida > Fagales > Myricaceae > Morella > Morella rubra. The sequence continues at coordinate 20,596,963 of CM025854.1, forward strand.
CAGGAGAAGGCCTTGAGATCATGCATGGAATCTACTCGGGATGTGGCTGCAGCTGGAAAGATTGGAAAAATACTGGGGGAACGCCTGCTGTACAAAGACATCCCTGCTGTTGCTGTTCACTTGAAGAAGGAACAGAGATATCACGGTAAGGTCAAAGCTTTCATTGATACTCTAAGGGATGCTGGTGTCAAATTGCTTTAAAAAATTTCTTTTGCTTCATAGAGTGATTGTGTTGTTGAAGTTTCTAGCAAATTCTCACTTTGTTGTGAGAGGATTACTTGGTGGATATCAAAGGGAAGTGGATAATGGGCTTTGTATCTTCATGATGCTCAATATTATCTGATAAAATGTTTCCCACGACATGGGATTGATCCTGTCCTGTGACAGGTTTTGCCCATTTCTTATTGAATGTCACGCCCCAAACCTCATAGGTTAGGGAATGGCTTATGTAGATTTTGGGGTTTTAAAGCTTATCGAAATAATTTCTAATAAAATCTTTCCAAAAAATAAAGTAAAAACGACTTATTTAAAACTCTTTAAAATCAGAAATGTCAAATATAAACATTATTCTCCTACCAAAACTAAACATAAATAGTCTAACACCTAGAGTCAAGTCTTTATTCTAGCAATCTTTCAGCTATCTGTCCATGTGTCATCTACTTATGACTCTTGGCACGCTTCTGATCAATATCTAAAAAAATAAATAAATAGATATCGTGTGAGTTCGAAAGCACAGTAAGTATAATTGGACTTCATGAGCCACAATGTCACTATAAGAAATAGAATGCTAAAAATCTTACTAAGTTGAAATACTAATAATAAATAGCGGTTGAAAATTGTGCTTGGCAACTCAATTAAAATAACCATGACTTTAAAAAAACTTGTATCTGTACAAGATATAGGTGGTGAAAATTTCCCTTTTTACTCCCCTTGATCGGGTTGTTCGGTCCGAAAATCGAAACTAGACAGATTGACCTTCTACACTTCAATCGGTTATAACTTTTCAATCTATCTCCAAAAATCACAAAACTTATTTTCAAATAGTTCTTTTACATACATTTAGAGAAATTTTCACTACAATCGGACTTCCTTTGGTCGGTCAAATAAATCTATAAATATAACTAATAGGGCTGAATTCGAAAATCTAGTTCTCAGTTTCGAAATATAAATTGTCAATCTTTGGCTTTCATTACCAAATTAACTTATGTTCCTCTTACATATGTTATTTTTACACATAAGAAAATTTCATATCCAAAGTACACCTATAACTTGGTCATTAAAATCAACATTTATTTCTGTTCACATAGAGTCAAGCTATGTCCTGAACAAATCGGTACTCATGACTTCAAAAATTCATAACTATCTGGACAGATATCTTTAAATCTTGAAATTCATAACCCAATTGTATAAATGTGTTATAAAGACACTCTTAAAATTTCATACGGAAATTCAAAGTCTAAGTAAGTCATCGGTTCAAAAACCCAATCAGCATTTAGGGCTTTTTATGCATCTCTGATTTTCAATGCCTAACTTCTGAATTTCTAAGACTATACCAAAACATCTCTAAAAATCAAGAAATTTTAATCCAGACGTCTAAAGTTGGCTAAAAAAATATAAATATCGAGATGTATATTACTCAGTTCAAAATTTAAATTATCCTAAATAATCTCTAAACTCTAATTTCGATTACTTCAAAAGATTGATCAAAACTGTCTCAAAATTCACAAAATCAAATCAAATTCAAATTTAAAGAGTTTGACCATTTTAAAGGAAATAAAATAAAATTTCGAATTTTAAAAGAAATATTTTGAATTGAAAATGAAAATAATAAAAATATATTATTTTATCTTTATTAGATATTGTGGGTATTTTATTGAATATTTCTTTAAGACAAACTAAAGATATTTGGCATGTGAAAATAATAATAAAAAATATATTATTTTATCTTTCTTAGAGATTGTGGGTATTACATTGAATGTTTCTTTAAGACAAACTAAAGATATTTGGCATGCAAAATTTTTAAGAATTTTGAGTCTGTAAAAGAATATTTTGAGAGTTTTGACTTGTCATGAGATTGTAAAAACTAAAAAGGTAGTTCAAAAGCTTAAAAATGTTTGATTGTATAAGGATTTTTATTAGGGTTTGTTCAAAAGTAAGAAGAGATTTGATAGAAATTTTTTATGAAAAATAATGTAGATTGTTAAAAAGTGAAAAAATAGAAGATTTGTTATAGTATATTTTTGGCTTAAATGCACTTAGGACTCCTGAGATATACAGAGGTTGCAAATGAGCCTCTTAGGTAACGTTTTCAACAAATAGACTCCTGAGGTAGAGTTTAAGTCAAATCGAGGCCCCTCCGTTCATTTCCCATCAGTCCGTTAATGGTCATTGCTGTCAGGGCTTTAAAATCCACGTCATAATGAATTAGAAAGCGCCACATGTCCAGTTAAAAATATCTATATCACATATGCGCAAGGTGTCTGCCAACTCACAGTACCTAGTTAAAAAAAAAAAAAAAAAACTTAATAAGATGACGTCGTTCTCCCCATTGCAGACACCTGATGCAGATGTGGCGTGAACGTTTTAATTGGACAGGTGGCGCTTTCTAATTCGTTATGACGTGGATTTTAAAACCCTGACAGCAATGACTGTTAACAGAGCTGATGGGAAATAGACGGAGGAACCTCGATTTGACTTAAACTATACCTCATGAGTCTATTTATTGAAAACGTTACCTCATAAGCTCATTTGTAACTTTCGTATACCTTAGGGACTTTTGGTGCAATTAAGTCTATATTTTTTAATAAAAAGTATGAAGTTGGTGTGAAAAGTTATTATAATTTGTGTAAAAATTTTGAGTGTTTGATGTTTGATTTTAAAAATTTTGACTTTTAAAATTTTTTTTTTTCATTATCAAACATCTTTTGAGTCGTAGAAGCTGAAACAAGGCTTTACCCCAGGGACAAATATGGCAATTTCACTCGAGTAAATAGAAAGAAAAAGTACAGATGGTAAGACAGGTCAGCCGGAAAGCCCTGTAAAAGGTCTATTCAGCGGTCCACGTAAACAAGAGTGCCAATCTACACAATGGACGCGCGGAGCATAGAAACACCGCCCTTTTTATATGCCTGCTTGGCTGCCAGCATCTGCATCCTTCTTCTAACTTCGAAAGAGGTTTCGTCTGAAACGCCAGGCCGGATGACTCTCTCACTTCGTACGCTCCGAATACCTCTGCCGTCGGTCCGTCTCTCTACCTCTTTCAAAACCAAACACATCGGAGCCGTTGTTTCAGGTCCGTACCATCGAGATCTTAAACCCCCAAACAGTTGGCTCTTTACTGCTTATCTTTCCGTATTAGCATCATGGACTATGTTTGTTCGTGGCTTTTGTTCTTAATTGAGTCACTTTCTTCGACCTGTGTTCACTTGTTTCACTGGCTTGATTTTCTAGGGTTTTTGACTTCCGGGCCTCGGTCTTGAACGATCTACAACGGGGTCGTACACATGAAGGAACCTTTGTTAATGCCTGATCTGACAGAACTTTGATAATCTTCGGGCAATTACGAGCTGTTAAATCCTTGAAACGGCTGGTTCTCAAAAACTTCGGTCAATTAATAGGTTCTAAGGGCAATTGGAATTTGAGGTTCATTTACTTGATTGGGATTCAAAATTCGGAATAATTTGGAGGGTGTTGTGTTGTGTGGTTGATTGGTTTTTGTGAATTGTTTGTTGGCTAATAATGGAGCAAGAATCCCAAAAAAGGAAGGTTGATGAGATGAGTTGCGAGCCCTCGACCACGCCCGTTCTTTGCGCAAATAATTGCGGATTCTTTGGGAGCGCAAGTACCAATAATCTTTGCTCAAAATGCTACAAAGACTTCGTTTTAAAACATACGAACGAAAATATAGTCGTAGGGAAGAAAGTGGGCGATGAGCAAACTGTTGAGGATAAGGCTCAAGTTAAAGGAGTTGTGGAAGTGAACAAGAGTCAATTTGAGGAAGGGGATCCTTCGGAGAACTCCAACAAGCAACCTTCGAATCGTTGCAGCTTCTGTAGGAAGCGGGTTGGGCTGACGGGGTTCAAATGTAGGTGTGGACTGATGTTTTGCTCACTGCATCGCTACTCTGACAAGCACGACTGCATGTTCGACTACAAGAGCTCAGGGCAGGAAGCAATTGAGAAGGCAAATCCTGTTGTGAAGGCTGACAAGATTGACAAGATATGACGGTTATGGTGAGGTATTGGGAATGTTGTGGCAAGGTGGTTGTCTGCAATAGGAAGGATGGTTGTAAGGTACTTTGATGCATTAGAAAATAGGTCTTTATTGGATGTTATTCATGTCTGATATGTACAGTTTCTTTGATTGTGGTCTTGAATAATATTGTATGGTTAAACATCAAGATTATTTATGGATTAGTGATACACAATAGTTCTTGGACTCAAGTTTTGTTCAACTTGTATCATCCCCAATTGTTTCATTGTAGTTTTGAAGTTTGGTTGGTCCATCTGTTGGTACATATCAATGTCTGGGAAGACTGACTTTTTATTGTCTCCAGGCGTTCAGTCTCTTTCAATTGCTTGGAAGAAAGATCCAATGTGGTGGCTATCATTTGCTTTGCCATTTCAGTTTTTAGTTTGTTACTTTTGGTATGGGATGGGAACCTGAATATTATATATTGATAAACAAGTAATATTTTTCTGATAATACAGGGATGATTGAGTTAAGTATTGGTAAAGACCACCCATCAGCAGGTTTGTTTATTGGCTGTGTGGCCATTTGTCGCAGTCAATGGGTTAATAATATCTAGAGACTGATATAATTAGCTTCAGTATCTGGATTTTGGTATCTTGTATTTTATGTGGTCAGTCAGTTGCCCGGTTCGAATGGGAATACTGAGGTGTTTCCCATGGCAGGTATCGGTGGGTGCTTCCCTTGATTGGCCATAGCAGGGCGCTTGTGAGTTATTTGATGAAAGGGTGTATGACCTAGTCAGCTAATGGTAGACTGTAGGAATAATAACTGGCTGGCCATGGCCAATGGAAGCTGACATTGATTCTGATAGTCAGTGATGACAGCAAATTTGGCCTTCCTCTATTTGATGGCCTGCAAACATGGGTACCAACAATCTCAAAACCTCAGTAGTGGGAGAAACCAGCATCATATCCTTTACCCACCATCAAGTCATCTTGAGTGGCAACAATGATTATCCTATCTTTTACCAACAAATTGTTGGAAGCCCTCTATCAATTGCAGATGTCATGCTCATACCAAAATCTGAGGTCTGTCTCTGTCGCTCTCTTTCTTTCCTCAGTAGGCACAGATTTTTTTAGTCGGTACACTGGTTTTGAGACCTCATTGATTTTAAGGCTATTTGGAGAATGATACCCCATTATCTGGTGGTGCCTTTGGCGGGAGCGTAATAATAGATGTTTTGAGGATTGTTCTTTGTCTTTGGATAGGTTGCAGGGTGTTTTCTTGTCTTGTCTTTTCTTTGGGTGAACTCGGTGCTTGGTTGCCCATTTTCTAGATTTTGTTGATTTTGTTAGTTTTCTTGCTTGTTTGGATTAGTGATTTCGATATAGTCTTTTGTTCTGTCTTCACTTTTTCTAATGAGATTGGCTTCATCAAATTAAAAAACACTGGTTTTGAGACCTCACTGTTTTGGTGCTCAAGAATGATACACTTGATAGCTGAATAAAGAACAGTTGCAGCCACCAGATATGTTGATTTTGGTGGTGTTTGCAGCACCACTTGATTGCCTTCGATTTTGTTGGTTATTTGAGTTTGTAATCTGTTCATGCACCTCTCATTGAGCTAGTTCTGTTACCGTAAACAAACTCCATTGACGCGGCGTTCTCTCTTTCACATTTCTTAATCCTAGCTGTTAGAACTGAACTTACCTGTTTCGTATCAGATCCTTTGTAAAACGTTTCAGATTGTCGAGGTAGGTGGATGAAAAAGACTCTTGAACCATAAGAGTCGTAGGATGTATCATGTGAATTGTTTCCACCTGGAGAATCGAGTGTCAATTGTAGCGGGTATAGTAAGCAAAATCATACAAAAGGAAGCGTGGGGTGGGATTTAATAAGAGAAGCAGCATTCTCATGTTAAGGTTTTCAGTTCTTTGCTGGTCACGGGAAGAATACCATACTTTGGAACCAACTGATTCTCTCTTGCAAATATTTTATCCTACTTAATTTCCTTTAAGGAGAAATTATTTTCTACACAAAAGTTTAGAGAATCTGGGAGCTCCAATCGTGAAGAAAACAGTAAGGGCAGACAAAAAAATTTGATTAGGAAAATGGAAAAAGGAAAAGTTTAAACTTTTGAATTCGCAGAAGCAGAAATAAATGACCAGGTTTTTGGCTTTTCTGGAGCAGTTCTAGAGCTACCTGTATTTCAATGGTGGCTAATCCTGTATGCCATGTCAAACTTGAAAACAAAAAAAGAAAAAACGTAGCACTCACATATGATGGCCTTCGCGTTAGGAAGTAATTGTATCCCACTCTTCATCCAGGAAAAAAAAAATTGTACGGTTGTACCCCCACAAACTCTCTTCTTTCTCCTCACGTGGGAATTTTAGCGGGATCCGAATTGGAGGATTTGTATCCCCAAGTAAGAAGAACAATAAGGAGCCCAGAAAAGAAAAAAAGAAAAAAAGAAAAGAAAAAGAAGAACAATAAGGAATGGAAGCCAATGGTTATTTTGTGCCTTTAACCACGTTATTTATATAGATCTTTACGTTTTATTCTATAAATTAGTAGATTGTTTGGGTTTTTAGGTTTCACAAATATCTCATTAGGCAATCTCAAATACCAAAATCAAGTCAAGAAACCACCCTCGTTGCATGCTTGTATTGCGCACTAATGAAAATATACTCTTTATGAGCCGTTTTTATTAAATCAAGATTTTCTGCAATTTTTTTTATCCAAAATGTATTATGGGTACGTTCGTTTTCATCATTTTTTAGGATTTGAATCCTATTTTTATTTTTACAATCCAAACATCATAATATACACGTATTTTTATACAATACTTTATTACTTTTTTACACACACCAATCCCTTTCAACAATTTTACACGTATTTTTATACAACTTTAACACCACCTAAATATTTACAAAACCATCATAATCCTAAAAGAAACATGAAAACGAACATGCCCATGTAATTTGAAAAGAAATAAATATAATAAATTAATCATATATTATTTGATGTTATTCATATAAAAGTATTAGAATAGTATGAGTCTTATATTGAGATCTATTGTTTATCTATTTCAAATTACCCAATATAATTCGAATAAAAAATCACAGAAATTATCCGTTTTTCTTAAACTATGGCAAACCTTCAGCTTTAATGATTGGTCGATGTTATAGGAACCTGACTAATCAAGCAAAAATGCTAGATATGTATAGACATTTCCGTCTGACAGCCCACGCTATAAGCAATGAATTAAGGTGGTTAATGGTCCTATCGGTCCATCGTGAGCAAAATCGTAATCTTGTGAACTGAAATCGGTTATGTGGAAGTTTTTTCCATTTCAAGACCACAGTTAGGTCCATTTTAACACAAAAGATAAATATATATTTTTTTAATCGCCAGCTAAGCCAACTATTTGCATTTATTTACCCAAAAAAAAAAACCCATAGGAATTCTATATAATAATCGACTTTCTCCTTTTAATTCCAAATATTATGCACCAGCAAAATGAGGTGAAACACTTTTAATGGAGAGACTTATTGAACTATCATTTGTGTCAGACCCATAATTAAGCTTGGATTTTTTTTAAGTATATGGTCGGTTATATTATCTATTAACAGTTATGTCTTTGCAGACCATATTAAATTTTTAGACAATAGGAATAAATATGTTTTTTTTAGGCTACTGAAATATTATATTAATAGTCGATAATAATACAACCAGTATAAAATAGAAAATAATTCAGAATGCCAATCAAAAAATCTAAATGGACCAAAATGCTCCATAATATGGTGGATCTTAGGAGAGAACCATAAATCAGCTACAAAGAATGAGACACAATATAAACCGACTTACAAAGGACCAAAAGGCTCTACAATATGGTAGATCCTACTAGAGGACCACAAACCATCCACAAGAACGGAGACACAATAAAAATTGACCGTAAGAATAGGGACGCACAAATAGCCACTAAGACTCGGGATAGAACAAAACCACTATATAAGGTGATGGCTGCTTCCACTGGAGGAAGAGCATTTGGAGCAACAATCTAATTCCTTCAGGACAATTTTCAAACAATGACTGGCTACATAAAGGGGAGGAGGAAATGACAGTTATGGACGGCACAAAATGATAGCAGCTAAGAGACCCATCGAAGAAAAATGATTGGAACAGTCCATAAAACGGGGGGGGGGAGGCGGCATAAAACCTAGTGGACCGGTTAGGGAGCAAAACCGCCGTGCATCTAGGTGGCGTGCGGCAATGAGGTGGTGTTGGATCGAGGCATAAGCGGTCGCTTAGAGGTGTTGAACACGACTAGGCAGGTGGTGTCCTCTGAAAACCGTTCAAATCAATTGGGAAAGAGGCAAAAGTGATCGAGCGCGTGAGATCCATGCGTGTTCGTGGACGCATGTGAGAGTTCACATGCCAGTCGAATGTTGTCGATTTTAGCCAAATCTGAACACCTAAAGAAAGGGAAGCCCAACAAAGAGGCTGTGCGCATTAAGGACCACAGGAAAGGCTGAGATTTAACCTCCATTGATTTGAAGAAAATGGCCTAAAAGCATTCTAAAAAAGTACGATTAGAGCAAAATCTGGCCACCAGAGGTGTGGCCGAAGGAGGCTCCTCGCACCGGAGAAAGAGGGAGGAGAGTTTTCAGACAAGGAGGTAAGAGAATTTTAGAGAGAAGGAGGATCCCTCTCTAGAACAAAAGAGGTTTTCCTTACAAGTCTATAAAAAGCTCTTTTCAGGAATAAATTATAAATATGTTTAAGGGGAAGATACACTTTTCACCCACAAACTATCGGGGTAGTGACACATTGCACCCCAAACTACCATCTTTAAGACATTACACCTCAAACTACCAATGTTAGACACTTTGCACCCTAAACTACCCACTTTGACACATTACACCCTCCAATTACTAATATTAAACACTTTGCACCCTTCATTTGACAATAATACCCTTGAAAATTAATGAATTGACAACAATATTTTCAATATATGCAAAATGGTCAAGGGCATTATCGTTATTTTAGTCTAAAAATTTGATAAAGGGTGTAAAGTGTCAAAAATTGGTAGTTAAAGGGTGCAATGTATCAAAATTGGTAGTTTAGGATGCAAAGTACAAAACTTATGGTAGTTCGTGGGTGAAAAATTGTATTTTCTCCGATGTTTAAATATTCACTTGAATTGATAGAAGGTGCTAAAAGAGACATTTTGTAACAGATCGTGCCGGTGTCAAATATCTCCAGGTAATATCAGCATATACTATCCTCCCGACAACCATAAAACAATAAACTAAAAGCTTGGTGACTGTAGAGACAAAAGACAAGGGAAGGAAACCCCCTCACGGAACGAACTAAAATTACCAAAAAACCCCCTTACCCCACTCTGTAAACACTGATCGCGCTCCCCACAAACCTCAAAACCTCCGGTCTCCTATCGGAAACTCGCTCCAGCATCGCCGGAAATATATCGGCCTCGAAACGAGATAGAAGAGAGTGTCTCTTAACCTCAAAAGAGACGAGAGAGAGAGATAGACTCGCGACAGAGAGAGAGCGAGAGACAGAGTCCTTTTAGACCGCGATTCGCAGAAATGGTGGCGCTATTCGATTAGACATTCAGTGCAAGTTCCGGTTCGTTATTCGGACGTTCTCCTTCTTTTTATCTAATATGCGAACCTAATCATCTGGTTTGGTGATTATTATTCTCCTCTTCTATTGAATTTGATTCCAATTCGAGTGTGTGACTTCTTTGATTACATTTTGATTCCGTTGATGTATTCTTTACTTGGAATTCAGTTTCTATTTCGTTTCGCACCTTTAGTCTTTATCTTCATGTGGTTCGGCTTGGTTTGGTGGCCAAGAGAATGGAGTGAAAGGAAAGGATAGTAAACCGTTAGCGTTACATTTTACTGCATGTTTAGTTCCTAGCCTATCCGGCCAACGTGATTCTAAAGTATCATAAATGTGTATCAAATTTGTTGGAATGATAGCTGGTTGCAACTTTTAAAACGTTAATAAAAGACCCTCCAGACCATATTAAAATTATGAGTTCAATGAAGTGGTTGGCCTTGATCAGTAAATAATTAAAAGTGTCAAATATTTTCAGAGCCATTGCTTACATAAAATTTTGCCAATCTGAGTTGGAATTAATGCACAAACATTTTATTATTTAGTAAAGCATCAGTAGTTAGTTTTCGTTTCATTTCCTACTAGCTAGAAAAGTATTGCTGACTTTGTACACATTGAAAGCATATTACTGGTGTTTAGTTATTGTAGTTCCTTTCTTGATTATCTGGTTGCTCTGAAAATGCAGTTTTTTTAGAAGTTTCCGGTACTACTTTTTTAATTTTGTTGTCTTGTTCACTTAGCGTATCAGCATGGGTTTGCGTTCGGGCGGCGAGGGTCCTGCTATACTGCAGTTGCACAAATGGTGCCCTTCTCAGGCCCAACTCAACCTGTCAGAATTTCGTGAAGCTTTTATTTCTCCCACAAGGCAGCTATTGTTGTTGCTTTCGTATCAATGTGAAGTTCTGTTTCTTCCTCTGGTTACTGGTAAGTTTTGTTAACTCAATTGCCTTTCTTGTATTTGTGCTCTGAAGCTCCCAGACTGCCCACACTTGTTTGTCTCATGGACACGTGCGTTATCAATAGTGGTTTACTTTTTGTCTTTCTTTTTCCTATCACTGCAGGGGACTCTACAAATATTCATGATTTGGAATGTAGGTATGACAAAATATTTAAAGATCGAGGATCATTTTCAAAAGCATCTGCAGTATATGGTAGGTCAAATTCAAGGGACAACATGGAATGCACATCTGGGTCTGTAGTAGATTCTGATCACAATTTCTCTCTCGAATCAAGATCTAATAGTTATGCCTTTCTTGGTGATGTAAACTCACTGGCTTGGGGTATATGCGGTGATGCCTATAATCAGCACAAGGATACTTCGTTTAGAGAACTTCTATTTGTATCTGGCAACCATGGTGTAACTGTCCACGCTTTCTCTCATCAAAACAGAAGCAGTGAAATGTCCAGAACCGCTTTGGAGGGTGATTTTGGGCAAGGGAGGTGGGTGGAGTGGGGGCCTTCCTCTACGCTAGCTCAAAATATGGAGTTGCAAGAACCTTCCAGCTTGTGTTGTGATCACTCTGGAGATGTTATGAATGTTAGCAACGCCAATGGAAATAATGAAGTTCCACATAATTATTCTGAAGCAGAAATTGATTTATCAAGAGGCATTGCTTCAAAGAAATGGTTTAGATCTTTTTTCACTGAAGTTGAAAGTATCAAATCTGATGGTAAGATGCGGACCTTGTTCCCTGATAATTCATCATTTCCTTGCTCTGCTGAGGTTGTTTCATTCAGTCTTTTTAATAGTAACTCACCACTTTGGGACTTTGATTTCAACGGCAAATCTCTGTCAAATAAGATCTGGCAGGAAACAGTTCTGGATTTAGAGAATGATTTAGTTACAAAGGCAGATTTGGCTTCATCTATTTCGAATTCTAAGTCCGATGTTTTATCCAATATTTATGGTGTTGGAGTAAATAGCTCACACAGGTGCTCCAAGGTGTTCTCTAGCAGTTCACATCACTTAATTGGATTTGTTTTAATGTCGGTCGATGCAGTTTCTGCAAATACTAGAGATGGAAATGAAAAGAGTAGGAGCAGCAATTTACTTCTTGTTGCTAGGTTAGAGAGTTGGGGAATCCAGTGGGTTTCCTTGGTGAAGCTTGAAGGTAGTACAAATGTCAGCCCAGTGGTGGAATGGACGGACTTCTGCTTTTCTGATAACCTTCTTGTCTGTCTTAATGCATCTGGCCTAATCTTTTTCTATGCTGCAATGACTGGTGATTATGTAGCATGCGTAGATGTTTTGCAAACATGTGGATTTAGTCCTAAATCTGATTTGCTTCAAAAAGAAAAACTTTCTGCGGGCGTGGATATGCAAATTAACTCAATTGATGAAGTTCATGAGAAGTCAACTTATCAACGTGTTGGCTTTGGTGGAAGAACATTTAAAAGGTTGCTTGTTGACTCACACACTTCTCTCTTAGCAGTGGCTGATGAATATGGTGTTATATATTTAATCCATGCTGGCGACTATTTGCTGGATGACTATTATACATCTGAGAAATTGCTTCCACATTTTCAGCATTTAGGACTTGGTATGTTGGTTGGTTGGGAGGTTGGTGGTTCTGATATTGGTCACCAAAGGGTGGGTTCTAGTTGTTCTAGTTATCTTAGATGTAATATTTCACCCATGATGGAAGGAAAACTTTCCTGCTCAGATAATATTGGAAGTAATGTATTTAAGAAAATCCAAGAATTGAACCTTCATGGAAAGAGGAACCAGTATGAGTCCTGTTTAAGTGGCTTTTCTGCTGCTTCAAAGACAACGGATCAGAGTTTTTGTGGTTCGGAAGTACGATCACACATTTTGCGAAAAATACTGCTTTCGACGTGTAGATTTGATGAGGATGATTGTATCTGTTTTTCTCCTTTGGGAATCACTCGGTTCATTAAAAAACATCATAGGACGAGTCAAAAGGGTTCGCAAATCATCCATTTCGATCTACATACACGGTCAGCAGTTCATGATGACAGCTGCTTGAATGGGGAAAAAATCTTTTATTCCCAATGGAGGGAAGAAGCTTTTGTTGGAGAAGCAGTTGGTTGCACATTCCAGGGGTGCTTTTATTTGGTGACAGAAGGTGGTCTGTCAGTGGTTTTTCCCTCTGTTTCAGTGTCATCTAATTTCCTTCCTGTTGAAATGGTTGGATGTCGGCAGTCAGGTATCCCTAAAAGCATTGGATATCAAGCTAGAGACTCACTGGAGATTAATGAATCGAATCAGCCATGGCCACTGTGGAAACTTGAAGTTTTGGACAGGGTTCTTTTGTATGATAGCCCTGAAGAGGCAGATCGCTTATGTTTGGAAAATGGTGAGAGTAACTGGAATTCAACTTTTTTGTGATTCTAGGTTCCTATATACGGCATTTAATTTCTAGTTGTACAGATTTTCTATTCTTAATTTGATGCTGGATCAGTGCTTCATATTTTCAGTTGTGTCTTGTGATTAGTGTGTGACTTTTCTACTTAGAGTTCATTGGTTGGCAAGCTGATTAAGAGTCAATGATTCAGAATGCACTAATGTGTGAAAGATCAAGTCCAGTGCTGTTCTTGTTGATTTCTAACTATTTGTATGTTGAAGATCTTAGTCATGGTAATCTGTATTATGTTGGTTTGGGGATCAGTGGGGGCTAGTGGGAATAACAGCTGAAGTAATTGCTTCATTTTTGGTCCTAGATTTCTGTTCAAATTAACCTGTGGCATTGCTGAAATGATTTGAATCTACAGTATATAAAGGGTAGTGTGGTATACGTAAGCTTTTTCTTATTTTTTGTTACGGCTTATGTATCTAATAGAAAGACAGGGAACCTCATTAGGGTGCTCATACAAGGAGAAGACTACAGTTGCCAAGGGAGTTAAGAAGCCAAAGCCAATGTTAGTGTGAACATTACCAAGTGCTGGTGAGGGAGAGATGGCTTGGATAGAGTCGTATCATTGAGTCGTGTAGCTGCTTTGAATAAGGCTCTCTTGTCCAAGTGGCTTTGGCGCTTTGCTCATGAGAGGGATAGGCTTTGGAGCGTGATTATTGGTGCTAAATATGGGTGCTCAGTGGGTGGTTGGAGGACTCACCCTTGTCGGGGACCTTCTGGCGTTAGTTTGTGGCGTTTCATTAGCAAAGGTTGGGATGTCTTTAGTAATCATCTCAGATTTTTGGTTGGTAATGGTGTTAGGGTCAGATTTTGGCATGATGTGTGGTGCGGCGATAGACCGTTGTCTTGTGTGTTTCCGGTGTTTCTCATTGGCTCGCCACAGGAGGCTTTGGTGGAGGAGTGCGTGGTGGAGATCAATGGGTTGGTGGTGTGGAGTGTGGCTTTCTTAGATCTGCTAACGATTGGGAATTGGAGGATTTTTCCTTTTTATTCCCTTTTGTATGGGGCGGTTTTGAGGAGAGGGAGGACGACAAATGTGTGTTGGACGGCCTCTAAGGATGGGGTTTTCTCGGTTGAATCTATGTATGCTAGTTTGCTGGTAGTAATGGTTTGTCCTTTCCTTGGAAAGGAGTGTGGAGGTCGAAATGTCCGTTGAGGGTTCTTTTTTTGTGTGGGAGGCTTCGCATGGGAGGATCCTTACTATTGATAATCTTCGCAGAAGGGGAGTGACAATTGCCAATTGGTGTTTCTTTGTTGATGTGATGGAGAATCGGTGAACCATTTTTTGTTGCATTGTCCTATGGCGAGTGGGCTGTGGAATCATATTCTTTGTATTGTGAACTTTCCGTGGGTTATGACTGAGAAAGTGGCTAATGTTTGTGGAGTTGGGAGAGGAGTTTCGCAACCCTTTCGCTAAGGTTATTTGGAGATTGATTCCCATTGCATTTGGTGGTGTCTTTGGAGGAGAGTAGATGTTTTGATAGTGTTCTCTGTCTTTGGTTAAGTTGCAGGGTTTTATGTTGTCTTCCTTTTTCTTTGGGTGAATGCGTGCTAGATGCCCTTTGTAGATTTTGTGATTTTCTTAGTTTTCTTGCTTGTTTGGAGTAGTGATTTCGGTATAGTCCTTTGTACTGTTTTCACTGTTTCTAATAAGATTGGCTTACTTATCAAAAAAAAACTTTCAAGAATCAGACCTAGTAATTTGCTCTTGTTCCTTCCGAGAGTGACGAATTGCGTCACTTTTACAAAATATCTAATCAAACATAAACAATCCTTTTTCTGTGGGGTTAGATCACAATTCTTCTATGGAATCTTTTATTTTTCCACTGGAGAGATCATACGACAAAAAATTTAAACTAGGAATGAAGAAGGTGTTAGAAACCAAAATATGTGAAGAACACTAATCTAATTTGTTGGTTTTTTTTCTGTGGGGTTAGATCACAATTCTTCTATGGAATCTTTTATTTTTCCACTGGAGAGATCATATGACAAAAAATTTAAACTAGGAATGAAGAAGGTGTTAGAAACCAAAATATGTGAAGAACACTAATCTAATTTGTTGGTTTTTGCTCTATGACTTTTCGCGCATTATGTATCTTTGTTCATTGAGTTGCACCATTTTAGGATAATTTTCTGAGTGCGTGCATGACAATCTAGATGCTGCCATGTCAGGATGGGACCTGAAGATTTCACGGATGCGTCGGTTGCAAATAGCATTGGAATACTTAACATTTGACGAAATAGAGCAGTGAGATTTTATTTTTGCTGATTCATTATATCTCTATCTGTTTGTTGAATGACTTTTAGGCTTCTTCTTTAAGTATTTGACGTATGATATAGGAACATATATATGCTCCAATATCCTAAATCAAATACTTAAAGAAAAAGCCTAAAATTTATATGCTCCAATGTACAGGATATTTTAAGTTATCCAGTATGTCTTAATATACACACCAACATAATTGATATACCTGCAGAGGTTCACTCACACATACATATTCGTTGACATATACAGATGTTATAGGATAGGATATTGCAAGAAAGGGGGGCCAAAAGACCTTCAGAACAGATAGATCCATTATGGTGGTATCAATTTCATTGAAATTAAGAATATGGAGTACTCTTTGGTGTATGCAACCGTAATGAAATCTACATCACATTTTTCTGGCATGTTCAGTTTAGATGAAGACATACAAAGGATGTTGGTTAGTAGTGATTTGATAATCTAGTTCTTTTTAGATCAAGCCTCACTTATTCTCACAGAAGTACCCTGACTTCAAATATTATAGAAATCTAAAACAAATAGAAACGAGTTAGAAATAAGACAATAGTACTTAAAGTAGCCTATGTAGGGTGCTGATTAAGCGCACACCAGATATAGGGACTGTAACTTTGAATAACATTGCTCCTAAGCTTGCTTTTCTTGGAGTTTTTTGTTGCCTGCATTACCCAGTCTTCAAGCAAATTCCTCCTTCCAAACCCATTGAATAGGACCAGCAGAGAGTCAATCTAGGGACATAATTTGATTCTATACTCTTGAGAATTAAGGGAATATCATTGCAAGTTCTGGATTTCTCTCTTTACACCAGAGCATCAATTGCTTCAATTTTGTTTATGTAAGGATCATATTGAGCTTTTGTCCTTGGGGCTATGTGTGGGACTGTATAAGAAATATTAAATCATGGATTTCCTTTGATTTTGTGGATGAACAGATCTTTAGAAATGCTTGTGGATGTAAATCTTGCTGAAGAAGGGATTTTGAGATTGCTCTTTTCTGCTGTTTATCTGATGCTTTATAAATCTGCCAATGATAATGAGGTTTCTGCCGCATCAAGGTAAAGTCATCTTGTATTTTGCGTTTATTCTCCTGGATGTCCTGAGGAATGTATCCATTCCCATGTCTGATTTGCTGTTTGAAAGCAATCCTGATGTGGCTAAATAATATTCTGTTCAATTTCTTTTGAAATCTTTGTACGACTTTTAACTGAGTTGATTTGTGTCCCTTTTTGAATCTCCATGATCAATGGCATCCCATTTAAATAGAAATTTCCAAAATAAATGTGTGATTAGTTGTTTACCCCTTTGGTTTTTTTCTTTGCCCCCCCAACCCCCCCCCCCCCTCTCCCGGCCCATCCATCATATTGCAAAAACCTTACAGAGTTTGATCTCTTTGCGCTTCTCCATAAGATGTGTTGAGGATGCCAAGTCAGGCTCTCAATCCATGAACCCAAATTAGGGTTATGTTTAGTGAATTTATTCAAAATTTCAGCTTTTTAGTATGACCATAATTTCTGGGACAATCTCCTTTCCATATCAGGTTGACTGGCCAAGTTGAACTATAATGTCCAGGATTACAAAAAGAAAAAAGAAAAACCAGAATGGCCAGCCTAGGGTTAGAAGTTGTTGCGCTAAATAGTGCATAAGCTTTGAATGTGCAATCTCTTCCAGCAGGAAGCCTTCCTACTATGCATAGAGGTCTAGTAATCTGAACTAGTATAGATTGCTAGTAATTTGACCTGTATCCAGAACCGGATATATTCCTTCGTGCTCTTTTCCATTATTGAGTTTCAATTGGCTATTTCTGAGCCAAATAGCCCTTGTTGGCCCATTTCCTCTTAAGTTTCTAGGAGTAGTCAAAATTTGACATGGTATTTGCGTTTTGGTTTTATTAATAGGTCTTCTGTTCGAGGAATCTTGGGAACCTCCTTATCTTTTGCTTTCAGCTTTCGAAGTTTTCTTTTGTTTGTGAAATTTTTTTTTTTCTCAGGGTCTCACCCCTGGTTCTAAATATGCAAGGACTCTATTGGTTCAGTGTTACGCTGTGGGCCTGCCTGTGGGGTTGAGGTGGACATCAATAATAATCTACAATAGATGCATAGTTACAAGACTGTTGTCAGACTTCAATCTAAGGCGTCTGGCCAGTGTTTTAAATATGAGGCACTTAATTAAGCAATGACCAGTACTTGATTTCAGTTATGTGCTGTGATGTTGGACGTTTTACACAAACTTGGTTTTGGAAGATATGGTATTGAAAGTTGTGGAGTTGGTCGTTCTGTACTAATTGAAAATAGTATGTCTATGGATCAGAGAGTTTTATTAAACATCATCTCAAAGATAATCGAGGCAAAGATATGGTAATATATATACGTATGGTGATTATCTATTTGTTTTTCTGCAAGCTATGGATGAAAATGGCTGGCATATGGGGTGGTGATATCTGGAATTCTTCTCATTGTGTGTGTGGTAGAGTCTATCCAGACATATGTAATTCATAATTGACTGATTAGTTAAATGTCTAGTAATTTTTCGTGCTACAGAATTGCGATTCTAATTCGTGTGGCAACTGTGTTCAGTGGGTCCCTTTTGTATTTTCTGTAAGGAACTTCTTTGATTGTGTGTTATGAGATAAATACTTAACATGATTTTGAAAGGAAAGAGGGTACAAAAAGTAGGAGCAGAATTTCTATTTCCTATGTCTTTTGTAGTTTTGGTTGGATTTTACCTTAAACCATAATTATGTTAGTTCAATTCCCTGATACAGGCTTCTCGTGTTGGCCACCTGCTTCGCAACAAAAATGATTCGCAGATATGGATTGCTACAGCATGAGGGGCATGCTTACATATTACAGGGTATTAGGAGGACTCACCTCCTTTCTCTTCCACCTGTTAGACCCGAGAAAGTACGAAATGATGACGAGAATTCAAGACGGCTCCATGAGATGGCTCACTTTTTAGAGACTATTAGAGATCTGCAATATCGAATTAGTTCAAAATTCACAAGGCCAGGCCAAGCATTGGTAAGGTGCTTTAGAATCCTTTTTGGTTGTTACTGTTTGCATCTGATTACTAAGCACTTTATTGCTGTGATGCAGGTGGATGGTAGGGAAGCATCAAGTTTGGTGGATATGGATTTAGCCCAGGATGAATATCAGCTTTCTATTCGTTCGGGAGATGCGGTATCCTCACAAATGCAAAACCAATTTGAAGTTTCTTTTCCTGTGCCTTCAGGCTCCAACAATACTCCAAATCTTGCTTTGATGCCAGTGGATGTGGAATGCCATTTGGCCCCTGACGATTTAAGTGATGTCTCTGCTCTTGTTCCGCATGGGGTGGTGCTGGAAAGGAAAATTCTCCCCTTAGAAAATCCCAAGGAGATGATTGCACGTTGGAGGTTAGATAATTTGGACCTTAAAACTGTGGTTAAAGATGCTCTACTCTCAGGTCGTCTCCCTTTAGCAGTTCTTCAACTTCATCTTCAACAGTCAAGAGGTTTGGTTTCTGATGAAGAGCCTACCGATACTTTCACTGAAGTTCGTGATATTGGAAGAGCTATTGCTTATGACCTATTTTTGAAGGTAGCTTATTACGGTTTGAGATCAAAGCATCAGTCATTCATCATTTAACTTTCGTAACAAATAACAACACTATCTACAGGGTGAAACTGGCCTTGCTGTAGCTACGCTGCAAAGGCTTGGAGAGGACATTGAAGCTTGCCTTAAGCAGTTACTGTTTGGCACTCTAAGGAGATCTCTTCGAGGGGAAATTGCCTTGGAGATGAAAAGATGCGGTTACTTGGGACCATATGAGTGGAAGATAATTGATAGGATGTCACTCATTGAGGTAACTGGAACTTATACCGCTGAATCTCTCATGTTTCCCATACTGTTATGTGCATGGTGATTTGAAATTCCTGTATGATATCCATGGAGCTGAGACTTCCTTTCTCTCCTTTCCTTCTAAATTCTATTTTTGGAGAGGCTCTACCCTTGCAGTAGTTTCTGGAGAACATTTCTTGGCCGACAGAAAGAATCCTTGAGGACTTCATCAAGTCCAAGTTCATCAGGGGGACTTGAATTGCATCTATTGCATTCCCCTTTGGTTGACAAGTTGATAATTGAGTGTGGCGAGATTGATGGAGTTGTTCTGGGGTCATGGACAAGTGTCAATCAGAACTCTTCTGGTATTGAGATTGATGAAGATACTGCTCATGCTGGATACTGGGCTGCTGCTGCTATCTGGTCTAATGCCTGGGATCAAAGAACCATTGATCGTGTAAGTTCTCATTTCTTCCTTCAAGTCATGTTATTGTTGAGGCAACTCTAATACCTTTCAAGTGTGCTCTGTTGTGCTGAAACCTGACTGGAAGGAAAATGTGATACTATGATAAGCTTGTATCTGTTCCTACTTAGAGCTTGCAACTTATGTCCATTTTTACTGCTGTGGCATCCTCTCTCTCTCTTCCCTTTTAAATCATCAGTTTCAAAGGAGATGCCCTTATCTTACTTTTATGGGTGGATGATTAACCTATACGAAAGAATAGGATGCAACATCACCCTTGCATTTGCTGCAAAATAGTTAACCTAGCTAGAGTTGTCTCTGGTGCATGTGGTTTTATGAAATAGATATATATGAATAGCTAGAGTTAAAAGAACCCATTCTGATTTTGGTGTTCATACTGTCTTGCAAGGACAAATGAATCTATAATTTGATTGTCTACAACTCACAAGTTTCCATTTTTCAAATAATTGTTTAGATCTCTGCAGGGCATCATGGAAAGAATGCTGCTTCCTCGGGTGGTAAAGAATGTAGAACTTAGCTAGGGACTTGGAATCGCTGATATTTTCCTTTTTTGGTCATTCTTTTCCACCCACACTTCCTTCCATTTGTACTTCATTGCTGTGCTTTCTTCTTTCCTCTCATGTTAAGATCAGTTCAAAAACAAACATGCCTTTTGTGATGCTGATGTTTCACTTTCCGGCTAGCTCAACTTTTCTTGCAGTGTTCCAATCTTTATCTGTATGTACGTATCCTAGTTAATTGAAGCTGAATTCAAGCTCTTGCCAGCTAATCTGCAGGAATTTGGTTGAACTTCTATGCAACTATTATTTCAAAGAAGCTTTGTTTCTCCATGTTACTTCAATATCAAATTGTTCGAGTGTGAAAAGCAAGATAGATGTCTTGTAAAATTTAAGCCAAAAGGAAACTTTCTGAGAGAGGACCTTTTTTCTTCTTCTTCTGATAGTTATATTCCTCACTTCGTCGTTTTTTCTTCTTTCCGCCAAAATATGGAAGAACATTAGTTCTTGTATAGATGACTATGTCATGTGAGAGCTCTGTATAGCACTTGCTCATCACTTGCCATTCCCATTAAAAGTGTGAAACATAACTTGGACTCTCAATTAGATCTATATTTGTTTTGTCGAGTAATACAAAGTTTTGGCAGTATATGCAGGATAGGTGTTTTTCTTCTATGGCAAAAAAATTCTTGCATCTCTGAGTTTGCTTTTAAATTGCTTGGATATGTTAGTATGCAAGGGTTAATTGCTTGAATTTCCCAACTTTTTCTGCACAGATACTGTTGGATCAATCTTTTCTTATGGGTGTTCACGTATTGTGGGAATCTCAACTTGAGTACCATATATGCCGTAATGACTGGGAAGAAGTCTCAAAACTCTTGGACCTGGTTCCTGCCTTTGTTTTATCAGATGGAAGCCTCCAAGTCAGTTTAGATAGTTTGCAACCTGCTTCAACTGTTGGGGACAGTAGGGAGTCTGACTATGGCAATTACTTATGCACTCTTGAAGAACTGGATGCTGGGTGCATTGAAATTCCAGATGTCAAAATTTTCAGGTGTTCGGCTAATATTATGTGCTCCATCTGGTTAAGGTTGCTTATGGAGGAGAAGCTAGCAAAGAAGTTCATCTTTCTGAAGGAATACTGGGAAAGCACAGCAGAGATAGTAGCTCTTCTTGGTCGTTCAGGCTTCATCTCTAGCAGATGTAAAGCTCCTTTTGATGATGATCACATTAAGAGTCCACTAGATTTAAAATTGTCAAACGGTGGTGGCACATCTCATGTTGACACTGTTCAAGCTTTGCATAGATTAGTTGTACATCACTGTGCTCAGCATAACTTGCCAAACCTTCTGGACCTTTATCTTGACCATCATGAGCTGGTTCAAGATAATGATTCACTTCATTCACTACTGGAAGCTGCAGTAAGTTTCTACATATCCAGTGAGTGTTACTGTTCTTTGTGTTGAGTATTCTCTAATACTTTTGTTTTCCGATTTTTAAAATCAATGACGTCTGTTGGCTGTTTATACTTTTTTGTCTCTTATGGTCCAGTTGATTGGCTGTATATTAAATACATTTACTTTTTTTTTTTCTAGATAAAAATACATTTACTTTTTAATATGAAAACTTTGTAAAATTGATAGTAGCTAATTGTGATGCCAAATGCAATTACACACTCCCTCTCTCCTTGTCTGTATGATGAAGTTTGTGTCACAGATATCGGTTGGATACCTGAAATGATGAACTTACGTCTGTACGAACTGGTCCAAGGATATTTATTTGGATTTCGAAATGCGTCAGTATGTACTGTATGTTGATGTTTGTACAACATTCATTTATGATTCCAAGTAAAGATATTGAGGATTCTTGGAAGGAATTTGCATAGATTAGTTGTACATCACTGTGCTCAGCATAACTTGCCAAACCTTCTGGACCTTTATCTTGACCATCATGAGCTGGTTCAAGATAATGATTCACTTCATTCACTACTGGAAGCTGCAGTAAGTTTCTACATATCCAGTGAGTGTTACTGTTCTTTGTGTTGAGTATTCTCTAATACTTTTGTTTTCCGATTTTTAAAATCAATGACGTCTGTTGGCTGTTTATACTTTTTTGTCTCTTATGGTCCAGTTGATTGGCTGTATATTAAATACATTTACTTTTTTTTTTTCTAGATAAAAATACATTTACTTTTTAATATGAAAACTTTGTAAAATTGATAGTAGCTAATTGTGATGCCAAATGCAATTACACACTCCCTCTCTCCTTGTCTGTATGATGAAGTTTGTGTCACAGATATCGGTTGGATACCTGAAATGATGAACTTACGTCTGTACGAACTGGTCCAAGGATATTTATTTGGATTTCGAAATGCGTCAGTATGTACTGTATGTTGATGTTTGTACAACATTCATTTATGATTCCAAGTAAAGATATTGAGGATTCTTGGAAGGAATTGAAAAAACATGCGGCAAAAGTCAGCCAATAATTTTGAACAGTTGCTCTGTTTAAAAATTTTCCCGCTTGTTCCAAGACTGCTTGATATATTTTTATGTCCTGATATTCATTGTCATCTATGAGTTATCATGCTTCTGATACCATCACATGTCTCAAAGTTCTATATGGCGTGGCTTGTTAACTGCATTGGGATAATAGCCTATGGGTTTACATTTGCTCTATAAAATTCATATGTACAGGGAGATTGTCAATGGGCAAGATGGTTGCTGTTATCTAGGGTCAAGGGGCGTGAATATGATGCCTCACTTTCCAATGTTCGTTCAATAACACGTACTTTAGTTCCTGGAAGTAACCTCAGTGTTCCAGTGAGAGATGAAGTAATTCATACTGTTGACGACATTGCGGAAGGAGGAGGGGAATTGGCAGCTCTAGCAACCCTAATGTATGCCCCAGCACCGATTCAAGATTGTCTTAGTTCTGGTAGTGTAAACCGGTACAGTAGCTCTTCTGCCCAGTGTACCTTGGAGAATTTGAGACCTTCCCTTCAGCGGTTTCCTACATTGTGGCGCACACTTGTAGCTGCATGTTTTGGACAAGATGCAACTTGCAATCTTGTGGGCCCTAAAGCAAAGAATGGTTATCCTTTTTCTCTTACTTTCTTCTGGTTATCCATTTCAGGGACGCATAGCAAATTAATCCTACCAAATTTCTAGTGTGTCCTATATACTCCTGCTGCTGTCTCTTACAATCTGCAATTTGGCCATTCAGCTTTGTCTGACTATCTCAGATGGCGTGACAACATCTTCTTCTCTGCTGGACGTGATACTTCACTTCTGCAAATGCTGCCATGCTGGTTTCCTAAGGCCGTGCGAAGATTGATTCAGCTTTATGTCCAGGTCTATTTTATATGCTTTGTTTGTCGCTAAAGTTCTCTGATGTGTTTGCCTTCTCTCTTTCTAGCTTTCTTTCTCGTGTGTGTTTTCTTTAGTCTTGCTTTCTAGTGATAGACAATATCTGGCATCTCTCTAACAATATTTTGAATTTCCCTATACCTGTATAGCAAGGCAGTTTACTGTGATATTCCTGTCTTTTACAAGGATAAACTGTCATGTCATGTTATTTCCACGATATTTCAGGGTCCTCTTGGATGGCAATCACTTTCAGATCTGTCTTTAGGGGAATCTCTGCTCGATAGAGACATCGACTTTTTCATTACTGCTGATGAACATGCTGAGATCAGTGCCATCTCCTGGGAAGCAACTATTCAAAAACGCATTGAAGAGGAACTCTATGATTCTTCACTAGTGGTTTGTGCTCTTCCTTTCGTGTTTCCACTATTTTATATCAAGGACGATTAATTGAAACATGTAGTTAAAGAAGAGAAAGGAAAAGAGAAGGAAAAAATTAGATGAGTTATTAAGGAAAGTTATCTATATCCACAATAGATTTCTTACTTGCAATATGATGTTATGTCATGTACTTGAGTCGAGTAGGTGAAGGATTTATTTAAAGAGGCTTCATCACACTATGCACCATTAAACTGAACAAGCGGTATTGTTCTTGTTAGAAAAAAGTAGCAGAGATAAGTCATGTGAGGAAGATATGACAGATATGAAGTTTCCATTTGACCATTGTGCCCACTCATTCTTTTAGTGTAAACTGCCCTGACTATTTTGTGCTTGACAGTGTTTGTAAATAGCAGGGTGCGGGATTAGATATTTCAGGCAGACCTTTCTAGACCTTGAAGCCTAAGTTTTTCAGGCAGACCTTTCTAGACCTTGAAGCCTAAGTCCTTGCCTGTTGGTTCTTATCCCAAACCCTTACAGATGCCATTCACATAATTTTGTACTTTCTCACACGTCCCATAAAGACTCATACTTGTTTGACTTTTCTATTGTGTTTAGTTTAGATACATAGAAAAGGCCCTAGTATCAAAAGCCAGAGTATCCTGAATGGCATTGAGCAAGAGTGCTGTGAGAAAAGCTAGTGGTTTTGTTTTTATCATTGTTTTTTTTTCCTTTCCCATATTTTGTTCCCTTTCCTGGGGAAGGAAAATTGATTGGTGTGCATTCTTTGTCTGTTTGTACTTATATCAAAAGTTTCTTGAGATCCTTTGAAATTTGGTTATGGAACTTTTAATGGCATCTCAATCAAAGTTCTGTAATTTTTTAAATGGTTATAGAAAATTAATGTTTGCAATGCAGATAGAGGGCTAATGGTGTTGGATGGAATTGTCAAATGGAATAATGCTTGGTGCTTTAGTTAAGATTGAAGTTGTCGTTATTGGAGGGTTCTTTCAGAGTTTGGGTGGATGTTGTCTTTACTTTTCTACATATAGAGAGAAGTTTGGAGGCAGTGATTGCCAGCAACCTTCCTGGCTATGGTTTTGGAGTTTCGGGAAGGATGTGGCAACTGAAATAGTAGAAGATTTAGACTTCCCTTGTTAGTAAAAGTGTGGAAGGTAAAACCATTCTGTGCTCGAAGGGTCAGAATGTAAATTTGCCTTTCTGTTAGTGCTATTGGAGAACTAATTCCCTTAGATTGTTCAAGGTGCTTGTTTGCCTGGACTTCTAATACAAGGTTTATTAGCAGTTCTGCAAAGTTGCCTGTCGCTAGAACAAGGGGCTTTTGCTGCAATGACTAAGGGAAAAAGGGTCCTTTGTAGGCAAAACTAAGGGAAGAAGCTGACGCAATTTATTGAAACATGTTTCTTGGAACTGAGTGCATGCTAATAGCTTTCAATAAGCCACCAAAGATGCTTAGTAGCTTTCTCTGATGGTTTTACTTGTAGCTGCCTCTCAATTAAGTTGCTCTATTGACTTCAGGAATCTGGACTGGAGCATCACTTGCATCGTGGACGTGCACTGGCAGCTTTCAACCATCTTCTTGTTGCTAGGGTTAAAAAATTTAAATCAGAAGGGCAAGGTGGTGCATCACCACATGGGCAAAGTAATGTTCAATCAGATGTGCAGACACTTCTTGCACCTTTAACACAAAGTGAAGAGTCACTTCTTGCATCTGTAAGTTTTTTTATTTTATTGTCATTTAGATTTATACTTGAAAAAAATCTGTGATCTGCTTTTTGTTGAATTTATTGCAATGGTTACTTGGACTCCCCCTCCCTTTTTACTGTTCAGGTCATTCCCCTTGCTATTACGCACTTTGAGGATTCTGTCTTAGTGGCTTCTTGTGCCTTTCTCCTGGAGCTTTGTGGGTTATCTGCCACCTTGCTTGGCGTAGACATGGCTGCTTTGAGACGGATATCTTCCTTTTATGAGTCCACAGAAATCAATGAGAATTTTAGACAACATTCGCCGAAGGGTTCTGCATTTCATGCAGTATCTCATGAAAGTGATATTACAGTCTCTCTTGCTCGAGCATTGGCCAATGATTATATGCACCATGAGAATGCAACCATTATTAAGTCCAAGGGAGCTCAAAGTTCAGTTGCTAGCAAAAGACATTCACGAGCTCTCATGCTTGTCCTCCAGCATTTGGAAAAGGCTAGTCTTCCACTGATAGTAGATGGCGATACATGTGGGTCTTGGCTATTTAGTGGCATTGGCAACGGAACTGAATTAAGATCTGAACAGAAAGCTGCAAGCCAGCATTGGAATTTAGTTACAGTTTTCTGTAGGATGCATCAGCTTCCCTTGAGCACAAAATACCTTGCTGTACTAGCCAGAGACAATGACTGGGTATCTCGCTTTTATTTTTATATTTTCCATATTTTTAGATTATGAATTGAGTCTTCCTTAAATTTGAATCTTACATTGCTCTTTTTGTCTGTAAGGTTGGGTTTTTGTCAGAAGCTCAGGTTGGAGGATACCCTTTTGATGCAGTTGTACAAACAGTAAGTAGTCCGCGTTATACATGTATATATATACACTTGAAATATCTTGTTCTGAACCTCAAGAAAGCTATGTTTCCAATCAAACTAGCTCCTTGTTTAATCCCTTATGAAATGCATCTTTCAGGCATCAAAGGAGTTTGGTGATCCACGTCTCAGAATTCATATATTAACTGTTTTGAAAGGCATGCAGTCGAGGAAAAAGGCTAGCTCTTCGTCATCCTCGGATGCTCCAGAAAAGGAAAGTGAAAGTCCCCTTTCAGATGATAACATCTGTATTCCAGTTGAACTCTTCAGAATTTTAGCTGAGTGTGAGAAGCAGAAGAACCCTGGCGAGGCCCTTTTGATGAAAGCAAAGGACTTGTCCTGGTCTATGTTGGCCATGATTGCGTCTTGTTTTCATGACGTGTCTCCGTTATCCTGCTTAACAGTTTGGCTGGAAATTACTGCAGCAAGGTTACCATCAATTTCTCCAGATAATAGAGTGCTTCCTAAATAATATATATTTTGATTACTTTCTTGAGCGGTTCTTGTAAACCTCATACTACATAGTTATCAGCAGTTAGTCCAACAATGCTAACCCCCCCAAATCACACAAAAAAGAAAAGAAAAGAAAAAAACAGAAGGAAAAGAAGTTTGAACGTTATCCGCACATACTTCAAAGGTTAGATCTCATTGCAGCTATATTCTCTGTAGGGAAACATCATCAATTAAGGTGAATGATATTGCGTCTCAGATTGCCAATCGTGTTGGAGCAGCTGTGGAAGCTAATAATTCTCTCCCAGGAGATGATAGGGCCCTTACATTTCATTACAACAGGTGTAATCCCAAACGTAGACGGCTTATGGAGCTCAAATCAGTTGACACCCCAGCTGCCCCAACATCTGAACTTTTGAATGCTTCTAGGACTGCAAAAGTATTTGTTGCACAAAGCATTATTGCTGAAGAGGCGAAGAAACTGGAAATTGCTGAACATACCAAAGTTTCAAGTGATTTTGATGAAGGGCCCATTTCTCTTTCCAAGATGGTTGCTGTGCTATGCGAACAGCACTTGTTCCTGCCATTATTAAGGGCTTTTGAAATGTTCCTTCCATCTTGTTCACTGTTACCCTTCATCCGTGCTCTTCAGGTTTGTGAGAAAACTTAAAAACCCAGCTTTTCCATTCATCGCTTGATTCTTTCGGTTGGAGTGAATTTCTTTCTCTTTATTATGGGTTTTAATGTGTTGGATGCAATGTAAATCATCTTCCCAACCAAAAATGCCAGAATGTTTTCAGTATTTCTTGGGCTTATCACCTCCTCTTTTGAAAGGAGTAAATGCTCAACTGGACCACTTCTTTTATTGGCAGTGTTAGAAAGGATAGGATAGGATAGGATCCTAACCATTCTTCCATCACTCTCCAACATATACCACGGAAAATCCAGGTGCCTTCTTCAACGCATCTCTATCTGGTGGTACATGTATCCTCAAGTTACCAATGTTTTATAGAAGCTGGCCTCGGGTTCTATTCTAGTCACTGGTACTTAGTCTTGGTCAGTAAGATCAGTGTCCAATATGTGGCTATTCTTAGACCTCCATAGGGATATTAATGAGAAAAGATCCCGTAGAGTGCAATACATCATACATGGATACTAGCTACTAAAAAAGTAATTTCTCGAACTCCTGCCCATTGCTTTAGCTTAATGTGGAGGAAAAACTGGAAATATTGATGCTTGGTACGAAGGAAGTTCATGCTAATACACCATGGGTCCGATGAGTCATCTGGAGCCAAATTCCTATATTGACTGCTTCGAGTTGTGTTGTCTAGAGAATGTGTCATTCTCTGCTTGATCATTTAATATAGACACTGATACTTTTTCTCTCCAGGCATTTTCACAAATGCGCCTTTCTGAAGCTTCGGCACATTTGGGTTCTTTTTCTGTCCGAATTAAGGAAGAACCTGCCTATCTACAGGCAAATATGGGAAAAGAAGGACAGATTGGGGCTTCATGGATTAGCTCCACTGCTATAAAAGCTGCCAATGCAATGCTTTCAACTTGTCCATCTCCTTATGAGAAAAGATGCTTACTACAACTTCTTGCTGCTGCTGACTTTGGCGATGGAGGATCTGCGGCAACATACTATCGACGACTTTATTGGAAAATTAATCTAGCAGAGCCTTCCTTACGCAAAGATGATGTCTTACAACTTGGCAATGAGACTCTAGATGATGCTTCACTTTTAGAAGCTCTAGAAAAGAATGGGCACTGGGAGCAAGCACGCAACTGGGCCAAGCAGTTGGAGGCCAGTGGGGGATCTTGGAAATCTACAGCTCATCATGTTACTGAGACCCAGGTACTATTTACAGTTACGTTCCTGCTTGCTTGGGTTGGGAAGCATATCTTCTGCAGGATTTAACTTTTCTGGTTTAACCAAACTCCCCTGATTTGGCAAAGGATCTCTCATTAGGAAGTTTAGACAGTGTGTGCACCCAGTTCCTATTTCAATTAAGCGTTGCTTAGTTATGCAGTATGTATTATCAGGATGAAAAGTTCTCAATGATTTTCTAACTGCATCTGGAAATATATTGTTAACATATTATTCTGCAAGTTTCCCCCTGCTCTCCCAATCTGTGTTGCTCTTCTGCTTCTATAATATGATGCTAGTGGTTATTTTGGGGGGTAACTTTGTGATATGTATTTCCAGTGTCTTAGCAACCTATTTGGTAGGTTTCTGGACTTACAATATAGCTTAGATATAAAATGTGATTTGTACTATTACAGCCACAAGTGTTGTGTTTCACCTTTAACATAGGGTGTGGATATGGCAACTCCTGAGAATCTAGACATGGAGATCCAACCATACATGTGCTTGTGCCTCTCTGTTCAACAACATTGTTGCAGTTTTACTTCTTGGGTCAGTCTACGTTAAAAAAAGGAGTAATATCGAACAAATCATGAAAATAATTGTTTTGTGTAAGATTCTTTAGGAAACCACTGACATTCTCACATTAGTTCACCTTTATATACAGTGCATATATCTGGTCATCACATATGTCTCTTCACTTTCAGGCTGAATCTATGGTTGCTGAATGGAAGGAGTTTCTTTGGGATGTCCCAGAAGAGAGAGTTGCTCTATGGGGCCACTGCCAGACACTCTTCATCAGATATTCCTTCCCTGCTTTACAGGTAGCTTTATTAGGAACGGTCTTTGACCGAAGCTGTTATTCTGGTGACTTGTGGATTTGTTGAGCCTGATCCTGCTGTCATTTTGCTTGTAGGCTGGATTATTTTTCCTTAAACATGCAGAAGCTGTTGAGAAAGATCTCCCTGCAAAGGAGCTTCACGAACTATTGTTGCTTTCTTTACAATGGTTGAGTGGGATGATAACCATGTCTAATCCGTAAGTAATATCTGGACAATTTACTTGGTGCTTTGCATCTTGATTCACATAATAATTTCTGACCTTTGTTATAAAAATGTCAGGGTCTACCCTTTGCATCTTCTGCGGGAAATTGAAACTAAAGTATGGCTCTTAGCAGTAGAATCAGAAGCTCAGGTGAAGAATGATGGAGACTTCAATTTAACCAGTGCCACTCGGGATTCTGTTATTAAGAATAGCTCCAGCATGATTGACCGGACTGCAAGTATGATAACTAAAATGGATAATCATATACAGGTAATGAGGAATAGAACTCTAGAGAAATCTGACATGAGAGAAAACAACCAGACGCATCACAAGTACCAAGTATTGGATGCTAGTTTTCCAACCACAGCAGGGGGGAGTACAAAGACAAAACGGAGGGCCAAAGGTTATGTGCCTCCAAGACGTACATTAGTTGAGCCGGTGGAAAAAAACACTGATCCTGATGATTGTTTTGGTTCACTTCGAATTGCAAATGACTTGCCATTGCTCGAAGAAAACATGAAAATGGAAATTGCCTTTTCAAGGTGGGAGGAAAGGGTTGGACCTGCAGAGCTGGAGAGAGCCATTCTTTCTTTGTTGGAGTTTGGACAAATAACGGCTGCCAAGCAACTCCAACATAAGCTGTCTCCACAACGGGTACCTTCTGAATTTGTACTGGTGGATGCTGCTTTAAAGCTAGCGGCTGCCTCAACTACTTCTAATGAAGTGGCCATGTCAATGCTTGATGAGGAAGTGCAGTCTGTTATTAACTCTCGTCATATACCAATTGACCAGCATAAGGTCAACACTCTGCAGGTTATTGTCCAAATCCCTCTGTGTGTGTTGTGTGAGACCCATTATTCTAGGTTATTTGTCCTGTTAATGGGCTGCAGGTTGGATTTTTTTACGTTTTTCATCCAAGTGCCCAGTTCTTCTGTCTGTTTCGCAGTGTCTGCAAGATCCTTAGATTAATGCGGTCTTAAATATGCAAATGTAGGTTTTGGAGATTTTGGCAACCATCTTTATTGAAGGTAGTGGGCGTGGACTATGTAAGAGAATCATAGCAGTTGTGAAAGCTGCAAACGTCTTGGGGATTCCATTTGCAGAGGCATTTGATAAGCAACCAATTGAATTGCTGCAATTGCTTTCTCTTAAAGCACAAGAGTCATTTGAGGAGGCAAATCTCCTTGTGCAAACTCATTCTATGCCAGCTGCCAGTATTGCTCAAATTCTTGCAGAATCATTTCTAAAGGTTTGTACCCTGTACTCTATTGATTTCATTTTTTGTGGCATATTGTTGCTCAAGTAAAAATTTTAGGCGTTGGACACTGCCTTTGTGGTGGGTGAAAGTCAAAATTTAAGGCAGACAAGAGTGAGAACATGTCTTATAGGCTGGGCTGTATCCAAACTTGACCTCTATCTATAGGGGGGTAATGGTGTTTAAACTTGACATTTGCTGGGTAAGTTTGTGCTGGCTAATCAGACTGGACAAAAGAAATAGAATCTCTCAATATCTGATTGGGATTTTGAACCTTTTATTCAGAAAATTTCTGTCTAAGCTTTAGTTCTCCCCAGGTGAACTGGGTCAGAAGATAATTCTCACTAATGTTTTCGAACTGCATGACAGGAACCATTAATTTACATAAAATTGTGATAATTTTGCATTATTTATACATTCTCCAGGGCCTTTTGGCTGCACATCGTGGGGGATATATGGATTCTCAAAAGGAGGAAGGGCCTGCTCCTCTTTTATGGAGATTTTCAGACTTCCTGAAGTGGGCAGAGCTGTGTCATTCGGAACAAGAAATTGGCCATGCACTGATGCGTTTGGTGATTACTGGACAAGAGATCCCACATGCTTGTGAGGTACTATTAGGATATTAACAGGATGTTAGTATCATCCTGTGTGCCAGATGTGATTGGTCTATATAGATTATTTATAGATTAACTTGGTTGTCTTTTTAAACATCTTATGCAAGTTATTTGGGAAAATGATGATGATTATTATCATTGTGGTTGTCATCATGGTCAGCATCATTATTTTGTTATTGTTATGATTATGAACACCATGAATAGGATTATCACACTCTAGAAAATAGATCATGTAGCAATCCCCGAGTAGTTTTAGTCCATCATTGTTAAGCATACTGTACAATTGATTCTTCTGCAGCCATCGTTATTAGCAGCATAATTTTGACTACGTAAGACGACTTTATTCCGTAAGGTCACTATTGTCTCAACCAGCAAGCCAATGACTCTTGCTCAGATGAGATCTTCTCCATATGTAGGGTCGAGGTGAAGGGTGACATGGGGTGTTCTGATTTTGTGTTTCTTATGTATATAACTGGGAAAAAAGTGCAAGAACCACAAAAAAGACTAAGATAAACATTTACCAAAAAGAAAAAAAAAAAGGGAATGAAAACTGCAAAAAGGGTGGGGGGGAAGCAAAAGGTAGACGGATTTGACATTTTATTTTAACTCATGTTAAAGAGAAAAGTCCTCTAGTTTATGGAGCTTAAAACCCTTATTCCCTTCGGAATTGTGTTTTCAGGTTGAGCTTCTTATTCTGTCTCACCACTTCTACAAATCATCTGCTTGCCTTGATGGAGTTGATGTTCTTGTATCCCTTGCTGCAACCAGGGTTGAGGCTTATGTATCCGAGGGTGATTTTTCATGTTTGGCTCGCCTGATAACTGGAGTTGGAAACTTCCATGCTCTTAATTTCATTCTTGGAATTCTCATAGAAAATGGTCAACTGGATCTTCTTCTTCAGAAATACTCAGCCGCTGCAGACACAAACACAGGTACAGCTGAGGCTGTGAGGGGCTTTCGAATGGCTGTTCTGACATCGTTGAAGCAGTTTAACCCGCATGATCTTGATGCATTTGCAATGGTATGTATATGCATGGATAATTTGCCTATACACCAGATTGAGTGATTTTTTTTTTGGGAGACCAAGGGAATTTTATGCTATACTGGGTTTCATTCTTGGTGATCTTAGATAACATGGGGCAACAGTCTTTCTGGGAATATCAGACATGCGCTGCAAGTAAGAGTACAGGGCACATGAGGTTGTGAGGGGCTTTCGACATGGCTGTTCTGACATTAGGTCAGTTTAACCCGCACAGAATGCATTTGCAATGGTATGTATATGCATAATGTTTGCATAGATGCTATACAACTTAGACTTGAATTTTTGATTGATGCTTTTATGCTACTCTCTGTGGTGGTGATTACATGCATACTTGAATGATCACTGACATTCATCTTGGAGGTGACGCGTGAATAGAGTTCTCTGATAGATCAAGGACTAGAGCTATTCTGTTTTTTTTTTTTTTTGGCTTTGATATAGGACATTAGGAATCCTTCCAAGATGTTTATTCACAAGCAATGGCTCATAGAATTTACAGGTTCAATCAATATGCCAAAGCAGGTGGTCAGAGATTGAAGTGAGATAATGGTTCGATTGAATAGTGAAGTGTGGGTTTCCTTATGCATCCTTTGGGTGGGGACTCAGCACAGATGCCTGTGACTTGCTGCATAACCCCTTTTAACCTTCATGCCATGCTAGTTTATGAGACTGGCAGATTTTGTTTCATTGAACCAGACAAACAAACTAGAAGATCCAATTGAAACAATTTTTGCAGTTATAGAGACCAAGATAGTAGTAGTTTAGCCTCTAGGTATTCAAGGTGTCCTCTTCTCAAATTCGTTAAAGCAAGTTGAATCAGGATGGAGTCCGGGAGAATTAGTTAAAGTGTCTTTCTAACCTCTAGGACAGCTTGAAATACAGTCTATAGAAGGTGATATTAAAGGGTGTCTTTTTTCTGATTTTTCTTGAAGCCAAGATCAACAATGCTTGCCATCAATGCTCTCTGAGATTTTGTAGGAAAGCAAGATCGAAGTTTGTACATAATTTGCAGTCATTTTTTTTGGTGTTATTCTCATGCATGTCCTTTTCCCAGGTCTACAACCATTTTGACATGAAGCATGATACAGCTGCTCTTTTAGAGTCACGAGCAGAGCAGTCTTCTGAGCAGTGGATCCGCCGATATGACAAGGACCAGAATGAAGATTTGTTAGATTCCATGCGCTATTACATAGAAGCTGCTGAAGTTCATTATTCTATTGATGCTGGCAACAAAACATTCAAAGCTTGTGCTCAGGCTTCTCTCGTGTCCCTTCAGATTCGAATGCCAGATTTCCAGTGGCTTTATCGATCTGAAACAAATGCCAGACGAGCCCTAGTTGAGCAGTCCCGTTTTCAAGAGGCCCTAATTGTTGCTGAAGCCTATGGTCTTAACCAGCCAAGTGAGTGGGCTTTGGTTCTTTGGAATCAGATGCTCAAACCAGAGCTACTAGAAGAGTTTGTAGCTGAATTTGTGGCTGTGCTTCCTCTCCAGCCTTCAATGCTTGTTGAGCTGGCAAGATTTTACAGGGCTGAGTTTGCAGCCAGAGGGGACCAGTCCCAATTCTCAGTTTGGCTAACTGGAGGAGGGTTGCCTGCAGAATGGGCTAAATACTTGGGGAGATCATTCAGATGCTTGCTAAAGCGAACTAGGGATTTGAGATTGCGGTTGCAGCTGGCGACTGTGGCAACTGGATTCACGGATGTGATTGATGCATGCATGAAGGCGTTGGACAGGGTCCCTGACAATGCAGGGCCACTTGTGCTAAGAAGAGGGCATGGTGGGGCTTACCTCCCACTGATGTGAAGCTAATGTGAAAGGCAAGATCTTTTACTGATTATAATGTTGATGTTTAGAACGTGATAACACCAGAAAAATTTTGATCTCTTCACAATCTCTTTTTGGTACTAGCAACAGGATGTAGGTTTGAGGATGGTGGTCTGGGAAGAAACTTCAAAAAGAGAGACAGACAAAAAATAAACAGAGAAAAAAAGGGGCTGGGGGAGGGTGTTTGGGGAGTGGATTTGAAACAGGTTATTTGAATATTTTGAGGTAGTTTTTGACTAGGAGACCCAATTTTAAAGAGCTTTAAACTCTTTTCAAGTTTATTGGACCAGCTAGAAGGAGAGAGCAGTAGGTCAATTACTTCGATGCTTGCGAAGTCTTTGTAAAGTCTTTTTGACTTGGTTCCCATCTTTTTTTTTTGTTGTTGTTTCCTTCTTTCGATTTTTTGATTGATTGAGGCCAGCTGTATATCCTCATGTTATTATCCCCAAACGAATGGTTCTTTAAATTTTGTAACAAATGTGTGATATATTCAGGTTCTTCTCAAGTGTAAACTAAATCCACAATGATCTCTCTCTCACTCTCTCTCTCTCACACACACACTTGGAGAACCGCTTCTTGTTAGATTTCCCGTTTCCAAACAAGTTGAGCAACAACCTCTTGGGGGGGAACCCGCATATGAGATGCCTGAAAATCTAAGCACTGCTGAGACGCCCTGATTGCATGTCCGGCAAGGGGTACCAAACAGTTGACCCGCGATAGAGATTGTTCCATACTATTATCCTAGGTAAAACAGAGGGAAGCAGCAAGCTAGGAGAATCAAGAGAGTGCACAAGGTTTCTATCCATCTTCTTTCCTATCGCCTAGTTGATCCTATCTTCTAAAAGCCCCAATCGAACCACCAATTAATCTTTACCGGCCACATCAAAACGCAGACAAAAAATGGTCCAGCAAAATATTAGAGAAAAAC
This sequence comes from Morella rubra, assembly GCA_003952965.2. Lineage (NCBI taxonomy): Eukaryota > Viridiplantae > Streptophyta > Magnoliopsida > Fagales > Myricaceae > Morella > Morella rubra. The sequence goes on from CM025854.1 coordinate 20,632,605, forward strand.
AGACATCATTAGCATTAATCAAGACAAAAGTTGTACAGTACAGGTCAAGTTATTCACGCAATCGTAATCATATAACCCCACTTGGACTATGGGATATGAACGTTTATGACCTTAACGTTAACAGTTAGCACCAGGACTCGGCGGCGGAGCTTGGTAACGCCTCAAGTTGGCCTGTGGAGCAGGAATCGAATTTCCAGGGGACCTTCTGACTTTAAAGCCTGTCCTTGCTTGCTGTGATCGAGCAAAATGCATGACAATCTCCCTGCCATGACAAGGTGAAGCAGGGAGGAGAACAACTCCGAAGAGCAACACAGCGAGCCGTCGTTCCGAGTTTATGCTGAACGAGGTGTGTATGGAACGCAGATTTGAGTAACTCTCAGTCGCACTTGAATAGGAAAGGACTTGGGACTTTGGGACGTCGGAGGAATGGAATAGGTTGTAGTATTTACTATATATATATTAGCCTAAGCACTAAATCCCACGTACGTTAACTAAGCCTTATGAAGTCAACTCATTTTTGTTTGTTTTCGTAAGCAACCAAGTCAAGTCTCCTGCCAGTGAGCTGCAGCTCAGTTGGCACCTCCTCCCTTAGGGGGGTTAGATCCGGGGGTCGAATCCCCTTCCCGCAGGCTTGGTCCTGCTTCTACAATTTGCGTAGAAAAAGAAAAGAAAAAACCAAGTCAAGTCTCCTAGCTAGCAGCTTCTAAGAAAGTCGCTGGTTGCGTGATTTTCTAGCTCGATAATGTGAAACCAATCTTTGAGCTCCACTCCTCGTACCTAGGAAAGTGGCAAATTAGTAAGTTAATTCCCAGCTGAAACGGAGATGGCATTGAGGGTGTGAAATGGGTGGTCTTGTTAGGGATCCCGGTCTAGACCACCTTAATAGTACCAACTTTTACTAAGTGATTCGAATACGATCAGGCCAATCGATCCTCCTAAACCGTTCTTGGCAACACACGAGTTGAAATATAGAATCTAACAACACAAATGAAGAACTCTCGAGATATTATTGATGAAGAACAAAGAACATGGTTAAGGGTAAATTAGCCTAAGAACCATAAGAACACAAGAACAATCTCAATCAACGGTTAATTAGCCCAAGAACGAGTGCCCAAACTAGGTTATTGGCCTAGAATGAATCACAGATGAAAAATTTATTAGCCTTCACACCCACTTAGCATATACGTGTCTTTGCTCGGTCAATACGCTGCCTAAAAGCACCCAGGCTCCCCAAGACTCTACTATTTTCAATGAATAACACTAATGCACCTAAGGGTTTATATAGACATCCTTAGGTGCTTGCAAACCTTAGCACAACCACAATCAAATCAAATCACTAATATTTAGGAATCAATCCCTTCAATCAAGGAGATTTGATATTGCAAGCCTAAATCCCAATAAACGAAAGTAATCTTTTAGAGTTTAAGAAATGATCCCTAAATCTAGAAGGATATAATTTATTCAACTCAACAAAAAAGGAAACTAATCTCTCCTACAATACCTCCATAAATGTCTGGATCTCGTCGTCATCCGCCGCTGTCCATGGCAGCGCTATTGCCGCTTGTCCCTCCATTGGTGGTAGTGCTCCTTCGACTTCTAAAACCTTCTTCTTTCATTTCCCACCTAGCACTGCTAAGGGTGGTGGTGCTCTGCCACTGGTGGTGGCTGGTGGTGGTGGCCATTCCTTGCACTCCTGTCCCTGCTTGCCTCTTGGTTCTTGGCTTGGCTAGTGGCCAAGGACTTGCTATGGCACCATGACATGGGCGAGGCTATGTGTTGGCCATGAGCTTGTCATGGCATGTCTATGGCAAGCTGGTTGGCATGCCAGAAATGGGTATTGCTGGGGCGCCATGCCTTGTCAGGGGCACCTAACTTGCGCGCGTGTGCTGGTGCCATGGCTTTACTGTGGTGCTCTCGCCGGCGCGTTGTGACCATGTCATGTGCTCCTGCTGCGCACGCTGTAGATGTGTCAAGGGTGCCCATGGGTGCCACTAGCACCTCATCTCGGCACCTATCCTTCCACGCATGGTTGTCACGGCCCATGGCATCACTGAGGAACCTTTCAAGTCTACCTTAGGATGAAGTCAAACATAGAGTACATCAGCTGTAGGATACAATCAGCCCAGGGTGGCTCAACATTTTTGGGGCCTTAAGTAAGTCATAAAAATGAGGCATTTTAGTTTTAAAAAATTAATAAATTCAAAATTAAACCATAAATTTGCTTCTTGTCTTTTTAGATGTAAAATTATTGATTAAACTTTTGTTTTCAAGTTTAGCCAATAAATCAGATAAAATTGCTAAATCATTTAATCTATCTTGAGACATAGTTGTATCGTAAATAATTTTTTATAATCTTTAGTTTTGAAAAACTTCTTTCTGCAGGTGCAACTCTAACAAGTATAGTAAATAGTATTCTATATGCAACAAAACGATTTGGAAAACAATCTAGTGCAACTTCGAGACATTTTTTTAAAAGTGCAATCATCAAAAGATTAAGCAAAAGATCTTAGGTTGTGTTTGAGTAATAAAATTTTGAGTATAGAAGTTACTGAAAAAGTGAGGATAGAGAGTGAAAGTGTGTAATAAAGTAAAAAAATTTATGGGAGGTAGTGAAAAAGTGAAAAAACTTATGGGACTGGTGAAAAAGTGAGGAGAGAAATTGTTATAATAATGATAAAATTTTAGAGAGAGAAAATTTTGGTTAGTGAACATAGCTAATATTTCAAGACCACAAAAAACCCAATATGTCATCATGCTAGGCTTTAGTAGAAGAATTTATTGGAAATGATACTATTATTTTGAAAAGATGATAAAGTCAACTGTTATTAGATTACAGTGCTAGTTTATAGGAAGTCCAGTCTTTTTATTTAAATTTCAAATTTTGTAAACTAATCATACAAAATCTTTATTAAGTTTTATTTCAAAAAAATTAGGCCTTTTTTTTCTTAATTTAAATTTTGCTATAATATAAGATACTCATAATTAGGAAGCTTTAGTCGATTGCTTTAACTGCCTAGAGCCACCCAAAGGCAAGCCAGAAGAGTAGAGCCAATAGCGAGGAGCGGATTCCCCACCCGCAGAGTTCAGGGGCTTCAGCAATGAGAAGGCCATAGATTTTGAATCGACAAAGCTCATAGCATGGAATGACTCTCTTTTTTTGTAAGCAAGCTTTCATTACATTTTAAGACCTCAAAATACAGGGTATACAAGTTCAGTTGCACCATACATCATTGACTCCCAAGAGTGAGGTCCTACCTAGCCTCCAATGTCCTAGCACAACACAAAAAGAACTCGCCACCCTCCCGGTCCCCAAAATAGGCGCCCATACCTGGCGCCCGGTCAACCAGGAGGAGGGTCCTTTTGCTGAGCCATCCGAGGTATAGTGCTGCGCCATTTTGTTTATAACATGGAATTATCAACACGCCGGTCTATTTGTGGGAACCCGCATATGAGATGCCTGAAAATTTAAGCACTTATAAGTTGATTGTACCATAGTCACTGATGAGACACCCTGATTTGATGTCCGGCAAGGGGTTGCCATTTTGCCAAACAGTTGACCGGCGATAGAGGTTTTTCCAAACTCTATATTGTCGTAGGTAAAGCAGAGGGAAGAAACAACCCCGGAGAATAAAACGAGAATTCCTCCCGGCAAGCACCGCCTGCTGGTCGCGGAGGCAGCGTGTGGGACTGATCATTTGAGACCCATGCATGGCCAGTGTGGCCAGACATGCAGCCGCAGGAGCACATGGTTTTTTCTCCATTTCCTTTACGTCCTAGATTCTAACATCGATCTAATGCGATCGCGCGCGCGCGTAGTTGTTCTGTTCCTATCCTTCTTAAGCGTGCGGCCCTATTGTATAGGAAAAGCCGGTGGACTTTGGGACGGAGGAATAGGTTGTATTAAGGGCTAGGGCTGTTCAACCCCGGTGTAGGTGCCGATTTTGACCAAAACCGGCACCTACACCGGATATGCCGGTTTTCAAATATTGGCCACCTACACCTACACCGTTAAGGGCAAAAACCGGCCCTTAGCGGTGGCGGTTTTAGCGGTGGCGGTTTCCTGTTATCCTACGTTCATATTGAGCCTTTTTTTTTTTTAATATTTTATGTACTTGGCCCAATGTATTTTTTTTTATTTTTTCCTTTGGTCTATTGATCACATATTAATAAAATCCTATCCCATAAGTAGCCGTACCAACCATGCCACCATATTAGTGACAACTTGAATATAAAGACCAGCCATTTTATAAGATTTCTGGTGGAAGAATTAAAAAATATCTTGGCTTGAAGACAGAAAAAACATGTGGGCACCATATTTGTCTACCTTTCAAATTAAAAAATGCTCAAGTTCACAAATTAAGCAAACGTACAAATCACAAATGTATTCAAAAATTCCAACAGTTCACAAAAAACTTACACATGAATTCAAAAAATTACAAGCTCACAAATTAAAATAACTAATTTACAAGTTACACATGAATGCATTCAAACGTACAAACTAATTTACAAGTTCACAAATTACACAAACTTACAAACATATAAATGCATTCAAAAATTCCAGCCGTCCACAAATTCATCAAACCTAGATAAAAAAAAAAAAATCCAGCATTCACTTAACTAATAGAAATCGCATAAAAAATCTAGCATTCACTTAACTAATAGAAATCGCATAAAAAATCTAGCATTCACTTTAGAGAAGAGTTTTGATAGGAATTACCAGCAGAGTAAGTAGAAATCTCAGCCCTATTTTCTTCCCTTTTCTCTCTATGAAACCCCAAAATTGAATTTCAAACCCTAGAAATTGCAAACAAAGGGGGAACATATTAAAACAAGTTAAACAATAATATATGTCCCAATACTTTCAATAGAACAAATTAAAATCAACAAACCCATTGATTTTTAACTTCATACCGAAATGAATCTCAAGCTTTGAGAGAGATATGGCAGAGGAGATGAGAAGAAATTCACGCGTGAAGGAGAGGAGAAGAGGAAGAAGTTGTGATCGGCGAAGGAGGAGCGGCAGCCTGCAGGCGTGGTGGTCGGCGAAGGGCTGTGCCGCCTGTGCGCAGGAGAGGGAAAGGAGGGAGAGAGAGAGAGAGAGAGAGAGAGAGAGGCACGGCCATGGGTGGGGGGGGGGGGGGGGAACTTCCGGAAAATAGAAATTGGAGGGGGGGCAGTGACAGTGTCGAAGAAAATTGGGTTGGTGTGTGTGTGTGTGGGGGGGGGGGGGGGGGGTGTAGTAAGTGAAACGATGTAGTTTCTCATTAAGAGAGAAACTACGTCGTTTTGTAGTAAAAAATAATAAAAAAATTAAAACATAAAATCCCGGTTTCCCGGGTACCGGGAAACCGGTGTCGGGTAAACCGGGACCCGGGATTATCCCGAGGTTTTTGTAAAAATCCCAAACCGGCACCGGTGAAGCCGGGTACCGGCAACCTGGTGTCGGTGCCGGTTCTGGTGCTGGTGCCACTGGAAAATTTCGGTGGCACTGAACAGCCCTATTCAGGGCTGGCTTAAGGGAAGCAGCAGCTTCTTACGGCCCTCACCTCAATATACCCCGCATAAAAAAAAAAAAGTCCAATGATCCCAATTATATTAATATATGTAGGAAATGAAATTTTTCTAGACAATTAATATGGCACTTAAATTTTTCAGGAATATAGGTACTAGACAGTGACCCTTAACTAAAAAGAAAATAAAAATTCATCAATTTCGTTGACTTTCTTTTCATATTTTGAAAGTCACATTGGGGAGTAAATCAAATAATAGTTTTTGGAGGCATAAACTCCATTTGAATTTTACTGAATATAGGCCACATGGACTTTAATTGAAGAAAAAATTAAGAGTTAACTAATTAATTTCTTGTCATAATTTTGAAGAATTACAAAGCAAAAATATTTTTGTCCAGTAAAGAAATAAGTGTATATATATACACGCATTCAGGATTAAAGTAAAAACTATATTTTGACAATCCTATTATAACTACAGCCTTTCTAAAATTGGATAAAATACAAATAACAACTATTTCAATTCATTAGAGAAATATCTTATTTTTGTTGAAGTCAGAAGAATAATCCTTAAATAACGTTAAAAACACTTTTATTATATTAGAGTGAAAAAGCTTAAACTTTTTTAATTCCTGCCTACGGCCACCAATTATATTGGACCCCCCCCCCCCCCCTTTTTTTGGGAGAGCAATATTTAATATCATCCGCCATCACTTACGCCCTACATCTGCAATGAATCTGTTGGAGTTCCACAATGTTGCTCTCTACAAACACTCTTAGAACAGGCTCGCTGGGTGCGATGTCGAATGACATAAAAGACTTGAGTGATGCTCTCGACACCAATTGGTTTTGAGAGGAATGACGGCTCAACGGTCCGACAATTGGTATCAGAGGCAGGAGGTCATGAGTTTGAGTCACGGGAGCGTCATTGTGAGGGAGAGATTGTTGGAGTTCCATAATAGTGCTCCTTGCGAGTACTCTTAGAGCAAGCCTACTGGATGCGATGTCAAATACCATAAAAGACTTGAGTGACGCTCTCTTGACACCAATTAGTTTTAAGATGAATGACAACTCAACGATCCGACAAAATCGACTCGTCTTTCTGTTTGTTTAAGTGAAAGTGGCTACAACACAAGATTAGATCCAAAACGATCCCCTTCTCTATTATTTTTTTTTCCATGTTTTGGTTCCAAGTATACAGATGCATCCGTTTTTGTTTTTGGATCGAAACTGCAGAATTTATTCAAAAGAAAAAGAGTTCAGAGCTCAGTCCCCGCATAGAGCCAATGTAAAACAAAAACTTGCTCAGAGAGTAAGAGATTGCCTTCGAGTTGGAACTCAGAAATGGCCCAACAAGCTAACTGGTGCACTAAAGAGTTTGCACCTCTAGAACATGACAAAATTTCTTTTAATTCTCTCTATAAGAATCCATAAATGTAAAACGCTTCCCAGAGATTCGAGAAGAAGATGGCATCGAGGGCATCCCGGAGAGCAAGCCTACACTGTGACATGATTTCGTTGAAGACCGACCTGGAGTTACAAATCAACAGTTCCTTATCCTCCATAAAAATGGGCATCGACGGAAAGAGAGTGATTTTCGCCAGGCATGAACTCTTGGTTCTCGAGTTTCAATTAAAATAGATTGGAAAGAATGTAAAGAAACAAAAATGATGAATACTATTTCTCTTGGGGCGCAGGGCTACCAAGTCTGTCTAAAATCTAATCCTGCTTTGTGTTTGAGAGTTGATGAACCGTAGGACGCCTCTGAGCAAGGGCCCGTTTCGTGCTTTCAAGGACACCGAAAAAGATTGATTCGCCTATGCCTATCCACAGTACTCTCGCCCCAGTGCCCTGCGATGGAGAGTAAGCAACACAATTTATGGCCTCAGGGAGCTATGGTTTATCCAGCTAAGTTAGTGACATGCTCGAACTAACATTACAATTTGAAGAGATAGGAGTAGGAAATCTTACCTTCAATAGAGCAGGAGGTCCTTCCTCCCTAACAATAGTTTGAACACAATCAAACACTCCTTTGTACTGGTTTGCAGATCCCTTCAAGAGAACAAAACAAACCATATATAATAGCTTCATATCCAACGTCAAAGATTACATGCACACAACTGAATGCATACAAACATATATGCACCTAATCCATGCAGAAAGATGTACAAATCACGTATACAAGTATAACAAAGATAAGATAGATGATAGGAAGCAGATTGGTCTTACCTGGACCATCAACCTTGTCTTAATCACATCAAGAGGAGTAGTTAGAGCCCCAGTTAGTGCACCTACAAAAAATTGGATATTCAACATAAGAGAGAACTAAAAGCCCGAAGGCCAAAGATATGTAAATTGGTAAAAAGAAATTTCAGAAAAATAATCTTTCATAAATTCAAAAGGTGTTCAATCATGAAAGAAAAAAAGAATAGCACTTGAAAAAATGTGAAGAAACAAGCTAGCTAGCAAGCTAAATGTGCTAGTGATAAGAAATCACTTGGGCTAAGAAGAGGGCATGTTGGGGCTTACCTCCCACTGATGTGAAGCTAATGTGAAAGGCAAGATCTTTTACTGATTATAATGTTGATGTTTAGAACGTGATAACACCAGAAAAATTTTGATCTCTTCACAATCTCTTTTTGGTACTAGCAACAGGATGTAGGTTTGGGGATGGTGGTCTGGGAAGAAACTTCAAAAAGAGAGACAGACAAAAAAATAAACAGAGAAAAAAAGGGGCCGGGGGAGGGTGTTTGGGGAGTGGATTTGAAACAGGTTATTTGAATATTTTGAGCTAGTTTTTGACTAGGAGACCCAATTTTAACGAGCTTTAAACTCTTTTCAAGTTTATTGGACCAGCTAGAAGGAGAGAGCAGTAGGTCAATTACTTCGATGCTTGCGAAGTCTTTGTAAAGTCTTTTTGACTTGGTTCCCATCTTTTTTTTTTGTTGTTGTTTCCTTCTTTCGATTTTTTGATTGATTGAGGCCAGCTGTATATCCTCATGTTATTATCCCCAAACGAATGGTTCTTTAAATTTTGTAACAAATGTGTGATATATTCAGGTTCTTCTCAAGTGTAAACTAAATCCACAATGATCTCTCTCACTCTCTCTCTCTCTCTCTCTCTCTCTCTCTCACTCTCTCACCTGGAGAACCGCTTCTTGTTAGATTTCCCGTTTCCAAACAAGTTGAGCAACGACCTCTTGTGGGGGAACCCGCATATGAGATGTCTGAAAATCTAAGCACTGATGAGACGCCCTGATTGCATGTCCGGCAAGGGGTACCAAACAGTTGACCCGCGATAGAGATTCTTCCTTACTATTATCCTAGGTAAAACAGAGGGAAGCAGCAAGGTAGGAGAATCAAGAGAGTGCACATGGTTTCTATCCATCTTCTTTTCTATCGCCTAGTTGATCCTATCTTCTAAAAGCCCCAATCGAACCACCAATTAATCTTTACCGGCCACATCAAAACGCAGACAAAAAATGGTCCAGCAAAATAGTATTAGAGAAAAACAGACAGCATTAGCATTAATCAAGACAAGAGTTGTTCAGTACAGGTCAAGTTATTCGCGCAATCGTAATCATATAATCCCCACTTGGACTATGGGATATGAACGTATATGACCTTAATCATTAGTACCAGGACTCGGCGGTGCGGCTTGGTGACGCCTCAAGTTGGCCTGTGGAGCAGGAATCGAAATTCTGGGGGCCCTTCTGACTCTAAAGTCGTCGCGTGATACAACCCGCAAGGCTGTCCTTGCTTGCTGTGATTCAGCAAAATGCATGACAATCTCCCTGCCATGACATGGTGGAGCAGGGAGGAGAACAACTTCGGAGAGCAACACAGCAAGAAGCATATGCCAATGAGCCGTCATTCCGAGCTTATGCTGAAAGAGGTGTGTGTATGGAACGCAGATTTGAGTAACTCTCGGTCGCACTTAAATAGGAAAGGACATCGGACTTTGGGACGTCGGAGGAATAGGTTGTCATATATATATTAGCCTACGCACTAAATCCCACGTACATTAACTAAGCCCTATGAAGTCAACTCATCTTTTTGTTTGTTTTCGTAAGCAACCAAGTCAAGTCTCCTAGCTTGCAGCTTCTAAGAAAGTCGCTGGTTGCGTGATTTTCTAGCTCGATAATGTGAAACCAATCTTTGAAGTCCACTCCTCGAACCTAGGAAATTAAGTGGCAAATTAATAAGTTGCTTCCCAGCTGAAACGGAGACGGCATTGGGGGGGGGGGGGGTGGTGGTGTGAAATGGGAAAGAGCAAGTCTGCCCAGGGATGAAGTCGGGCATGGAGTACGTGCAGCAGCTGCCAGATACAATCTACATTTCCTTATCCTGATCCATATGATACAGACCGTTGGACTAATAGGAAGCTGAAAGTGTCTTGTCTGTCTCTCTCTTCTTTTTTCCTCTTTGCGACTGATTTGTTCATCATACACAGGCCATTTTCCAGAAAGCCTAGCAAGTACAAATATTCGAATCACGAAAAAAAGAGTGCAGTCTATAGAGAGAGAGAGAGAGACTCTTCCTCTATAATAATAATAGAAAAGATTTGATGTAATTTTTTTTATATATAAAAATATTAAAGTTAGTGTGAAAATGTGTTAGAATTTGTGCTAAAATTGTGAGATTTTGTTGTTTGGTTGTGAAAGTTTTTACTTTTGAAATATTTTTTAAAAAGGGTAACGTTTTCTTATCACATTTTTCTCCCCTCCAAACTTGAGAAGCCCCACTCTTTCGAGAGGGTTTTTGAGCAATTTCAAAAAAAATTATTGGACTTCTAACTTTAACATTCAAAGAAGATTGTTGGACGCCCAACTTTTTAAATCCCAAAGATTCCTTCTTCTTCTTTTCTTTTTTTTTTTTTTTTCCTTCTAAACATATCCTAGCAATTTCTCCCTTTAGCCCTGTTTCAAGCTTATCTACACCAATTTTTTTCTTATTTTTCTATTCTCTTATCATTCTTTCTTTATAACTAATTTCTCAATTGTTGATTCAAAATATAGTAATTTTATTCCTTTCCAAAATATCGTACTTTCAAAATATGTAGTTTTCATTATTTTATCTTAACAAAATTGAAAATTTGAGATTAAGTTGAGTACTGTATAGTTTTATTTTTAAGTTTTTGTTTGTGTTCATTGTCATTATTGTTAGATCCACTTTAAACCAATTCATCACAACAACCACTGGGTTAATAACTCGAGAGAACTAGACTTGATTGAGATGTTCTAAATAGAAAATAAAAACTTGATATGAAAAGCTAAAAAAAGAGAAATTAACAATCTAAAAAAAGTAGCTTTTTGAATACAAAATTTTGGTAAGTAACCTCGAAGTAACCTAAAAAACGTAAGAATAATTTTAACTAAAATTTATTGATATTTTATATTTTAATATATAATAATATAATTTATTATAAAAGGCGTTTGACCCATTTTCATTTTTCCCTGCTCTCCTTGGCGTCTTACTGATCTGGTTTGGGATTTACATCTGGCGAGGACTCCACGGCATCCACCCATTTTCGGCCACCTCCGATGGACACGCAGGATATGGCTACCTTTGGCAGCCTTCAATCTACGCTTTCCAACGTACCCAATGACTTGGTGTCGGCGTGTGTGGACAAAGCTCTAGAGAAGGGAGACCGAGGTGATCAGATCTCCTGTCCTCTAGCTACTGAAATAGTCATTTACGGCGGGTTGTAGATGTAAAACGAGTATGTGGACCCGAAAAGGTTGTTGGGGGCCTTTGGTCCAATTGGTAGTGACCTTTAAGGCCAGTATGTTTATGGCCCTTTGGGCTTGTAGTTTAATGGCCTTTGGGCCCTTCTCTCTTTGATGTAATGGGCCCCATTATCAAATGAACGGGCAGTTGCCAATAATTAAAAAAAAAAAATACAAATATTCGAATCTCCGACTGCTTTTTCCTTTTTCTTTGTTGTAGACAACAGAAAATTAAGTAAATGAGGAAATCAACATATGGAGCACTATACTACCAAGAATTCAATTAATCTATAGAAACTGATGAGAAGGCTAGAGGACAGGCCAGACGCAGTAGAGAGTGATTTTCACCAGGCATGAACTCTTGGTTCTCAAATTCCAATTAAAATAGACTGGAAAGAATGTAAAGAAACAAAAATGAAGAATACTATTCTCTAGGACTAGAGGCGCAGGGCTACCAAGTCTGTCTAAAATCTAATCCTGCTTAGTGTTTGAGGGTTGATGAACCGTAGGACGCCTCTGAGCAAGGGCCCGTTTCGTGCTTTCAAGGACACCGAAAAAGATTGAGCCGCCTATGCCTATCCACAGTACTCTCGGCCCAATGCCCTGCGATGGAGAGTAAGCAACACCATTTATGGCCTCAGGGAGCTATGGTTTATCCAGTTAAGTTAGTGACATGCTCGAACTAACATTACAATTTGAAGAGATAGAAGTAGGAAATTCTTACCTTCAATAGAGCAGGAGGCCCTTCCTCCCTAACAATTGTTTGAACACAATCAAACACTCCTTTGTACTGGTTTGCAGATCCCTTCAAGAGAACAAAACAAACCATATATAATATCATATCCAACGTCAAAGATTACATGCACACAACTGAATGCATACAAACATATATGCACCTAATCCATGCAGAAAGATGTACAAATTTATACAAGTATAACAAAGACAAGATAGATGATAGGCAGCAGATTGGTCTTACCTGGACCATCAACCTTGTCTTGATCACATCAAGAGGAGTAGTTAGAGCCCCAGTTAGTGCACCTACGAAAAATTCGATATTCAAAGTAAGGGAGACAACTAAAAGCCCGAAGGCCAAAGATATGTAAATCAGTAAAAAGAAATTTCAGAACAATAATCTTTCATAAATTCAAAAGGTGTTCAATCATGAAAGAAAAAAAGAATAGCACTTGAAAAAATGTGAAGAAACAAACTAACAAGCTAAATGTGCTCGTGTTTCTTCAATTTTGACAATGACCAAGTATTAAAAACGTCTGATTTGCCAACTTGCCTACTAAACATAAGTAGTAGCACATTTTTCCTATAAAACAATCGTAAGGTTCTAAAACAGTACACATGCTCATGCAAATTTGAGGTCCTCAAGCATCCTAAAGCATAGCAGTGGAGGTGTATTCCTGTTATCGGAAGCTTGAGATTATAGTGCGTGACAGAGGTGAGGTGTGTCTAATACTACTACTCATTTTGTTTTATTTGTGAACAACAATAACAAGCTCTTTTTCCCGGCTGAAAAAGAAGTATGTAAAGAAGAAAAAAAAACTTTGTACTTCAGAAATTAGATTATTTTTCTAATTTCATTGTGACATGATTGGAACCCAGTCTTATCTAGATGTACAAAATTAGGTGCATTTTAGTCTCAAACAAATCTTTTTTCTACCTTAAGTTACACCGGGGCTCATCAACTACAACCCCTCGATTGTCTTACCTTTTCTCCTATGGAGGGGAGGGATGGGGGAATGAGACAATAAAATCTGATGTGGAGAGTCTGAAACCAAGCCCCATCTCGATGTCTATGAGATATACAAACAGTGAATGGATTTGCCTTTCTCAGAATAGGTAGAAATGACAAGATTCTATGATTAACAATGCTGCAAAAATGCGAAGTTCTAAATTCTGAAAGCATCATGACACAACTATTTTTAAATCAAAGCCTATGGAAAACATAATCTAAATGTCTTCTCACCAGCAAAAGCACCAATTATGGCATTCTCAGGATCATTTAGATCTCTCTGTGCCTGGCAAAAATGGAAACAGGTGATAACTATCAATCTCCAAAAGAGAAGTTAAATTAAAGAGAAGAGCATTTATAGCAGCAGGGCCTTCCATGCCATCACATCACACTTGTTCTTTGGTTAGTCAATATTGATCATATATAATGCAATGATAATTGTATTTGTCTTCAACAATTACGTTCATACAGTTGTAGTCATGCTTAGTGCAAAATGAGTGAGAATAAGAAGCTGAAAACTAGAAAAAAAAAAAGTTTAAACAAAAAAAAGAGAGAGATAATGCTATCAGTGAGAGGGAGTGGCAGAGAGTTTTAAGTGTCTATTTTGACAATAGAGTATTATCACGTCATAGAGTACAAAGCCAAAGAAACCTAAAGAACTCAGATTCTTGACTCGCATCTTATAATACATATAAAGAACCCATTTTACTATTGCCAGATAAGCTAAGTACGGAGATATATAGTGCCATTAAGTTTTAAGCTCAAAATACAGTTTCAGATCAGTTGAATGATAAGCATACTATTAATTTTGTGTACTGATACCAGATGCAGATTTTGGCAGTACATAAGTTCAAAAGAGATTGCGGAAGAATATACTCCACACTTTAGCTTTGGGAAAAAAGCAGGTTTGGGTGGACAATCCCTATCACCTTCTAGTTGAGACTAGTTCAAATACTCGGCTCATTTTGTGACAGAATAATTCCTCTTCTAAATCCCAGGCATGAGGATGCCTTCTAAACTGAATGCAACTCCACTCAACTCAAGTAAGCCTAATCTCAATTGAACCAGCCCCAATAATGGTCGATCATATATTCTAACAGTAGGTGAAAATTGGAGGTTAATGTGATAGAAACTCCAAACACTAGTTCACACAGTATAGTGACAAATGATCTATGAAAAGAGCGTTTAAGTGCCATATACTTTGCAGTCAGAGATTGCAAACAAATAACATTACCATGATGCATAGTCAAAGAGGTAATGAGAAAACATCATCAGGTAAAACAAATTCTTAGAGAACGTGCTAAATGTCAAATTGATGTGGTAAGGAGTTTACCGCTGCCTTATAACCCATCCGGAGCTGTTCATAGAGGCAAAATTGAATTGCATCAAATGGCAAATCTCGTAACAAGAAAGATCCATATCCCTGCAACCTCCACAATAAGGCCACGTATACAAACAACACAATGAAAAGGCTGCCAATAACAAATGGCATGCAGGTCACACATCAATGCCACATTTAACATAAATGGAAAACAAATCGAGAACACTGGTTCATCCTGGAAATAACCTTTCAACTTCCAACTTGGAGGAACTCTTCTATAATAATGAAGACATCAGCAGTTGAATACTTTTCTTTCTAGAGAAAGGGGGTGGGGAGAGAGAGAGAGAGTTGGTCAAGACCACACACCGCATAGAGTCCTTTGAAACCTTCCTTAGAAACAATAAGGCGGACAGCATCAGGAGCTGAAGTAAATTGCCCAGTCTGCATCCTCTGCTTAACAACCTGAGAATTTGAAAGGATAAAAAGGGGGTCTAGTAAAATGGCTCCAAACATTGGATGAAAGAAAAAGTTTTATACCTCTGTTGGAACCCGAATGAGAGAAGCAGCAAGGCCTCCTATGGCCCCTGCAGTCTGAACAAGATAAAACAGGCACAACAATTTACAAAGCCAAGCAGATCGATGTGTTTTGACAAGATGTAATAAATAAATTATTAAGAAAAACTAATGGTTTGTTCAAGCCAAGCTAATATATTCATGGTAAAAGAGAATTGAAGAATATCTTACTAAATGAGCTGCAGCACTAAGATTTTCAGGAAACATCTTTAACAATTTCTGCTTTGTAGGTTCATAAACACCAACAAATAGAGCGGAAGCCCTGCAAATAAAAGAATATTATCACAGAGCAACTTGGATGATACGAACACAAATATTTTGTTATAGCACAAAATTCCAAAAGAAAAAAGGTTTAAAAAATTATTATGAGGACACTTGTGTCAAGGGATAAGTATGTTGGGTGCTGGAGGACATGACATGTGACGGGAAACCTAGGAATAAGAGGAGTCATACACTTCAAAAGGCACTTACGGTAGGACACCAGCAAGATTTCCAGACAATCCAGAATAAAGTCCCTTCAAATTTATTTTTTGACCACCGTGCACTGCCTGTGAAAAAAACCCAATAGTAAAGCTCAGACACACCGAAATTTGCTTCTCTCTTGGGGCACCTTCTCCATTAAACAGACAGCCAAGCCAATGCTTCCCCTCCTCCCAACCACACAAAGAAATTACTAAAGTAAATGGCAAACGATATGAAATGAAAGAGTTCTTTTTATATAGCTACTAGAAGTTAAGAATATGTAATTCCATGGATTCTGAAGTGGCCAATCTCATATCATTTGCCCATGTTCTCTTCTTCTTTCTAAAAATTATTGTTCTTAGACTGATAAAATAAAATCAAGATTTAAGAATACATATCAAAATTGATAGTTGGAAAATGTCAATATGATTTAAAATCTTTGTTTACCGATTCTGAGGTGCAACATGATCTCTATAAAATAATGGGATTTGTACCAAGTAACTTATATTTCCTTTTTGTCCTACATGATTTTTTTTTTCTTGGTTGTCCTACATGATTTAATATACAGTTATATGTTATTTAAGTGAATTCTAAAAATAAACTCCAACATATGGGGATGGATTCATGGATTTTAAAGGCAACAGTACTCAAGATATGGATTATTAATTATAAAACACAATAAATTAGCCTAGGATGCAGCCATATATTTTTCTAACCTTTTGAAATTTATTCCTTATAGTTTGTTATTTGCTTCTGATATAAAATCAATAAAGAATAAAGAACTTAATTATATGTAATTTAGAACCCTAAAGGAGGAAAAAGAAACCCTGAGTTGGCGACTGCAAGCAGATGCTAATCCAAGAGCTCGGACATAGTAGAAAAATTGTGTGGTCAAGGCAGAAAGGATAAAGAGAAAATTCAGGACCTCGGAACAGTTTTATCTTTAGCAAATTGCCTGATAAAAAATGGAGGCACAATCACCTTAATATAGTCAAATGTTCCAGACACAATCATAGTGATAAGAAGCACTGAAGGAACAATTTTCTAGATCCCCGGTCCAGCCAAAATTAGCATTTGACATCAGCAATTATCAGTAATATTAATTGCCATTTAAGATTTAACTTTAACTCAACATGGATAGATTTGCTACCTGCAGCCGTGTCTTTATCGTATCAATAGGGTATAAAGCTGTCTCAACAACAACACCAGCTGCACCTCCTGCTATAACACCCTCTGCAAAATCCACCAGCAGACCACTCAGAAACTGAAAACAGAATGAGACTTAATCCTTACTAGCAATTTGTCAGTTTAATATATTCAAAGAAATGACAGCATGAAAGAAGAAAATGCTCTGCCCTTCCTCTCTATCTGGACAAGTTATAGAAGCACAAAATTGTTTGGTGTTTCCTCCAGCCAAGAACGAGGGCCTTACAGTCACTAGCCAAGATGCATTCCATGACTGCTTAACTGTAATTTAAGGGATAAAACACTCATGTTTGATTATCTATTTCTTCTTCTTGCTAATATATGATATTGCTTCATCTTCATGCAGTGTCTAAACGTGTACTGTTGATTACAAAAAATAACAACAATGGATTAAGACTAACACAGTATTTCCAGAGAAAAAATGTCATACCTAATAGGAGATCACACAATTTCCACAACAAACTCCTAACCACTTAACATAAAAATGGACACGTGTATACCAAGTTGCTGACTATAAACACACCCCCCCCACCCCCAAAAAAAAAAAAAAGAACAAGGTGCAAAAATATGTACAATCAGCCAGGCCATTTTCTTTCCCATTCCACATAACACGCATGAAGAACATAAAACTAAAAGCTCGAGAGAGGGAAAGGCAATAGAAGCCTGAGAAGATTCTCATCTTTTAGAGAGAGTGATCTCCAATAGAACATAAATAAACCCATTTTCAATAGAAGAACACATTCCATAAATGATCCGAAAGGAATAACTGGATGAGAAAAAGAGGTGCTCTCCATATTCTGTTGTTACACTCCTAGGTCAACAGGAGAGATACCTCCTTCAATATCAGTAACAAAACCTTTTAAAGTTGCAGTCACTTCTGCAAGGATATTATTGTGCCCTGTAAAAGTTCTTCACCTAATGAACTCAATTTCACAAAAATACGTTTTAAATTAGAGTCCTCAACATATCAATCAACTGAGAGTTTGGGCTTCGGTATCTTTGCTAGTCGAACCCAAAACAATCATTACTGTGGCTAAAATTTCTCAACAACAATTCTTGAGCATACCAATGAAAGTACGAAAAAAGTCAAACGGCTTTTCTTCTCCCATGCTGGCTGATGCAAAGGGATTTCTTCTTTCCAGCATCAAGTTCGGCATTTTCCTGTCACATCCATCTGCAAAATCATACCACCTGTTCAAAAAAGAAGCAGCAAGAGTGTAATAAAAATATCACTGAGGTAACATGTGTGAAAATTCTAATCACGTCAACCAATAGACCCAAACAAACTTATGAGATGCTAATTGGGACTTTCCTCTAAACCTCAGCAGATGCTACGATCTTTCCCCAAAGCACATAATTACTGGTAAATAGAAGTTCTCAAAATCAATAACTAGGGCATACATCCTCATGCGCTGACTTAGACATTGTCATGAGACCCAAAGGAATAATGAATGGGGAAAATAGCTTCTATCACGCCCTGTTCTTTTCTTACAGAACTGAGAAAAGATTATTGTAACTGTATTCTGTTACTACACTCTAGTTTTGTACCTTCTGTGATTTTCAAAGTTAAGATCTAAGGGGGCAAACTACTTCAAAAGATTCTGCACTGAATGTAGGGAAATTCTCATAACAAGTCACCAGAAACTGGACTGCCTAAGTACTTAGGCCAGTTCGGATCGCTCCTCCAGAAACAATTTAAAATCTCAGGCCACAAGAAATAGAAAACAGCATGAAATCTTCAGTATGATTATGGAAAAATAACTTCTGAATTTGAAAAAAGAACAAAAAAATTCAAAGAATGTCATTTTCTGTTGCGGTTCAGGAACTTCAGCAATTTGAAATTTTAACCACTAAAAAAACAATATTTTCATCATTATGCAATCAGAGAGGGCCCTAATTCCCTATCCCCTAAAGAGAAATATAAGCATGCACAATTGAAAAAGTAATCCTACAATGCTACAGTATAAAAGACTAACACCTATAACATTAAGGCCTCTGAATATCCTCCTATGATGAGATTCTGAATAAGGTTTTGTACTTTATCATGAGAAGAATCTCATAACAGTGCAATGTAGAATCAGCATTCAGCAAGAACCAACCACTCTAAAAAATGGGCAATATCGGACAAAAATATGAACATTCTCTTTAAGAGGCAGTATTCTTAAGTGATTAAGAAACAGCGATTGCATATTCTCATATTGTTTGGCCAACAAAAACATAAATAAAGCGATTTAAGGGTACACAAGGGAAAAATGCAAACCAATGCAACTTTTTTTGCTAGACCATGGCTGCTCGTGCTTATCAAAGTTGGGCTATACCAAAATCTTGAAACTTATGCAATCTACTCAATGAAAACATACAACCAATATAAAGTCCTTTGGCAGAACAAAGAATGAATGGATACTAACACTTTATCCAACTGTGATGATTTTGGTTGACCATACTCTGTGAAGCTATGGATCAAAAAGTTGCACATTTCCAAGGTCAGATGCTTTTTCAACCCACAATCGTCAAAATTCTCATGTTTAAATTATGTGCCTAAAATATAAAGCTCAAAAAATAGAATTACCACTTCATTACAACCTTACTACATAAAACTACCAAATGAATATACAGCTAGATTCACTAAACAAATATAATTTACCCAGAATAATATGCTGTAGATGATTAAATGAATTCTAAAAAGAAACGAAAATAAAAGAAACACATGCATGTTAGAATCACTTCACCCTGACATTTTTTGCGGAATTACGATGTTATGCGTTAACAAATGTATAGATCAGCCGCAGTGGAATAAACAATAACAACGCTACATTGCGCCGTAAACGCGTAATTACCATAGACAAAACATTCGAATTGTAAATCGTATATAATTACAAATTCAAGAAAGGGGTTACCTGATGAAGGCACTGAAGAGCTTTTGGCATCAACGGCCAGTGTAATAGGACCCATTTAAGCTTTCCAGACTTCACCGCCACAACAACTCGAAATACGCACACTTCCAAACCACTATCGTCGTTATTAATCCAGAAAGTAAAACCAAAAAGAATGTCATTTACGGTATATAAGATGCAGAACCAAAACAAATATCAAAAACCAAATATGTGTCAGCCAATTATGCAGCTCTCTCCGTACGTAAACCACGAAGTTTCATTGAAATAGGTGTGGCCTGTGGGCATGTGACTGTGTGCGTACTTTAGAGAGACATACAGAAAGACAGCGACCAGAGAGCAGAGTCGCGACTGCGTGGTGGTCAGGGGAAAGGGATGAAGTATCGCATCGAGTAGAACGTTTTGTTTGTTTGGTTTGCTACCTTGCCCAGAATAGGGTTTTTTTGTTTTGTTTTTTTCAGCGTTGGCTTTAAAAATGGCACCTTTCACCTCTTTTATTAAAACCTATATTTTATAATATATTTTCCATTTTGTGTAGAATTATAATTTTACATAAGGTTTTAAACACGCGAATAGCACAAGAATGAAACTTAACTTAACTAACACACACACACTATATATATATATAATATATAACCGTATATAAGAGTGAAAATTTAGGAAAATTTATAAATCGCGATTTTGATGCAAACTCCATCTCCACACTTAATACTTAGTATCAATCTTTTTCACTTTGCACCAAAAAATCAACTTTTGTCACATTTCACCCTCAAACTACTATGCCCCAACAGTTTGGTGTCGTCATAATTTCTTGTCAATTTAGAAGGAAACAATCACATGCGTCTCACTTGACTTTTTCCATGATCTCCACCTTTATTTCTTTCTTTCCCATTTGACTCCTTCGTTTGGTTTACACTTTAGACTCTCGACCAGACTCTTGAGCGATGTTCGTATGTCACGCCCCGATGATTTGTTCGTGCTTTGTCAGTCGGGAAAATTTTATGCAAGTATCTTATGCCTATCGAGTAGAAGTCTTAATTTTTGTTTAGAAGATCAGAAAATCTATTTAAAAGCAGTAAAACTCTTATTAGGGTGTTTTTTAATAATGACTTGGAATGGTCCACTCTAATTATTGACAAATACTTTTAATAACCTATTCTTTTTATATTAAAAGTGAATGAAAAATGTGAAATTGAAACAACATAGAAAGATTTTTTTAATGCATTCATTTTTTATTTATTTTTTTGTTTTTTAGTTTATAAAAGATAAGGCATTTTAAAGATAAATAAGCATTTATTGGACACTGTGAGCTTCCTACAGTCCACCTAGCTTATACAACCACGTTTCCAAGGGTCTAAAAAGTAGTTTTGAAACACACGAACGAAACAACAGAACAGAAAATAAAAGGATTAACAACGAAACGCTGCTACTAAAACAGGAATTAAAAAAAATTAGAGGCAATACTACAAATTCAAACATATACTTAAGAGGTAAAGAGCTAATACCTAAATCGTAAGGAAAAATTCAATATAAAAATTGTTTTACAAGACTTGCAGAAAGTATGAATAGGAATATTAAGGAAGCTTAAAGATTTATTTTATCAGTCTAAGAACAATAATTTTTAGAAAGAAGAAGAGAACATGGGCAAATGATATGAGATTGGCCACTTCAGAATCCATGGAATTACATATTCTTAACTTCTAGTAGCTATATAAAAAGAACTCTTTCATTTCATATCGTTTGCCATTTACTTTAGTAATTTCTTTGTGTGGTTGGGAGGAGGGGAAGCATTGGCTTGGCTGTCTGTTTAATGGAGAAGGTGCCCCAAGAGAGAAGCAAATTTCGGTGTGTCTGAGCTTTACTATTGGGTTTTTTTCACAGGCAGTGCACGGTGGTCAAAAAATAAATTTGAAGGGACTTTATTCTGGATTGTCTGGAAATCTTGCTGGTGTCCTACCGTAAGTGCCTTTTGAAGTGTATGACTCCTCTTATTCCTAGGTTTCCCGTCACATGTCATGTCCTCCAGCACCCAACATACTTATCCCTTGACACAAGTGTCCTCATAATAATTTTTTAAACCTTTTTTCTTTTGGAATTTTGTGCTATAACAAAATATTTGTGTTCGTATCATCCAAGTTGCTCTGTGATAATATTCTTTTATTTGCAGGGCTTCCGCTCTATTTGTTGGTGTTTATGAACCTACAAAGCAGAAATTGTTAAAGATGTTTCCTGAAAATCTTAGTGCTGCAGCTCATTTAGTAAGATATTCTTCAATTCTCTTTTACCATGAATATATTAGCTTGGCTTGAACAAACCATTAGTTTTTCTTAATAATTTATTTATTACATCTTGTCAAAACACATCGATCTGCTTGGCTTTGTAAATTGTTGTGCCTGTTTTATCTTGTTCAGACTGCAGGGGCCATAGGAGGCCTTGCTGCTTCTCTCATTCGGGTTCCAACAGAGGTATAAAACTTTTTCTTTCATCCAATGTTTGGAGCCATTTTACTAGACCCCCTTTTTATCCTTTCAAATTCTCAGGTTGTTAAGCAGAGGTCGAGCTCCCTGTCACCGTGGCCCATGCACCAAGACCCTGTTAAGCGTATATTGTTTCACGCCTGGGATACCAACCACTATCCTTTAAGTGGGGACTTGTACTATCCCACTGTGATCGGTACCGTCACCCTGTCATAGGACCACCTCTGGGTATGGGTTTCATTTCGGTCATATGGTCAATTCAGTCAACAGCTTCCCCATACCGAATATGATATGTTGATGTAACATGTATTAAAATGAGCAATAGATTTCATGGACCAATTGTCGTATAAAATGCATATAAAATAAAGCAACCTAAATTCACAGTAACTTTTCTTAATCCATAAGTGAGTGTTCATTTCATGATATTCATGCATTAGACTCGGTCCAACCTAACACGTACCACATGCTGTTAATAGGCAAGTCCAACAACTTATACAATTAAGTTATTTTATTCATTGCTAACCCAATAAGGACTGACTGTCTTTAAAAGAAAGGATTTTAGAGCTCTTGACTAGTTTCAAAAGAAAATCCTCCGGGCATTTTAATTTAAAAACTTCCCGGCATCAAAAAGGCCTAAAAAAAGGCTTGCCGGGCATGTTTATAAAAATCTCCCCGGGCCGTTTTATAAAAGTCTTCCCGGGCACGTTTTATAAAAATCTCTCCGGGCATGTTTTATAAAGGTCTCCCGGGCACGTTTTATAAAGGTCTCTCGGGCACGTTTTATAAAGGTCTCCTCAGGCACGTTTTATAAAAGTCTTCCTAGGTACGTTTTATAAAAATCTCCTCGGGCACGTTTTATAAAGTTCTCCCCGGGCACATTTTATAAAGGTCTCCTTGGGCACGTTTTATAAAAGTCTTCCTGGGCATGTTTTATAAAAGTCTTCCGGGCACGTTTTATAAAGTCTCCCGGGCACATTTTTCTTAACTTTCTCGGTATTAAAACAAAAGTCTTTCCCGAGCATGCAACCAATTTCTTGGTATAAAACAAAACAAGTCCTTTTCAGGCATATAACAACAAGGCCTTCAACAATAATTTCCTCGGGCATATAAAACAAAGCCTTAAAATATCTCCCTTGGCCATGCAAAACAGAGGCTTTCAAAGGCTTTCCCGACCATATATATAAAGAGTTTTTCTTTCTCAAACTTCACGACTCAAAGGATCTAGCCCCAGGTGGTCCCCCAATGTCTTTTAGTCCTTTCTCCTTCGCATTTTATCACAGTGATAAGAATGGGTTACTAGTCTTTTCTCATCTCATGGCAAAAGTCACGTTTTAAGCACTACCCGAACCATCCCAATACCCCTCTTTAAGCAACTCTACACCCATATCTCAGTCGAGTTTATACTGCATTTCCTTGAATAGAAACACCTCGGTCTCTTTTTCCTTTGGTTTCTCCTTCCTCTTTTCCTTCGGTCAGCTGGTCTCTCTCACGTAACTCTCCCTTCCTTTCTCTCTATCAGTTTGGTGAAAGTTCTCGGTTTCTATATGTCTCGGAGTGCTAGGTCCACTTCACATCTCTTTCTCTTATTCTTCTAGTTGATATTATAAGTAGAAAGCAACGAATTCACGGTGTACTCCCCTCTACCAGTCTATAGGTATAGACCCCATCATAAGAGAGAGATAGCTAGGTTGGTACACACACGCCTGCTGCCAGCGCCGAACTTCCTCCAGTCGGTTAGATAAGAAGGAGAAAAGTAAAAAAGTAAAATGTGATAAGAACGACATAAGGTTAGGACACGTACGAAGTCACATGCAGAAGGAAACTTAAACCGACGTAGAACTTTGGCATACAGGGCTCAAACTGCTTGGGGTCCAGGTCTCAAATTGCTCGGGGTCGAGACTAAACTACTCAGGATCGAGAACTCAACTGCTCAGGGTCGAGAGCTAAACTGCTCGTCTTATTCATCCCGAACGTGTAGTTCTCGATCAGCCCGGAAGTGCAACTGCCAGGCCTGTCTTACCAGGATTTTACAGGCTTGCCCGATCATCCTTAGCCCTATATATTATACGTCACAACAGGTGGAATATACAAGGGAGGGGCATTACATCAATGATATAAAAACAAATATAATCACATGTGTGTAAATGTAGGAGAATTAAAGATATACGAAGAATAATTGAAGTAAGAAAATTCCACAACGTACTATTTATATTATCTCACATATATACCAAATAGGTGCAAAAGAGCTGGGTGTTACAGTGGTAAACCAAGCAAAGGGCAAAATGAGAAGATTATATGGGAAAAAGTCACGTGAAATGTACGTGATTAGTTTTCCGTTTAAATTGATAGAAATTATGGACGGAAGATGCAAACTGTTAGGGCCTGGTAGTTTGAAGGTGAAATGTGACAAAAGTGGTACTTTAGGGTGCAAAGTGAAAAAAATGTGATAATTTAAAGGTGATAAGTGTAATTACCTTTCTAAAAATAACAAATCACTGTTTCTCTCAACTTTCGCCCATGAACCTTATTAGCCATCAGTCATGCAAGTGTCGCTTTTGCCACGTCTTATTTTAATTTGTACTCTTATTATGCCAACAAATAAAATATCATTCGACTTAGCAAATGCTACATCATTCAGGAGATAAATCACCTATCTCATCAGACATGTTACAAACACACCCTCGTACCCTATCTTCTAGCTCCTCTTGCTTGAAATTTGTCTCTCTCTTTCTCGTGACAGGGGTGACACATTGCAGAACGGCCATTAAGGTTTATGGATGGACGGAAGTTAGAGAGAGCCAGTTAAATTGAAAATATGCTAACCCTAGACAATTTGTTATTTTTAGAAACTCATTGTTTTTTATTGCTTCGAAACCTAGACAATGATTCTTAAATTTCTCTCATGTAAATGTTAACTGTTTCTCTATTTAAACATCCAATTTGTGTCAGAGTCTGTTTGCACATAAAACTCTTTGACATATTCATTTTGTGTTTCTAAGACATTATTTAAAATTCATATTACAAGTGATATCCTGAAATAAAGTGGTCTCTTATATGTATCCCCAAAAGTAATATATCAGGCCAATGTTTGGTTGCAAAAAAATTCTTAGAATTTTGTAAAAAATTTGATAGTAGTGTAAATATTTCAATACATTTGAGTTTTATTTGGGTTTGTAAAAAGTTGGTGAAATTTTTTAAAGATAGGGATAAATACATTTTGCACCCTTCAACTATAAGAATTTTGACACTTTGCATCCCCAACTATTATTTTTATCATATTACATCTACTAACTGTTTATTTCAGACACTTTAATTGTACCCTCTTTTAAATTTAACGGAAATTAATTTTTCGCCACCTAAAATTACGATTTTACTATTATAAAATGGTCACTATAAAAAAAATTATAGGGATAAAATTGTCATTTTGTGCACCAAAAAATTATGCAAAGTGTCAAGACCCTTATAGTTTGAGGGTGTAAATTATATTTATCCCTTAAAAATATTTGATTGTAAATTAATTTTTATTAAACTTTGTAAAAATAGGTAAGAGATAGATGATTTGAAGGAATCTTTTAACAAAAAAGTATTGAAATTTGGTGAAAAAGTATAGTGATGAAAGATTTGATTAGATTTTTCTTTTAAAAAGGTATTAGAGTTTTTGTTTGAAAAGGTATTAGAGTCTATAGAGCAGAGAGAAATAGATTATAAATCTAGGATCATATTATGTATGAAAAGTTATTGGAGTTTGTATTGAATTTTTGAGATTTTAGATGTTGGGTCGTGAATTTTTTAGCTTTCAAAATATTTACTCAAAATGGTAAATTTTTCTTCCCAGGGAACATCACTTGTACTTATTACTCAAATCCCTTGAAATACATGGACCCAAATGCAATGTTAGTTAGGGATAAAAATCGACCCCCTTGGTTCAATTTTCACCCCAAACCGAGAACCGAACCGAGAGGCTTGGTTCTCTGGTTATCCCAACTGATAGTTGAACCATCAGTTGGGAGAACCAGCTGGGCCGACCAAATTCGATGGTTGACCCGATGTTCTCGTCTGCGTGAGAGAGAGAGAGAGAGAGAGAGAGAGAGAGAGAGGACGTCAGCGGTAGGAGTGAGGCCGTGAGTGACATGAAAGGGGGGCTAGGGTTTCAGCGATATGGTGAAGGGGGGAGGGGTCGTGAAGGGTGGGTCAAGGAAAAAAAATTCAAAAGGGGGGGGGGGGGGGTCGTCACACACCCTAGTAATTAAAAAAAAATGCAAAATTACCTGGAGGCTATCGATTCGGCGCTTTGGGCCCAAAAAATTGAGGCCCTAAGTTATGGGGTTTTCTAGGCCAACAACTGAATCGGACTGTCTTAGAATCGGCCAGCCCAGTCGGTTTCCACCAGTTTGGGTTAGCCCGGTTGGTTTTGGCCCAAACTTGGTAAGCCCTAATGTTAGTAACCTAACCCTTCTTTCTTGCCTTTCTTTTTTCATTCTGCGTGTAAGGAAGCTCTCCACTTGTATGCCTACTAAAATTAGACAAATTAGTTTCTGAACGCTTATTTTAGCAGTTGATAAACAGCTACGAGAAAGGCTAACCCAATACCACCGGAAGGCCTAAAGGAACCCACTTTTCTATCAGAACTTTTACCATTGTCATCCATCCTCAACTCTCCTTCAACCGCAATTAGAGCCGTCCCAAGTCCCATAGCCCTCGATATAGCACCCTGAGCCATTGCCGCGATCTATTCCGAACCGGCTAAAACCATGGCACGAGCCGTGTTCATTTTATGGACCTTTTGTGTGATATTGGGCTCAGCCAACGTTGGACAAGCAGCAATAGGTGTCAATTGGGGTACCCAGGCATCACACCCTTTACTTCCCAGCACCGTGGTTGGTATGCTCAAGGACAATGCGATAAAAAAAGTGAAGCTTTTCGACGCAGATCCTTGGACTGTCAGTTCCTTGGCCGGGACTGGCATCGAAGTCATGCTCGGTATCCCAAATAACCAGCTGAAAGACCTGGCCAAGAGCTACGGTAATGCCAAAGATTGGGTCAAAAAGAATGTCACCAAACATTTAAGCGATACCGGGGGCGTCAATATCAGGTTACAAATTTAGTTTCAGAAGAACAAAAACATATCCTCAACTATTATTATATTTCAAATTTTATAATTTAGCTAACCAAATTCGCTTTGCTCGATCGCTGTTTCTTTATTCTGCAGGTACGTCGCCGTTGGAAACGAGCCATTCTTGAAGAGTTACAATGGTACTCATGACAAGACGACTTTCCCTGCATTGAAAAACATTCACAAAGCTCTCAACGAGGCTGGCCATGGAGACAAGATCAAAGTCACTATACCCCTTAACGCTGATGTGTATGATTCGCAATCAGACAAACCATCGGGTGGTGATTTTCGCAAGGACATTCGGGATCTAATGGTGCAAATAGTAAGTTTTCTAAATGAAAATAAGGCTCCCTTTCTGGTTAACATATATCCTTTCCTTAGTCTCTATTCAAACGCTGGTTTCCCCATGGATTTTGCTTTCTTTGATGGTGGTCATCCCATCCAAGACAAAAATGTCCAATACACCAATGTGTTTGATGCGAACTTCGATACGTTGGTTTGGACGCTGAAAAAGAACGGATTTGAGAACTTGGAGATCATCGTCGGTGAAGTCGGATGGCCGACGGATGGTGACAAAAATGCCAACATAAAGCTGGCTAAAAGGTTCTACGATGGTCTCCTAAAGAAACTGGGTAGCAAAAAGGGAACCCCGCTTCGGCCGGGGACAATGGAAGTGTATCTGTTTGGCCTTCTTGACGAGGACATCAAGAGCGTTGCACCGGGGGGCTTTGAGCGCCACTGGGGGATCTTCCGGTATGATGGGCAGCCCAAGTTCGCCATTGATTTCACCAGCCAAGGGCATGAAACGATGCCAATAGGGGCCAAGGGAGTCCAGTACATGGATTCTCAATGGTGCGTGTATAAAGGAGATCACGTACTCAAGGAAGCGTCCGTGGTGGCACCCGAAATTGACTACGCATGCTCCAACTCCGACTGCACGAGCTTGGGTTACGGGTCAGCGTGCAACGACTTGACCGCGAACGGAAACATATCATATGCCTTCAATATGTACTTCCAAATGCAAGACCAAAGCGTCGAGGCGTGCAAGTTCAATGGGCTAGCTGAGATCGTACAGCAAAATGCCTCCACAGGACATTGCCTGTTCCCCATTCAGATTGTTAGCGCCGGAGAGAGGATAGGCTTGGCATCCGGAGCACGTCTTTTTGCTGGATTGGTGTTGAGCTTCTTTGTTTTAGTGTGAAAATTAGAGCCACGATATCAGGAAATTAATGAAATTAATTTCTACAGAAAGTTTGTTGATTTTTTTTTTTTTTTTCAAACTTCGTCGTTTTATTGAAACAATTGTAAGGTACAACTGTATCATAATGAATAGTTAAAATATCCCCCAATTTTGACTAACCCATTTATTATTCCTCAGTAAGTTTTTTTTTCTTTTTTTAACCGGACATCCAAATCAGCTGACCCGCATTCGACTAATCTCATAATCTTTGTAATTTCTACGTCTCATTTAAATTGAGCAATTATCATGCTAAAAATTCTAAAAGTGGCCCCTAAACGCCATTTATATACATAACAACTGCACATATGTGGGCCCTGAAATACACTGTGTTCTTAAGTAATTTTTGCATCTTAAACTAACAGTTATATATCGGTGATAATCGAATAATATTATGATAATAAATTTTCAAAGGGGCTAAGCTAATTTTGATAAAGACATCAGGCCTAGAAAGAGGAGGAGGATTTTAGTAATCTTAACTTGTAGTACGAAAAAGCAAACCTGGGGCTGTTCGTTTGTAAGGAATTTGTAGGATTCTGGGAAAATTGTGAATATTTAGATGATGTTAAAGTTGTATTGACATACGTGCAGAAGTTGTTAAAAGGGATTGATGTTTGTAAAAAAGGTAATAAAGTGTTGGGAAATACGTGTGTTTTGTGATGTTTGGATTGTAAATATAAACATAGGATGCAAATCTTAAAAAAAATGGGCAACCGAACATGCCCTAGAAATGAATATGATTTAGAAATGTAATTCGGAATCAGTGAGAACTAATAAAATAAATTAAACTAAATTATAAGAAAAAGTCTAATAATGTGATTTTTATGAATTACATCTTTCAAATTTTACGGACTTATTAGGATTTAGGAGGGTCCGTGGCATATAATTTCCACAAATCCCCTCTTGTTTTAGTAAGTAATTTTTTTGTTTTTTGGTAATTAGTAACACAAAATTCACTCTTCACTTTAGCCAAATACACATTTTTATTTTCAAGCCACCGGACTCCAGGCCAAACCCAAGCACAATAACAATAAGCGGCCCACGGCCCGGCTCGCGCCAAACCTTTTTTTTTTTTGAAAGGCTGGAAGTTGAAACTGTAGCTTCAAACCAAGGAAATCGTGAGCGCTTCTAGGTGACAGTCACGCTGCAGCGTTGCAAGTGTTTGATCATTGCTCTGAGAGACGAAGCCAGAAGAATTGGTTTTTTTTTTTTTTTTTTTTCCTTTCTTTGTTTCTTTTGCCTTGGAGTTGGAATGGCAAACAGCAAGTACGAGTACGTGAAGTCATTCGAGGTCGAAGACGAGGTCATGCTGCCGAATTTGATCGTTGTTCGAATAGACGGCCGGGATTTTCGAAGGTAAAACCGGTTCCTCAGTCTTCACTTATGCGAACAACGTATATGTGCATTTTGCAATGGTTTCATGACCTTTCTTGACCTATGAGCTTTGTGTAAGGGTTCTACTATAGACAAATAGATAATTTAGATTTGTACAATATATGATTGCTTGGCTACCCAAATAATGTTTCGTGCTAATTGGTCACTAACCTTTGCGTTTCATTTACGAGTAGATGAAGTTTGCTTGTGTGCATTCAAGTTTAATTGACTGCTTTCTTGCTTACCCGGACAGGCAGATACTGTTGGGGTTGGAAAAAAGGAAATAGACAAGGAGGGAGAGAGAGAGAGAGAGAGAGCTCTTGTAAGAGTGATGGGAGCTATGAACTTTTACCGGGAAGATCACACCAGTAGTAGAGCAATTTAAAACAATTTCATGCAACCAACACCAATAAAGTGCTTTAAATCAGATCCTTTTTGGATAGGCAAGACCATCGACTTATATTGCAATGAGAGAATCTCTACAATCTAGTAAAACGAACTAAATTAGAGATTTGAAAAAACCTTAAACTTGTGATTTAGCAAATAAAATTGACCGTTCCGAACCTTTCACTCAGTCTTTCCTGGGCTAATGACATCTCTAAGTTGATATTATACACCCAACTCATTGACTACCTGCATACTGTTTTGTCATCTGTCTGATAAATTAGGAACTCTGAGAAGACTATTGCAAGAACGAATGCTGCACAGAACTCAAGTTTTTTCCTTCTTCATTTTGTTTTACATGCTCTTCTGATTTTTTGGTAGGTTTGCGGAAGTTCATGAGTTTGAGAAGCCAAATGATGGAAGAGCTTTGAATTTGATGAACTCAGTTGCAACTGCCATTTTGGAGGAGTATCCAGACATTATCTTCTCGTATGGGTTTGGTGATGAGTACAGGTATGCAGCTTGCTAGTCATAATGTTTTCTATAAATGCATTATTCGCAATATATTGTGCATACACATTATTGACTTTTCCCTAGGTGAAGTTTCACAATGTCCCGGTGTTATGATTTGCAGTTTTGTTTTGAAGAAGACATCCAAGTTCTACCAGAGGCGTGCCAGGTTTCTAGCCTGAATTTAAGTCTAAACTTCTGTGATCTTTGATACGTGCAAATTGTTGGTTTTGGAAATTAGTGATGTCAGGGTGTGCATACTGGAGGCCATTTGCTTGTTGGTTTAATTTTTCTTGTGCACAGCCCTAAACAATGAGTATACTGCTATTGATACAATATAACAACTAAAGCATTCTAGGTCCATAGCAAGTGAAGCATGCATGAAATCTTACTTGTTATGCACTGTTCAGTGATCAACTGAAATAAAATCACATAGGCACCTATGCTTACCTTGGTCATAGCATGAAGATATGCTTGTTCTGGATCCGGAGTCTTTTTGATTTGCAAGTTTCAAGAGGCCATTCTACTTTACTTATTTATTTATTCATTCTTATTAGTTATTCTTAACTGGCTACCCAAATTGACCATGCAGCAAACTCCTATCCCTTATTGTCTCCTTCTTCTCTTCTGCATATGCCATGAAATGGAAAGAATTCTTCCCTGAGAAGGAGTTGCAATGGCCCCCATCATTTCATTCACGAATAATATCTTGTGCTTCAAAAGAAGTTCTTCAAGCATACCTTGCGTGGAGACAACATGAGTGTGAGTACTCAACCCCTGGTCTTATATACAATTCAAACAACTTGGAATATTTCTTAAACTACTATCTTGTATAGATTGTGTTCTTTATATCTGCTTCATGAATGCAGTTTTCCTGAAATTATAGGTTCTGAATGTAAATACAGGAGAAATTTATCAACTAAATATTTTTATCTTTCTATTTGAGTTTATCTTTATTTATTTGTATCTTTTCTTTTTATCTGATTGTAACAAAAGATTCCCTTTCTATGTGGAAAAGGCCCGTGCCAATAATTATGATTTTACATATGGACAATTCCTTTCTCTTTTACAGGTCATCTCTCTAACATGCATGACACTTGTCTCTGGATGTTGGTTAAAGGCGGACAGACTGAAAGTGAAGCAGAGGAGTTTTTAAAGGTGCGAATGTTTAGTCTTTTATGTATGTGTTTTCATGTGTATTACATGCATATACTTCTCAAAAGAAAATTTCTTTATATTGTGGAACCTTTTTGCTAGTTCTTGGTCCTCCGAGATTAAATTGGAAAATTTGTTCCTTTAACTTTTTCTTTCATTGGTTTACTTATTTTTTGTCCCACCATTTTTTTATGAATGTTGGCATTTTCTGCATTTTTTTTGTGGCATAATCTCCACTTCACTTTCTGCTACTTCATCTTTCGATATGGTCCAACTTCTAGTCTGACTGCCGAGCTGCAGATTTAGCCAGAGTTTTAATTCATTTATCAGGGCTTTATTTTTCATCCAGCACTTTATGTTATAATACATATTCTGGTTTCCCATACTGGCAGTCCAATTAATTTCCGAAAAGCCACCATGTTAATTCCTAGTTACGTTGTATCTCTAAACTCTCAGGGCACCCAAAAACAACAGAAAAATGAGCTGCTATTTCAGAAGTTCCACATCAATTATAAGAACCTTCCTGCAATGTACCGTCAAGGATCCTGCATTCTCAAAACAAAGGTATTCTTGTATTCAAATGAAATTATCCTATTGATCTAGCTCACATGACACCTTTTCCCTCCGCAAGAATCTTGTTGAGAGTGAGCTTGTGGGTCTGTGTGGTATCTGTCACTTACCACCATTTAACTTCTATCTAAGCATTCAATATCTAACTTGATGTATGTCAGAGTTGACTATACAGGAATTGAAAGTCCTTAAAGAGGATTTTAACTGCGTCTTGTTTTCTCAGTTGATGAAGATAGCTCAACTTAAAAGTCTAACACCATTGATGTCCACTGATAATATTTTTAAATAAGTGTCGAAAGAAACATGCATGCACCTTATGCTTTGTTCTAGCATGTTAACCATCAATGTGCCATTGCCGAGTCAAATTGGAGTTTATGGTCTATCTTTGCAGAGTAATGATGGTGGTACAGATTTTTTTGCTTTTTGTTTATGCTCATGTGAGTTGTATGGTATAGACATTTCGTTGGAATAAAGAAAAGTGGATTTCCAATTTGTACATAATTGCGTGTTGCTTATCTCTTGTTGCTGTCCTCTACATTGCCTTGTAAACAGCTTGTAACATGTCAAGCTGGATCTCTATCTGTAATTGTTTAGGTGGAAGAAAATGTGAAGTGCAATGAGAATGGCACTCCTGTTAAAAGACTAAGGAGAAAGGCAAGAATAGTCCATTCAGAGGATATAGCTGGAAGAAGCTTTTGGAATGAGCATCCAAGTCTTCTGAAGGAGGTGGGTGGTTTTTCGGAGGAGGTGGACAAAATTAGACTGGAGTATGTTAGGTTATTCCAATTTGAGAACAAATTGATGCCATCTACTTGGATTGTAATTAGAATTGATGGCTGCCATTTCCACAGGTAACTTATTCTCTGCATAGCAACATCATTGTTGCCAGAATTGAGTCAGACACTTTCTTTCCCACTTGCTGTTTCTCTTGTGGATAATAAACTGAAGTTGGAAGCAGTGTAGGTAGGCTCCACTTCAAAAGTAGGAGCTAACCCTGATCACGGTATCTTTAATCCTTTTTGTAAGGATGTGAAGATGATTAGGCATGCAACCACTAGCTAACTACTCCAGGTTTTAACACTGCACAGGCAAAGGCTCTCAGGGTCTCATCCTTCTTATACTCAAATTTTGTAAGAATATAATACAAAAAGTGTAGAATAGGACAACGGGTCATTTGAAATTTTTTTTTGTGAGAAATATGTTCTAATCAATTAAAGTCACTGAAATCAAATAATAATCCTCCATGGAGGTAGTTTTGGCTTAAGCAAAGAAATTATTGAGGATTCCCTTAGAGGCAGATGTTACCCAATTTGATATGCAATGTATTTTTTTGTTTGGTTCTCCTTCTAAGATTCTGCAAATGAAGCTCAGAGCTCAGTGATTTGTCTTTTGGTAGATTTTCTGAAGTTCATGAATTTGAGAAGCCGAACGACAAAGAAGCTCTGAACCTTATGAATTCATGTGCAGTGGCTGTTTTAGAAGAGATGCGGGACATAGTTTTTGCCTATGGTGTCAGTGACGAGTACAGGTGTTGTCATTTTTTAAGTATTTTAATTCTAAACTTTCTTCTTGTAACTGTTTGTAATCAAACCATTGGTTTTTTCCAGCTTTGTTTTGAAGAAGGATTCCAGATTCTATCAGCGGCGACCAAGGTTTTTCTCCCACCTTCTTTGTTTTATTTCCTAAAAGCTATGATAAACACCATTTGTGGTGTAATATCATTTTGGGAAGGGAAGGAGTAATCTCTCCTTACTCTGGAAGCTGAGCCAAACATGTCTGTAACTGTCTTCTGTCCAGATTCCTCTGTCCTCCTGGGTTCCATGATTTGTTCGCTCTGAAAGAAACCAGTTGGTTCTCATGAACTTATTTAGTATTGAAATCACTTCTATTGTCACCTTTGCAGTGAAATAGTGTCTGCCATTGTATCATTCTTCTCTTCCATGTTTGTGATGAAATGGAAAGAATTCTTCCCACAGAA
This sequence comes from Morella rubra, assembly GCA_003952965.2. NCBI lineage: Eukaryota > Viridiplantae > Streptophyta > Magnoliopsida > Fagales > Myricaceae > Morella > Morella rubra. The sequence goes on from CM025854.1 coordinate 20,666,833, forward strand.
AGAATTGAAGTACCCTCCTTCTTTTGATGGACGTGCTGTATGCTATCCATCGACTGAGATTCTTCAAGACTATCTGGCATGGAGACAAGTTGATTGTGAGTTAGATGAATTTTACAAATATTAATGGCAACATTGATGATATTTTTAGTATTTTAGAAGAAATGTGAAATAGAAAGACTTTGAACTTTTGATCTTTTAACATTTAAAACCATGTTACTGACATTCGTGGATTGTGCATAAATTTGGTTTTTCTTAGAACGTGGTTGTAAATACAGTGGACATGTTGCAGGCCACATCAATAATCAGTATAATACTTGTTTCTGGATGCTTGTTAACAAGAAAGGAAAAAGCAAAAGTGAAGCTCAAGACTATCTGAAGGTGCTGAGATACTTATTTCTGTATTTCTCTTTCGCTTCTATTAGATTTACTACCTTTGTATCTGTGCTTTACTGCAATCCGATGTCTGCTTTCCTTTAGTTTCCTTAATTTTCTTTCTTTTCCTGTGATGTGTATTCTTCTTCTAATACTTATGCCACCAATCTCTAAGCAGCAGTCCCCTTGTTGAGAACTGATAGTCTCTTGTTCTACTCTTAAGTCAATTCGAGTATAGATTTTTGCTCTTATTCTTGGAGCTGATACCTTCAGCTTATAGATTTTAGACCTACAAGCAGCCAAAAAGTTGGTAATTAAGATAATTGTTGTTCCAAACTCCAATTTATGAAAAATTTGTACGTAGCCCCTTGCTTCAGAGCCTGAAGTAAACCTTTAAACAATAGGGCCTCAAAATTTATTTGGTACATATCTAGGCTTTCACGAGACATATGCACCTCTTATGGCCATGTAGCATAAGCTTCCTTATTAATAAACTTACTTTTGAGTCCAGATTGGAGAAGCAGATTTCCCTTGCTTCCATATACTGTAGCTGAGTGCTAAAAACACAAGCACACGCTCATAAAAAAACTTGTCACAATCATGCAAATGTTCTCTATTGACAGAACCATTATACTCGGAATTTTTTTTTTCACAATTGTTGCAGTATTCATTGGGTTTTCGAGGATCATGGTCTGCATGTTTCCAAAAGTTTAGGGACTAACACTTGTGGACAGCAAATTCTCCTCATCTATCTTCCTGGCATTTAATATCTTCCATCTACTTCTCTTCTAGTGGGAATATTTTGTCTGATATCATCATGAGGAAATAATTAAAATGATTTGCTTGTAAATAATTGTAATGATACTGCTGAGACAGCACTCATGTTCGGTTCAAGATCTGTCGAAGCTGTGTCTATTCTCCCCATCTCATAAAAAGAAAACAAAAAGGAGAAAAACGAAGCCCACCTGCCGATTTCCCCCCCTTTTATAATATGGCCATGCCAGGCTTTATTTATCCACTTTGTGACATAAATGACATGTAAGTAGAGTATGTATCATTTTGACATCATGTTAGAGTGAGTACCTTATGGATATCAATTGTTGATATTGGATGTTCAAATTTTTTAGGGTACTCAAGCACGAGAAAAAAATGAACTCCTTATCAAGGAATTTGGTATTGACTACATCGAATTAGAACCCATGTTCCGCCAAGGTTCCTCAGCTTTCTGGGAAAAGGTAATCTTTTTCTCGTTGTTATTGGTAAATTCTTCGTAGTATGATAATCTTTGTTATGTTTCTTTCAACGCAACACCTCTCAGATTGTCTTCAAAGTGCCAGTCTGAAAAGTTGCAGTGTTGTAACTTGGTATGCATGATGGAATATAGATGCAGTGTGGGAACTTGGTGTGCATGATGGTTAGCATTTGTGTGCAGGAAGAGGCTACTATGGCACATGAGAACGGAGCATCTATGGAAAATCCTCACAAGAAAGTTACTGTAAAGCATTGTGATATGATCAAGCCGGACTTTTGGCGAGCACACCCAAGCATCCTTAATGAGAAGCGACCAGATTTTTGAAGCATCTGTTCACAGTCTTCTTACCAACATGAATCTTCACCAAGAGTTCCATTGCCCTTTTTTCGTGTTCTCCGCAGAAAGAAAGTTAACGTCCTTCGTCTTCATCAAGGTCTTGAAGTTAGAAAATATTACTCTCTTAAGACAACTTGTCATGTTCAACACAGCAACATGATGGTTTGAAGTTAGGATAAGAAAGAGCATGGGAAGTCTGAAGAGATGGCAGCCTCCGGATACATTTAAGTAGATAGTTGAACATCTGTCTATTTATCTTTTGGAGACGAGAAAATTGAAGAGCAGTGCACTGGATAACTTTCAAAATTTGAAGATAACTAGGTCATAAGCTCTAACGTTTGACCTTTGTTTCAAATTACATTAAGGTTATGTGACGTGAAGTTATTTGTAATGTAAAATAGTTTCAAGTGAATTTTGTTTCGATGGTATTAAATTTACTTAAACAAGTCGTAGTTGATAAAAAGGAGTAACAACTCCCTGAAGTTGTAGATGCTAAAAAGGATTGAAAACTCAAGGTACGCTTCAAAGGCCTCAATGGGCATTAATCTACTTAATCATTTGTTTTCTATGCAAAAAGATCCATGAAATAAATACGCTTCAAAGAGGGAAAAGAAGAAGAGAGATCTATGCTAACAATCCTCTCAAGGGCATATGAAAGTACCAACAAAAGTGCAAACCAAGGCAGGAGAGGGAGGGGCTCCTTTTTCTCCTCTTTTTACAAATCTTTTTATACGTGAAAGACATTATGATCAAAAAGTAACATTTTTCATCGCTTATTTTATTTTAATTTTATATATGCCTGATAGACCAAAAAGTAAGAAGTAGTATAAAATATATTTGAAACTCTACAGCCACAAGCACCAGTGGTCTAGTGGTAGAATAGTACCCTGCCACGGTACAGACCCGGGTTCGATTCCCGGCTGGTGCATTATCATTGTTTGATGTTTTAGTCTTTCTTTTGTTTGTTTCGATTTTTTGAGTTTTACGTTTTGTTCTTTAAAAATTAGCTCAATGCTCACAAGGAAAATAGGGCAGTCTTCTTCATCCAAGCTTCATTTTTTTAGTGTGGAAAAGAAAAAGCAAAGGAGAATTCCATCTTTGAGACTTTATTTGGTCACTGAAATTGGAGGAGAAACTGCAAGACTTATCTCCCCATAAAAATTTTAATCAAGCAACCGAAAATTACAAGGGCCATGTGACTTCCCTTCCATTTACGGATGTGCCATACTCACTAACTTCATCTTTACTAAATATACAAATGGATCCCACATTACATTCTTTATAACCAAACCAACTTTATGAAGACTGAAGGGATCTAGTTAGGAAGCTGGAGTCTTTGGGCAGAATATTGGAAAGTGAGTTTTAATTTGATGCACCATTAATAATTAAGATTTGCACATTTCGGCAATCCAAACTCATGTTTATAGTATTTGGTCTCTAATCTACTCACCAGTCTACAAGCAAATCCTACACAGAGGCCCCTTTCTGATCTTTGACTTTGATCATAGAATGTAAACTTGCACCATCTGGAATTCCCAAAGGGGCACCTGCACATGACCCATTGTTGACAGTATATAGCTCCCAGTCTTTAATTCCACACCTCTCCAAAGCAAGAACTGTTCTCCTGCTCTCCATATCACTTGGGTATGCTCCATCTGGAGTAACGAACACTGCCCCTGTATAAGACTGTCCAGCAACTCGAGCAGCCCCACTATAATGGAACAAACCCCAGCTAAGATCATCAGATACATCCACAATTGTCCAAAACTCATTTGAAACGACCCCGTTATCTAGTACACTAAAGTTGAATGTCCCTGGTATCTTCCCTCTCTTGACCCGATACTTTCTTCTCCTCCAAACCATCTTCCCCTCTAAGGTTTTTACCTGAAAAACTGGTTCATACCAAAAGGATCCTTTTGCCTTTCCCCTATAAAATAACTGGAACTGGCATGGGAATTGATCATATGCTGGGTTCTGGCCTGCCACAACACGCCAACTCCAATCCAAACTCCCCAACCAGCCAACGAAGAGATCTTCAGCAGTTTCATGACACAAGTCCTTCCCTTGGAATTTAACCATAGGAACCACATACGGCTTTTCAGGGATCTTTGCATCCAGTTCAAGACAATTATTCTTCTGTAGAACACACAAAGAAAATGCTTCCAGATTTGGGCTCTCGTAAGACGCAATACACCTATAATTACACACTTGGTCTACAGGACTGCACTGGTTTAAGCATTGAAGAGCTTTCCTACAGTTAGAATCCAACAGGCAGTTTAGTATCTGTGTCCCGCAGTTTTTTACCATGCAGTTCAAGGTAGAAAATCCTTTCGCTCTCAGATTCTTGAGGATTGGGACCGGCCTTATATAAGCGTTAATTATAACCAACAAACAGAACCTTATATCATCAGAATTATGCCGGTCCCATGCCTCAGATACAGTCCTGACTACTTCCTCTAATTCATTTACATTCTTTGACCCCGAGAATCCAACTATTTTGTCAAAAAAATTTCCTTCTCTCTCAGCTTGAACATAAGATCCTCCTAATTTGTTTACCAAATTCCGGGAGGACTCGAAGCATATTAAGTTTTGGATATTTTCACTATAATCCTGGATCCACGTAGCTGATTCCTGATTCGTAACAGCAACAATAACCAAAATATCCGCGCAGCTTAGTTCTGATCGGAGACTCGAAGCATTTTCAGCATCCAATCGACAAACATTATCTGTAAAGACGAGCATTTCATACCCTTCATCGACCCACTTCAATCGTTTTGCCTGTCTCATAAAGAGATGGTCAGAAACAGGTGTAAAAAACTCTTGCTGAGCCAAACTACAAAGCATTTTGTGTTTTCATGTTCATTCCAATCCATGTTCAAAATCCGGGCAAAACCCAGTTCGAAGCACAATTGATCATAATAACTTGGTCCACTAACCATGAATTTATCTCCAGAATAGGAAAAAAATTTAAGAAAATAGCAAATAAAGAAAGTAATGTGCGAGCACATAAGTACTTACAGTGTGAAGCATGACCTCTTCCCAGGGCGCGCACTTCAGAGGGCTGACGCTTCCCTCTCCCACGATGGACACTATTCTCACCGGCTGGTCGGCTGATCCCTCCGTCACCGCACTCTCCTTCGCTTCAGAAACAGCCAGCGGCAAAATAGATGGCGCATGGTGGTTGGTTCTACGAAGCTGGGGAAACGGAAACCGAGCAGGTATACGGCAGTGGTGAAATGGAGGTAAGCTAGCGTGGGAGGCAGCGAAACGGTGGGTTTGCAAAAAACCTTGTGTGGGTTTGGTGCGTAGAGGTGGAGCTTCCAGAGCCATGCTGTGAGGTATACAAGGACCGTGACTTGATAGAGGAATTTCCGTTACGTTCTTTGTTTTTATCTTCTTCTTTTTTTCTACCAGCGGAACGGTCTCCAGCGGAAAGACGCGGTGCCATCGATATCAGGTCGATGGAGTTGAGCTAATACGACGAAATGACATCGTTGCCGACTTCCTAGAGTCATTTCCTAAGGGCCGTTACTTGTCGTCTCAATAAGTTAAAAGCAATTTTGGAACCCCTACCTTCTAAATGCCATGATTTTGCATAGAAATTCATTTTTTGTATACTGTATTAGATATTCTTGTATAGCAATAAATATGATACTAACCTTCATGGTAAAAGGATAAAGCGAGATATATAGATAAATATATTTCAAATACAGTAATCGTCATTGTCCATGATTCTTCTTTTTAGGTAATTTACCATATGAAGAACGAGTGTTTCTCAGTGTAATTTCAGTGAGTTTTAGCTTATATAATTGGATAAACTGATTGGCAGAAAGAAAAAGAGAAAGCTTTTTTCTTGTCCAACGAAGGTTTTAATTCAAAATGAGCTTGCCCCAATTGAATTAAGGGAAATTTTGTTGAATCTTCACTAGCCTGCAACAAGCTTCAGAAAACAATAGCTTTTAGCAGATGTTCTCGCATGAAGATATGAAATGCTGTTTTAGTGTTTGCCTGTTGGTCTCCAACCACCGAGCTTACAAAACACTGGGATAAAGCATGCGTTACAGACAACTTCAAACTCAAATAACATAGGTTTTGTTTTGTTTTTCAAGATAACATAAAAGAACAGGTACATGAGCAAATCACTAATGAATTTTAGGAAGTCAAAATCGTTCTTTTCTGTTTTTCTAAGTAGAAAGATAAATTGTCTGTACTTCAATCTAAACACTAAGCACTTGAAAATGTCTTACAGTCTAAGCATAAGATGATGCAGCAAGGGATTCGAACCTCGACTAAAAACTTGAAAAAGCATAGCTGCCGGGCTCTTCATCCAAGCAAACCATGGAAACTATCTAGAGCTCGAAAACTTGCTCGAAATTATTTGAGGCACTCAGAGAAAGAAGAAAATGTCCAAGACAAAACAAAGATATGAATATTTTACTTCTTGTATGAGAATTCAGCATCAAACTCCTTCTGAAACCCTTCCCGAGACTTGGTTTTAGCTGCCAACACGACGTCATCCAGAAATCCCCTCTGTTGAAATTCTTCAGGCACAAGTGCTCGATATGTTTCAAACTGTTCAGCAGCTTCCGTCCTTTTATCCAGTAGACTGTAGATAATACCCTGCCACAAATTCTCATAGTTAGAGATACAGATACTGATTATTTTGACATTCCAAAAGGCCAAAACCGATTATTTTTATTTACGACTTTTTGTGAAACCTCCATACTATCAATTACAACCATTTCAAAAGAAGGGAAAGAGGAAACGGGGAGGGGGAGTCAGCACTGTGCTTGGCCATTGATAAGTGCTTTTTCCTTGGTGGTGAATCTCTCATCAGAACTTGGAAAGAAACAAAGCAAGACCTTCCAACCAATACGTGAAGTGCAATTGATCACTTCCACTCAAAGTGAAAAAATGTCAAGATCCTAGCAGTTTATGGCACGGAAATAGGAGATTTTTTTTTTTTTGAGGGGGGGGTTTGGTGAGGCAGGGAAAAAAGGTGGAGTTGAAACAAGATGAGAATGACATGTCAAGACATGCCCATGGTAAAACATATTTTTCGATCCAGTAATGCTCATAAATCAATCTTTTATTAACCTCAGCAATGATGCATGATAAGAAGTAATGCGTATTAGGAAGGTCATCTATACTTCAACCCCCACAAATAATGCTATCAAGATTATTGCCTAAAATCACAAGTACACGGACATTTTTATGTGCCTACAATTTCATCCAGGGTGTAGAGGGTGTATCGACTAACCAATAAAGAAATGTCAAAACTGTCTAAGATACTTCCACTCACAAAGAAAACAACTAGAGAACATTTCACCCAAAATTAACTAGATACTATCCAAACTTCCACTCACAAAGAAAACAAACATTTCACCCAATATTAACAAGATACTATCCGAAAGCAGCAATCCTATAGTATGACCACACTCACCTGGCACAGATAAGGCCGAAAATCTCGAGGATTCTCATTCACCAGATCTTGAAACTTCTTCAAGGCCTCATCCAATTGGCCCTGTGAAAAGTCAATAAGTATCCAAGAAATGACAAGAGCTCATATTTTCCATCTGAATAATGTCGGTCCAACCAATCACCATTATATTCTTATTCACAATGAATTCAATTTAAAAGATTGATTTATGCCTCAAAATGTGGCAACGCCCTACAGAAAAATACAACCATCATAATGTAACATCGAAGCACCATCTCCAACCCTGTTCCCCCAAACCCCCCAGTTGACAAATCTAGAAATTTAAGCAGCTACAATTGATTGCAAGTCACCTGTACGACATGCATTTGAGCAATTAGAATTTTTATATTCCTTTCCTCAGTCTCTCTTTTCTCCCGGAGAGCAATATCTAGAGCCTTGTTAAGCATCTCCAAGACAGCTGGGCCTTCGTGGTTCTTATGCATCACCAATGCCAAACCCTGTAGAGAGAAGACAACTTCAAGTTCCATAGCTCTCGAGCAAAGACTTCTGAATGGGTCAGGGCAGAAAAACACATTTCTAATTCTGTTAGTGCATATGTATATAAACAATATAGATGACCTCAAACGAATATAATCCCCCATGTAAAGTTTTTCCAGATGCATTCAGCCAGAAAGATACCCTGGCTGAATCTCATAATTGAAGGACAAAGAAAAAAAATTAGAGACATGTATTTACAGGTGATAAGAAAAACATTGTCAAATCTCTTCTCAAAGAGCAGGCAATGCAAACTTACAATGTTTGCAAAGTAATTGCAATTACATTTACTGCTTGCTGAAGGAAGGCACAACTTTCATATACAGAGAATGCAATATAAAGCAAAACCACTTCATTGCAGCAATACCTTAAACTTTTTGTTTCTTCACATTTTTTTCTCCTTTTTCTATCTTCATCTTTGTCACTAGAATGCCAAGTGAATCAATGCTCCAAAAGATCACAATATTTAAACACAACTTTCATACACAGAGAACGCAATATAAAGCAAAACCACTTCATGGCTGCAATACATTAATCATTTTGTCTCATCACAATTTTTTTCTCCTTTTTCTATCTTTATCTTTCTCACTAGCAGCAACAGTTGAATTTATTCCTAATGCAAAGCAAATCAATGCTCCATAAGATCACAATATTTAAACACAACTTTCATACACAGAGAACACAATATAAAGCAAAACCACTCCACTGCAATGCGTTAAACTTTTTGTTTCTTCACATTATTTTTCTCCTTTTTCTATCTTTGTCTTACTCCCTAGTAGCAACAGTTGAATTTATTCCTAATGCAAAGCGAATCAATGCTCAATAAATCACAATATTTAAACATAGTAAGTTGCTGCCCTGGGCGGCTATTGGAGACATCATAAATTTGAAAACGAAATTCACAACAACAAACATATAGAGCCCAAGTAGTGGACAGATATTTCTTTTGTACTTTTGCTAACTGTTTGTAGACTGGCTTTACTAGTGTAGCATCCCTCGTAGGCTACTTTTGGGACAAAATGTCCCTGCTTAAATTAGATATTCTTCTAACTAAAAAGAATACGGCAACTGTCCTATTGAAGTACTTGTTTTGGCCAGAAAAACGCAGGTAGACAGCAACATCAATCGTGAAACACAAGAATTACAAATAGGGAAATGTAGGACATGATGGGATGCAGGAATCATTTTAGCAGCCATCAAAAAGGATTTATGTTCAAAGTTTCCCCGAAATACATTCAATCACCCTGAAAGACTTTCTTCTTTTTCCCATTTCTATAATTATCCTCCCTCAAAAAGCCAAACCTCAAATCTCCAGGTGATTCAGTGGCTAAGGAACAGATTTTGGTGACCAACAGCTACAACTCATAAGACTACGGACCCCAAGCAAGAACCATTGAGCTCAGATTGAACAAATATTTTCCCACTTCAGACCATGCATATCAACATAGTGACAAGATGGTTTCTTGTGGTATTTGGGAGAATAAATCAGTCAAAATATAACAGTGGCAACAAGCAAGTTGAAGCAACACCAAATGCCCATGTCCTGCGACAGTGGTTTCTTGCACGTAGCAAAGCATCAATAACAGACTAATGACACAACATATATCTGGTTACAGCTTCCTCGACCAACCATGGAGACTGGCCACTATGTTTCCTGCCAACCAGAAATTTTAATATCCACTAATAATTCTCAACTTGACTCAGCCTTAAAAAAATTTCAAGAATTCACTACAAATTAAGGTGGCGGGTCCAGTTATTTGCCAATATTTTTCCGTATGGTGGCTACTAATTATACATGGTGAACGTGTAAATCGCATGGCACAAGCATGCATTCAGCATCAAAATTTTAAAAGCTTCCAACCAACAAAACAAGCAATTAAACAATGAAACATACATGTAAAGCTCTAAGCAAGAGAGGCCTCTCCTTCAAGATTTCCTTGAACAATCTCTTGGCCTTACTCAGATCACCCATCATCTCATGACAAAGCGCCATCAAAAGTCTCCACTCAACCTCGTCTGGCTCCTCATCAATCAATCTCTCCACATACTTCAAAGCCTCCTTTGGCTTCCCTCTCCGCATTTTCCCATATAACAGTACCTTCAAAGCCTCGACATTTTTGGGATCGTACTCCAAAATTTTCTCAAACTTCTCCTCTTCCTCGCTTTCCCCTTTATGGGCATCACTCTTTCCCTCCATATTTGCACTAGAACTATTTGTTTGAGCAGGTAGTGCAATAACTGCTCCAGTTTTACAGAATCCCATGATAATAAATGACCCAATAAGCAAAACCACTATACTTTTCGATAAAAGTTCACAAAAGAATTTCTTAGGCGAGAGGGAATAATCCACATTCGAGAGTTTTGAAGGGCGTGTTATAAAACTGGGAGATGCAGAGAAGTTTGTAAGGACGTGAGAGCGTCTTGAAGATATCTGGAGTTTGGTTAGTTGGAACGGTGGTAATGGATTACAGATTGACTCATGTAAGCAGGGAGAATTGATGAATGGTCTGGATAGAGGTGGTTTGAGTGACTTACAGAGCTTAAGTTTGAGGAACTCGGGTTTTTGGATTCCGTTTGCAGAGTAGAGAGGCGAAGAAGTGATTGAAGTTGAACCCATTCTAGAGACAGTGACCATGCAAAAGGAAAGGGTTAGAATAACACAATAAGATTGCCCATCGAAAAACCCGAGGCTCAGGGGTTCGGGGTTTGTGTTAACGGGACTGCTAAACGTATTTCCGGCTCCTAATTGAGACGAGGTTATATGCAAACCATAAGGTATAAAACAACTGAAGCGTAGTGCTCTTGAAATTACAATTTACAAAGACGCATATTTACCAAACTAATGATTGATAGATCATGATCTATTTTCTGTTAAACTTTAATCCCATTCTACCAAACTACCCAAGTCCAAAGAACGAGGGGATGGGCTTCTCCACCCTCTACGCCCTACGGCCCTACACCTCGGCCTTCTCCAACTGTAAGCTATGATTCACTGTAAGTGACCAATTTATCCGGTTTCCGGCGAAAGTTCCGGCTCCGGTTCCGGCCTATTCCGGAACCGGAACCGAACCCATTTTAGAGAATTTTCGGAATCGAAACCGGAACCGGAAATTTCAGCGAAAATACCGGAATTTCCGGTTCCGGTACAATTTTTCTAAATTTAAAAAAATATTGTAATTTTAATTTAGAATTTTGCCTTTTCCAATTTGGATTATTTGATGAATGTTTAGTTGTTTACTTATTTGTATAGTTAATTTTTTGTTTAGTAGTTTTTTTGTAAATTTAATTTAGAGTTTATTTTGACATGTTTAATTTTGTTTTGGAATTTAGTTGTTTAGTTGTAATTTTAATTTAAAGTTGTTTGGCCCACAAAACACAACTTAAAAATTCATTTTTGGGTCAATGGGCCAAACTAAATCTGGGCCTTTTAGGCCCAGATAAGGAACCGGAATTTTAGGTTCCGGTTCCAATTTCGGTTCTGTTCCGATTAATTCCGGAACGGAACCGGAATGCAAAATATCATTCCGGTGGGTACCGGAACCAGAACCGAAATGGGCAATTCCGGTTCCGTCCGTTCCGGTGCCCACCCTTAATTCAATGTCTATGTTAATAAAATGTAGAATTTTAGATTTGATTCTTTTCGAAATCAAATCCAATTATCAAGGCGTGCTTGAGATTGTGAATAAAATTCATGGTTTTGAGATTTGATTTTCTCTTAAAATTCATACCAGTGTATTAATTACACCATCAATTATGATAATTTCTAAGTCCAGAAAGAAATAATTTCAAGACCCAGAGAGGAGTTTGAGTCCAGACTAAACTCACGGGGTAACGTATTGATCAGCGAAAACGACGTCGCTTTGTCATATAAACCCCTCGTCGTTTTTCACAGCTTCTAAACTTCATAAACCCTATCACATAGGCGACTGGCAAAACCAGAAAGCATATATTAACGGTAAACCCCTCGTCATCTTTCACAACAAAAAATTCATAAACCCCACACATAAACCCCAACCCTAGGCGACGTGCAAAACCAGAAAGAAGGAAATTCTTCTTGCGACAATGAGGAAGAAGGTGGACGACCGCATCAGAACTCTCATTGAAAACGGCGTCAATACCCGCCATCGCTCCATGTTCGTCATCGTCGGCGACAAGTCACGCGACCAGGTACTCTATATTTTCCCGTGTCATATGTATGTAACTATGTGCCTACAATGCACGTAACTAAATATTTGGTTTTGGCTTCCTTTGATTGTTGATTGGCTGCTGAGAAACATGAGAGAAGAAGTGAATTTGTTGGCCTTACGTGAACATCGTTGTTCTTCAAAAGTGGGGAAAATTTTTTTGGGGAGGGACTTGCGTTTTATTTTCCAGAACTTTGAGTGCACTCTTGTTTTTATAATAAAAGAGCCTCAACAGTGTTCATTCTTATGGATCATTTCAATGTTTCAAGTTTTAGTTTCTTTACCCTCTGCTTGTTGGTGAGAAAGACTCAGGAAAAGAAGCTGCTTGAAACTTTAGGATTACTAGGTGTTTCTTTCGCTCACAAAGTGTGAAAATTTAACTCTATTTTTGTTGGGCTTGGTGGGGTGGAAGCTCTTCACTTGCCCCCCCTTTCCGTTTTCCCTTTGGAGCCAATAGGTGCATCAGTGTTTTTGGGTTTTTTTTTTCCTAAGCTTTTGTCAGCAGTCGAACAATGCTTGTATGCTAATGTCGTGTTTCATGTCGTGGAGATTGTGAATCTGCATTTCATGCTCAGTAAGGCAGTGATTAAAGCGAGGCCATCTGTTTTGTGGTGCTACAAGGACAAGCTTGAACTCAGCAGGTGAACTTTACCAGTTCCTTTTGTTTTCTTCTTCCATTTCGTTTGGGGATTGGTAAATGAATGTTTATTGTTATAAAATTTACCTTGTATGGATTACTGTCTTAGTTTTTGTATATGTGAATCTTATGAAGTCAAAATAGGGAAAATCCATCTTTCTATTGCCGGAGTTGCTGCATAATTTGACTGTCATTGAACCACTGGCAGGGGATGTGAATGTTGTCCTAGAGCATGTGATGAGCACTCTGAAAGTGAACTTTGCTTCCTAACATGATAATTGGTGTTGTAATAGAACAATTGCTCTTCCACTTGTATACATTAAAATTGGAATCATGATATTCTAACGCAGTAATCTTCTTTCTTCTTTACATTGTTTGATTGAGCCTAGGGTCTTTAATGGGTTCAACTTATTGATGGATCAGATTTCTGTTCAACACTAGTTCACCTATTGTGTTTAAAGGAGGTTTTGGTGTTGTGTATACTCTGTTGGGAGAATTCCCTAGAGGTGCATGTACAAGTTTCACTGGGTTAATTATTTAATGCAGTCATAGGAAAAAACGTGCTAAGCAGATCAAAAAGCAAATGCAGAGGGGGCTTCTGGATCCCGAGAAGGTTGATCCTTTTACACTTTTTATTGAAAGCGGTGGATTAACTTATTGCTTGTACAAGGATTCAGAAAGAATTCTTGGCAATACCTTTGGGATGTGTGTGCTTCAGGTAAGATTGCCCATTGTTTTGTTATGCATAATTGAATTGTAGCTCAACCCTTTAGTATTGATAAGTCATTTCTTTCTATTCTTCCCCTCTCTCACATGTTAAACTTTATTCTCTGTGGTGCTATCAGGATTTTGAGGCTCTGACACCAAACCTATTAGCAAGAACAATTGAGACAGTAGAGGGTGGCGGCTTAATTGTATTGCTGCTTCGTACTCTGGGCTCACTGACCAATCTGTTTACGATGGCCATGGTAGGAACACAGCTCTATTGCTATAGCAGCCTGTTGCAACTTTCTCTGTGTTTTCATTTTATCTTGCATTAATGATCTTCTCTTTCGTGCTTCCTCTCTGGTTATACATGGATGTTGATGGATGTATATCTGTTTTCTGTATGATATACCACGCAACTTACATGCCCTTCTAACCTTGCTAGTAATATATGTCATATACAAATCATAATTCTTTTAGCTTGTTTTAGTCAACTCACTGATCGGATCTGTTGTCTTATGGGACCCAATCTAGCTCGGAGTCACTTGTTTTGATCTATGCTCAAGTTGGGTTGGGGCTGATGAATGATTGAACTACCTATAGATTTGCCTCATGATTGGAACTGCACCTGCTTTTACCAGCCCTAGTTTTCCATTGAATGAATGACTAAATACTTAGTTTTGAATGGTAAAGGGGAAAAGCCCATAGAAATCTCCTCAATGAATTGTGGCCTGAGAGGAACATTACCACCCTACTTTTCTTTCAGTCAGTTTGATCCTGTACGGCATAGTTTTCCGGCTGGCAGCTCCTGCATCTCATGCGTCTCCATGGGGCCCCCTTCATACAAGTTTGTTTCTAGGAGTCTCTCTAGTTGAATCAATAATCAATAGAAGTCCAATAGAAGTTTACTGATCTGGCTCTTCAATCGACGATCTGCTACTCCCTCTTAGTTGCAGATGCCCATGCTTTGATTCGAAAGCCCTAGCCAGTGATGAATCCCCAGTAAGATCGGAGCATTGAATTCCTCACCCTTCAGTCCAGTTTGAACCTCGTCCCAACAAGGAACACCTCCTCCCTGCAAGGTGAGGCTCTGCCCTTCCCCTAGAATCCATTCCGGGTTGAATGAGCAGCTAGTTCAACTTCTTGAGCAGCTTTTCCTTGGACGTATTACCGTATGAGATGGTTTTTTGTAACTTATATTTGCTTGGTGTTTGGTTTGTCAATGCATTTATTTGTTTATAATTTTGATTCTGTTGGATTATATCTGCATTCGTTTGATATCAAGATCATTTATTTTCTCATTCTCAGGAAATATCAAGTTGTTTCATGTTGTGGAAATTCTCTTGGAATTCTTACTATCCACAATATGCTTTGAGTTGTATTGTTTGTCTTTTATTTCTGTAATTCTGATCTTTCTGACAGAGACAGCAACTACTATGTTCCAGCAGTGGACTAACAAGTCCATTATTTGAGCTTCCTGCTTTGCAATCCCATCAAAGTGATAGATTGATGTATTCTGCACTTTTATATTTCTTTTTTCAGCTTAACCTCAATAAGATGTGTGGCCTATTGGATATGACCGTCACACATGCATCAAACTTTAACTCCTGTGACACAACTCTATTTCCATATTTATGTCTGGTGCTTAAACAGTCGCTGTAAAAGGCTTATATAAGGCTTACTGATTTCAGGATGTTCATGAGAGGTTTCGAACTGAATCCCATTCCATCACTGCTGGGCGTTTTAATGAGCGTTTCTTATTGTCACTTGCATCATGCAAAGCATGTGTAGTCATGGACGATGAACTGAATATACTTCCAATTTCATCACATATAAGGGCTATCGCTCCTGTTCCAGTTAAAGAGGTAACGTTTGGTGTTTAAGGCCCAAAATTCTAAAACTCTTTTCCTTTTTTGTAGTATTATGACTTTGTAACTCTTCTTTTGGTTGATTGTTCCTTGTTCTGGTTTGTAAGAAGCTGACATTAACTTTTTTCTCTGGCTCATTGAAGGACTCTGAAGGGCTTTCAGAGGCAGAACAAGACCTGAAGAATCTCAAAGAACAACTAAAGGATGATATTCCCATTGGTCCTTTGATTAGGAAATGTTGTACCTTGGACCAGGTAGAGATTTTCTGAGGAGTTATCGTTAGTTTGTGATTTTCTAGTTAATGTTGTTGGAATTTATAGTCAGATCTGAGGTGGTTATTACTTTCTGATGTTTGTATAGGGAAAAGCTGTAATTACATTTTTAGATGCAATTTTGGACAAAACACTTCGTAGTACAATTGCCTTGCTTGCTGCTCGTGGCCGTGGAAAATCTGCTGCACTTGGTTTAGCAATTGCAGGA
Source organism: Morella rubra (assembly GCA_003952965.2). Classification (NCBI taxonomy): domain Eukaryota; kingdom Viridiplantae; phylum Streptophyta; class Magnoliopsida; order Fagales; family Myricaceae; genus Morella; species Morella rubra. Next base: position 20,682,641 of record CM025854.1, read on the forward strand.
GCTATTGCTGCAGGGTAGTTTGCTTGACCTATATTGTGATAAAATCAGTTAATTTTTTACATTACATGTATTTGTTTATTGTTCTTGTTGACATTCTTAGATTCTGACAAGAGATGCTTATCTTGACAGGTTTTCAAATATCTTTGTAACTGCACCCAGCCCTGAAAACTTGAAAACCTTATTTGAGTTTGTTTGCAAGGGGTTTGATGCACTTGAATATAAGGTACATCCATTATCTGTTCCTTTTGTAGATCTGATGTAAGTCTTGCTACTAGTATGTGATATCCTTAACACGCTTAAATGAGGGTCTTTTGCTAAATAGGTTGGTGCAGTTGTACTTCTGTATCCCTCATAGGTTTTTTATTTATTTTATTAGAACAAGAATCCTGGAATGTGCTCCCTCCATCTGCCAGTAGGCTGTAGGCCACTGTGAACCCACCCAAGGTGTATAAAATGAAACATTGACTATTATTGTCATACATTCCAAAGTGAGGGTCAGTTCATAGGTTGCTTCCTAAGTTGGAAGGTTGGTCTTCAAGAGTGGTGCAAAGTTAATGTTAGAAGCATTTTGCAGTTCAAAAATCAAAATGTTTATGATCTCCCTTCAGGAACTTCCCACCTCCTACAGGTTGATTCTCCAGTTTTATAAGTTTTTCATCCCTGTCTCCTCGTTCCACAAAAGCTATATTGGTCATGTTGATGTTAGCTTTAAAAGTCTTTGCCTCCTATGTGTCTGTGGTGCTTGAATTTGATTTTACTTTTGAAGTTAATGTTAGAGGTGTTTGTTGATGCATTTACCAAAGTGCTTCATCAGTTGTTTTTTAGATTTTAGTTCAGTAGTTCTCAAATCAAAATGTTTATGATCAAGTTCAACCCTATAACATATGTTTTCAGGAACATTTGGATTTTGATGTGGTGAAAAGTAAGGATTCTGAATTCAAGAAAGCAACTGTGAGAATCAATATTTACAAGCAGCACAGACAAACAATACAGGTTGATTCTTGATGTGGGTTTATGTCATCAGTTTTATAAGTTATTTCATGCACGAACATATTGTTATTGTCTGAAAATAGTTTTGTCTCATTGTGCTGATCGTGATATTCTCTACAAGATTTAGCCATGTGTGTATGTACGTATGCAGCTAATTATTGTAAACGGATGGTTCTCTATGTAAACAATCGTATGTTATTCCTTATTTGTTAGTTTGAGAAGAAACATAATCTCTGTATACTGGCTACTGATGTGCTAGTTCTCACTCTAGAATAGATGCATTCAGCTCAGTTTTAGGGCTTTGCTTAGTCGTTAGTGCTGATACATTAGCTTTCTTAATTTGATGGACACTCTGTACGTTGTAGGTTTGAATCTTCTTTGTACAGGGAGGTCCCCCAGCATAGCTTTGAAGCCCTTTTTCCGAAGAAAATGTACTCGAAGGGCATAAGCCTCATCCCCGTTGGCATTAATGTTGGCGTTTGCTAATTTTGTTTCCCACTGCTTTCTTGATTACCCTGTTTTCTTCATCTCATGCATGGTACATTTTGCTATTCTAGGATGGACAAAGCTTGTGATGATTGGTACCCTGTTTGGAGTTTGGTAGATTACTTAATTATTGAAAAGAAAGTTCAAGTGCTCATGTACTTCCTTGTGGGTTGTGCTGTGACTTCATTAAACAGATTCTTGATGGTCCACTCTATATTACTTCGTGCACTTGAGTGCTCATACATCAAGTTCTTTTCCTTATTGGTCCTTGCAGTATATACAGCCACATGAGCATGAAAAGCTTTCCCAAGTTGAACTTCTGGTTATTGATGAAGCAGCAGCTATTCCATTGCCAGTAGTGAAGTCGTTGCTTGGCCCTTATTTGGTCTTCCTTTCATCTACTGTGAACGGGTGGGACCTTGGCCTTCCTCAGTTCTTCTTTTGTTCATGTTTAATTGTATGTTTTGTAAAAGGAAGCTATTGCTTTAGTAGAAGAACCTTCAATTTCCTTTTCTAACAATCTTTATTTTCCATGTTTTTCTATTATTTTGTTTAAAGTGCTCCATGTCTTTTGGCACTGATCTTACTGCTGCTTAATTTCCTCTAATCTTGCTTAACTAGGTCTTCCTGAGTTTTAATAAATGCTTTAGTGCTTTTTTGTTTGTGCATTTACTGTCTCTTTTGTTCTTTAGTCATGCTTAATGTGCTCTTTTTTATGTGATGTAGTGAATATTGATATTATGAACACTGATATGCATTTTGGTTTACTGCACTTAAAGCTATGAAGGTACTGGCCGATCATTGTCGCTAAAACTTCTGCTGCAGTTAGAAGAGCAAAGCGGCGTGTCTGCTAAAAGTGGATCTGGTATGACTATGCTTTGCTTCTCTTTCTGTAAATGAAAAAAATATGCATGTAAATCTTCTAATATTGGGTACTACCGTAGCATGGAGAAAGCAGTTTTATCATCTATGTTCTAAGTTTTTTAATTGCATCCGTCCAATTTAATTAGTTTGATTATCCAAAATCTTTTGTTTTTATTCTTTCCTTTCCTTTCTTTTCTTTGTGCTCTTATTTTTTTTCCTTTTTATACCAAAAAGAACGTGAAAAAGGTTTGGGGCATCAGTAAGTTCTGTTTACCAGGAATTCAACCATGACTTTTCTCTCTTCCAAGTTGCATCTTATGTGGATGGAATGAATGATGAGATCTGCTTTTGTTTTACATTGCTCCTCTGATCTCTAAATAGCCCCAAATTGCGGAACAGAGGATTATCTTGGACTTACATTGACTGGCATCGTAGATTAGGACATGTCTTCAGCTCAAGGCTCATTATCCAATTCTATATGGACTAAACATCATCTCATACTGAAAAGGCAGAAACTGGAGATGTTTTTGGATATCTGTGGGCAAGCGCTAATAATTTTTCTGTGTTTTATTTTTCCTTCTATGTTTTCTTTTTGGAGCTTGTTGAGTGTTCAAATGACTTTGATCATAGGTCGTCTGTTCAAAAAGATGGAATTGAGTGAATCCATCAGATATGCTTCTGGGGACCCAATTGAATCCTGGCTTCATGGTTTACTTTGCTTGGATGCTACCAGTTCCATCGCTCATATCTACGGGTTAGAACGTAATTGTGTTAGAACCTATGGGAGATGAAGCCATCTTCACTGACTTCACATCTTCATTAATGTACCATCTTTTCCATTACCAGGACACCTGAACCCAGCGAGTGTGATCTCTACTACGTTAATCGGGATACGCTTTTTTCCTATCACAAAGAGAGTGAGTTATTTTTACAGGTAGCTTCATGTGGTCTGATGTTGCTTTTCAAGATTTTAGTAATATGTATGTGGTATTTAGATGTTCTACCTTGTGCAGCGTATGATGGCCTTATATGTTGCTTCTCACTACAAGAACTCTCCAAATGATTTACAATTAATGGCAGATGCTCCAGCACACCACCTGTTTGTATTACTTGGTATATCTGTTTCCCTTTGACTGGGTTTACTGCATATTTCCATGTGAGCTGTACTCACCACAACAACCCCCCCCCCCAAAAAAAAAAAAAAAAAAAACCCCTTCTTTTTTCTTTTTGGTGACAGTGAACCGGCCTTCTACTAACTTTCTGAATATGCAGGTCCTGTTGATGAGTCAAAAAATCAACTTCCTGATATTTTTTGTGTCATTCAGGTTTGTAGCTGTCATCATTATGTGGCACAGTAGAATAAGTAGTTCTGTTATTAACGTACTGAATATTTAACAGTTGCAGGTCCTATTTTATTTTATTGAAACTAAGTTATGTCTTTTGATATCAATGCTTAGAGCTAAGTAGCCCCCACTAGTAATGTTATTTCGGTCTTTATTGGCCGATGCTTAACTTGGTATATTTATATCATTTGATTCACAGGTCTCTCTTGAGGGACAAATTTCTCGTAAATCTGCCCTTAAAGGTTTAAATGATGGCTATCAACCTTTTGGAGACCAAATACCATGGAAATTCTGTGAGCAATTTCAGGAAACCGACTTCCCTAGTCTTTCAGGTGCTCGCATTGTACGGATTGCTACCCATCCAACTGCTATAGGAGTAAGTCTGTTTTAGCATGGGAAACTGAGTTGGTTCAGCCAGATTGCTGTCACCATTTTTGTATATTCATTTTTCATGTTTATTGTTGCAGCGTGGATACGGTTCAAAAGCGGTGGAGCTGTTAACAAGGTAGGCAATGTTTCACTTCCTGCCTGCTTCGACATCCTGTAAGGTGTTGAAGAAAATGACTGTGATGGTCATTTGCCTAACATTTATAGAATGAAGTTGGGGAAAAGTTGTTTTCTTGAGCTTTGATCTTGTTTATGATACTCTTCAACTGTACATGATATGATGTTTTTTGCCCATCCTTGTTATATCATATCTTTTAGATCTTGGTCGATACATAGACCTCTCTTCCTATTGTGCTTTGTTTTCTCTTGCAAATAAGTATACAAATGCCGCCATAGTTTTAAACATGTGGATTGCAAATCAAAGACCTGAGCCTAAGAATGAGTCTTGGTTCTCCCTCCCTCCCTCGAAACGGAGGGCACGGGCTCGTCCATAAACCAACCAGTACCCTCTCTCTCTTTCTCTCTAAACGAAAAGTGGAACATGAGTCCTGTGTTTGCATTCATTGTTAGGGAAAGAATGTTGAACTTCTTGAGGAAATGAAGTAACATGTAAACTCATTTCTCAACCTGGTTAATAAAAAGATTCAGTATTTGTTTGGGACATCCTTTGAGATATTAACTCTCTTAAGACTCTTAAGACAAAAGCATTTGCATTATCTGCAGGTACTTCGAAGGACAGCTTACTTCTTTTTCTGAAGTGGACGATTTTGCAAATGTTACAGAGACTCCACATCTCAGAGTTACTGAGGCTGCCGAGAAGGTCCATTTCCACATTTAGTGTAATTCAACGTTTTTTTATCCATAAAATGATGATAGCTCTGAAGATCCACGTGCATGATTTCTTCTGTGTATGTATACAGCAGTCATTACCTTTTGGTTGGTTTCAATTGGACTTGGATTCATTAGATGCAATCATACCCTAATTTTGAATTCAAATTTCTAATAGGCTTAAGCGGTTGTTTTTTTTTTCCTTAAGCAGACATGAGTGTTCGTTATGTCTTCTTCGAGTTTCTTGGCAAAACAACAATTCATGTCTTAATGAATGTTGAAGAACCTTCAACCTGACTTAAATGATTGTTTGGCATTAATAAGTCTCTGGACCAGCTTTTCTTCAATTTATTATTATATTTCTGTTAGATCAGATGTTTTTTATATTCAGCTTACTTTCTGGCTTCAATGATACTATCTTTGCAGGCTTCATTGCTAGAAGAAAATATAAAACCTAGAACTGATCTTCCTCCTCTGCTAGCTCATCTTCGTGAAAGGCAACCTGAAAAGCTACATTATATTGGTGTCTCCTTTGGGCTTACCCCAGACCTTTTTCGCTTTTGGAAGAAACATAAATTTGTTCCTTTTTACATTGGCCAGATTCCAGTTAAGACACTCTCCCTCCTCCCCCTCCCCACCAAAACCTTCCTGTGAGTTATGTCAATTCTGTAATCTGGTATGAACGATTTGATGGTAATCTGACATTTTTTTAATGTGTTAGAGCGCTGTGACTGGTGAGCATACATGTATGATGCTTAAGCCTTTGAAGAATGATGACATTGAAGATAGTGGTTCCGATCCATTGGGCTTTTTTGGTCCATTTTACCAAGGTGTGTCCACTCTCTTTCAGAACTCTATGCTGTTATTTATTTTCTGATCCAAAAATCTTCAGTTCGTTGTTTAAAATTTTGGTTCTGTAACTAGATTTCAGGCGAAGATTTACTAGACTGATGCATCGCAGTTTTCGTGAAATGGAGTATAAGCTTGCTATGAGGTTAGTATTCCATGTTTAACCTTTTCAGATTCATGTTCATTGTCAAATATATTGATCCTACTCGTCATCTTTCAGCATTCTAGATCCAAAGATGAACTTCATGGAGCAGGAATCCACGCAGTCCACCTCAGATGGATTTTTGAGTTCTATTAAAGAATTTTTGTCACCGCATGATATGAAGCGACTGGAAGCTTATACCACCAATCTTATTGACTTTCATTTGGTGAGCTACCTCATCAATTGTATGGATGGCATATCATCTCTTTTCTTTTGTTGGGTAGTTGGCTTTTATTTGTTCGGTGTTTTTTTTTATGGTGGGGGGAAGGTTTTCATGGTACAGCTAATCTCATTGTGACATATTGTTGGTTAAAACTGATGTTTACATTAAAGTCTTCGATACATCTATATTTAAGGTAACTTTGTCTTATTGTCTGCCAACCTGCTTGTACTTACCTAACTGCATTACCATCTCAGCAAAGAGCCATTGCTACACCCAGGATAAGTCATGATGCAAGCTGAACTCAAGATGATCTGGGTTCTCTTTGTCCTCCTTGATGTCCATTAGAACCTTTTCCTGCCATCCATTACTGCATTCAAAGCCTAAACTTGATTAATCCTTGTTCAAGTGTATGATTTCCACAACCAACCTATCATGAGAATATAATTTTGTGTCGAGGTGGTTTAAGATGAGCTCTTTGATTATAGATTGTTGGTGCAATATGTTTTGACTAGTCCCTCCATCACATATTACTTGTCCATCTTTCCTTGGAAGGATATAGGGCAGTAGACTGTCGGTGCAATTTGTTTTTCCTGGTCCCTTCATCACACTTACCCTTCTTTCCTTTTTGTGGATATCTCTTTTTGAGACATCCACTTCCTAAAAGCAGTGTATGATAATTTTTCTCCGACTTTTCAAATTACCTATTAAAACAGTAGTCATTTACGTTTAGGGGTAATTTTGGATACCCATTTATTTTGTCCAAGGGACAAAGCAATAAATTATGTGTCCTTAAAAAAATTGCGTTTATGAAGATGGAAACAGATCTGGGAGGATGGAGGATTAAATAAGGTCATGGTAGATCTGGGGACCAGACCTCATGCAAAGGGAAAGGTTCATACTTAAGTGAAGGCAGAATTCTCGTTTCAGGTGTAGCTGTAGATCATAATCTGGTAATGGTGTAAGTTTTGAGGGACCATTGGATTCCATTAACTCAATTCAAGTGGCCATTCCTAAAGCGAGTAGTTTAGCATAAATTGATCTAACTGTTCTGATCCTAAAGCCTAATTTATAAAAGTTGACTGCCCTTTCAGATTTGACGAGAATTACTCTATCATTTCAAACATTCTTACAAGTTCCTCTGTGAAATTTTTTGCTGTTTGTGTTGGTAATCTGCCTTTTCTTTTGCAGATTCTCGATCTTGTTCCGTTTCTTGCACATCTATATTTCGAAGGGAAACTTCCAGTTACATTGTCAAATATACCGGCTTCTATTTTGCTGTGCATTGGCTTGCAGGGTCAAAGCATCTCTTACATTGAGGTTGTTTCTTGGCTAGTCCATATCGTCACTTCTTGAGTGGATGATGCTCCCAAATATTGTATCATTGTGCATAAAACATCCTCTAGTGCTCTTGTCACATGCGGGCCCTAAATATTCATTCCAAGATTCAACTAGAGGACATTATGTTAATATAGCAGTTATATCTTGATTGCATTCCAACATACAAAATATGCATAGTTGGAGTCATGTTGGTTAAACTCTTGTTTTGCAGGGTCAGATGAATATAGAAAAGCCGCAGATACTGTTTCTGTTCAAGCAAGTTATGAAAAAGTTCTACAAATATTTATATAGCATTTACTCCAAGGAGATTGAATCAACCCTGCCTCGACTAAAAGAAGTAAGTTGAGCAACCAGGCAAATATTCCCATGCTGGACAACATGAATACTCGTTTCATGCGTAATTCCTGCTTTCTTACCTGTAGTTCCTGTCCATCATCTGAGTTAATAATAGTTCCTGCTTTCTCTTGTTATGGCCTAATTAGATAGCTTAATTATCAGTAGCTTATCCCTGACTTGGATTACAATATCTAGAAATCACATTCTTTTCTTCTCTGCACCATTATTCAAAGATGGACATTTTTGCAATGCCTTAGGTCATTTTGATATATTATATATATGTGTGTTTGTGTGTGTGTGTGTTTCCCAAGGTAACTCCTGGTTGTTGACATTGCATTCAGATTGTGATGGAGCCTCACAGTATCTCTGTTGATGAGGACCTCAAGAATGCGGCAAAGCAAGTTGAGGTATTTGCAATCTCTTTTTACCTCTTTTTTTGGTCATCAACATTCCCCGCTTTCAGCTCGCCACCTCTTCTATATACCATCATTTCTGAAGAATGGAACGAACTTGGTCAAATTATAGGATGAGATGAAATCCAAGTCCAGTCTGTTGAATCCTGAGCAGCTGCAACAGTATGCCATCGAGGACAAAGGAGCGGATTTTGAAAATGCTTTGCAAAATGGAGGTAAGATATCATCAGGTGGTCTTATCAGTTTGAAATCAAATAGAAGTAAAAGCGAGAAGCATGGAAATCAGAAAGAAAGTCACAAGAGCGGGAAGAAGAGAGGTAAAGATGACCGCGGCTCCAAATCAAACAAAAAGAAGAAATTATAATTATACACTCTACCATACCAGAGATCACATACCCTAATTACATTGGCCAATGAGTAGCCCAGTTTGGAAGTCAGGATTTTTGTAGGCTAATTAATTGTATTCCGAATGATATTTTGTATTGTGATTCTGTGCGTCAATGGAAGTGCAATACATCAGTTTGCAAAGGGGGAAAAAAACTTTTTTTAAGAGATGTCAACAAGGAACAATTTGTCATGTATACGCTATGCAGGCAGCTGAAGAGAGACCCTTATAAATCTCATGAGCGATTAGATTAATGCACCTCACAAGAAAAAGAAAAAGAAAAACTGTTAGCTTAATGTATCTACTTTTGTTATTGGAAGGTGGAATTCAGTATATAGTTATCCAACAACTCTTATCTATCTCGTCCACTTTGCATTAGAAGATTTTTTGTTTTAAAGAATGAGGATGGTACTTCGAAATTATTAGAGAAGCTTTACTTGTGGCAAAAGAATTCATCAGTTTACAAGTACATAAAAACAGAATGGCTACTAAAACTGCAATAAAACCTAGACCAGGAGAAAATCCAAAAATTAACTGTCTAATACTAGCAATACTAAGTTTGTCAAGACAAATCAAAACTTTCAAATTATGGGATATTTGTTCAACACTATACCTGTTTGTGAGACCAGCTGCCTCTTGACCTGCCAAAAAATCTGCTACTTTATTACCTGCTCTATATTGATGAGAAATGGTGGAAGATAGGCCACATTAAGTTCAAACCTTAAGGTCGTACCGATTTTGCTATGTCAGCAACATCTTTCCTAGTTTTCATAAGACCATTTAGCTGAACTAGCAGATTTTTTGGTCTGAGAAGTGATTCCTCAGTTCGGTCTGCAAAGTGATTTCCCTAGACAACGTAATATGATAGCGCGAGAGATAAAAAATGGCTTCAAGTCAACTAGTCAAGAGGGTGTGCCAATGTCATATGATTCATGGATAGAGGAAGATGTAGGGTGGGGGCTGCCAACAGCGTTACAGCAATTGTCCATCCCTGTTGTATGCTCCTCATTCCTTGAGTAACGGGTTTTGCTTGTAACCCCAGCAGTAACCAAATGATATTTTTCAATTGGTGCGTTTGAAGATCCAAGCTCATTGACTCGTTTAGGTTTATTTCAAATTCATCCTCAAAAAAAAAATCCCACTTCCAAGAAAGCCATCCATTGCAATGTAATTACCATTAGATGGCAAAATTTTGGTTTACTTTGACATCAAAGTCTGATTGGACTACTTACCCAAAAAAAGGTCTGATGGAGAGTTGGTTCCGCTCCTCTTTATCTTCACTTTACGAATCTGTTTGAACTTCACCATGTAATATGGAGTATTTTTTATACCCGGACCCTTTTACAAAGTTCTAATAGTCTTAATAGCCTGATTAAGGTTGATTCATAGGTGAGATTTCCTTGTATTCCTGTTTGTGTTTCTAACCTTGTAATGCAAATCACAGGACATCATTCAGGAAATAAAAAACCACGTAATATCATATATGTCGTGGTTTCAAGAATACCCGCCATGTTGATTACCCTTTCAAGACCGTAATAAGAATTGCAGCTGACTGGTTATGCCCACCAACTGGCAGTTACGATGAAGGGATATAAATGCAACCGTAAGTGAGTCAAGAGGTCCACCACATCAGCTTATTGATCACGTTCATAACCCTTCCTCTCGGACTTCATCTCCTCCCACACAAGTGTGACTTTTGTGCCATCACGACGGCCAATGACAGGAATGAAGCACCCCTCACCGTCACAGCCAGCTCAATATCCTCATCGCTACCAGGAACCCGAACAAAAATTGCCGTATATGCGACAATGTCAAAGAGCACGGCAACCTATCGCTTGAGTAGATAGCATTTGTTCAAGTAGAGTGTCCATGTCTTTTCTAATTTGTGTCAGTTTTCCTAAGCTCCTGTCGTGGGGGGTTGAGTTCATTTGCTCTAACAACACCGTACCAGAGAGTTTTTCACTTGTTTAATTCGGTTTCTTTGCATCTCTAGAATCCGATGATTTCAAACTTTTAGACACAACCTTGAACCACCTACAGAAACTTATTCCCAATTCATTGATCAGAAGTCAATCTCCATGTATACATAACAGTTACAGAGGGCAAAAGAAACGAAAGCGAAAAAGAAAAGAAGAGATGTACTCTCCAATCTCCATTTTCCAAACCAAAAATTGTTGGTTTCCACCCTGTCCACGCAATTATTTTAACCTCGAACAAACAGGTCAAGATCGAATTCCAATCTTAAATGAAGTTCCTAATGTCCAAAGACTTCACATCAGCCATTGCTTCATCTTTGAATTCCTCCCTGAAATAAAATGGAACCAAGTATTAAATTCCCAAACAGTAATAGGTTTCTCAGTACAAGAGATCTCAACCACCCGATCTACAGAGGGAAAAAATGCACCCAAATAAGTGTGCCTAAGTGCCACTGTTAATTCTACTTGATCATATCCCAGGTGATCCCTTGCTAAGACCCGTGAAAGACTCACTTTTTACCCTGGATTCAAACGATGGACACCCCCCCCCCCCCCCCCCCCTTCTCTTCTTGGCGAAAGATTAAGCCTTGTCTCAGGCTTTCAAATTGACACTGGCTTCCAAAGTTGAATAATTCCAGAAGTAAGAAGCCATCTTAAGTGGACTAATCAAACCCAATTTGAACATGGTCACCAGTCAGCATAACATTCGAAGAACCCCTCCCAATTCTTTTTAAACAACTAAACCATGCACAATATGTGTTAGTCTATGTGGAACGAGTACAGTGATTGACTAGATCTTAAGTCTGTTGAATTTACAATTCTAAGAAACGCCAATAGCTCTGAAGCTTCCACCGCCCAACATTCCCACCAAGATTACTTACACAGATCCACTCTCACCCTGACACCCCCAACACCCCCACCAAGATCCCTATACAGATCCACTCTTGCCCTGACAACCCCCCTGCAGGGCGGAAGAAACACAACCATATCTATCTTGACAAGTTTCCTTTGGCAAACATCAATGTTTACACAACCATATTTCTAGCTAGTCAGTTTATGAAAATCAACAAAGGATCAGTCTGAAGTTTCTCCTATGTCTGAGTCAATTGTTGAAGGTATATTCCAGAACTTTATATTCTGTTTTTTTCCCCCGGTTGGTAAAGGGAAAAAAAAAATCCTTGAACAACATACCGCTTCTTTTGAGTTTCCATTGCCTCAAGAGCCTCTTTCTTTAACTCCTCCAGTTGCGCCTTGGAAATCTTGAGTTCCAGCTGCTCTTCATACTTGGGCAAATCTTCCTTTCGGATGCCAAGCCTGAAAGATGAAAAGATAAATGACCCCAAAAAACCAAAGAAATAAAGTTTAAATCTTACCTATCCTGGAGAAGCAACAAAAAGGTAAAATGGAAATGCCACAAGGACAACCTGAGATCTGCTACCATTAAAATTAGCTAGGTTAGGGAAAAAAAAGCTGCAGGAGTCTGACACATGGCCCAGAATTCAAACAAGTAAGCAAATAGATTGACGGTTTGACGTCCTAAATGGAAAAGAAAAAACATCAAGTGGCTAACATGGCTAATCAGGTTCATTCAGCTGAACTTTGTATTTCACATCCATTACAACAAATAGGTTTTCTCTTGTTTTTTCTTTTAGGCTGTACAGGTTCTTTCCTTTCCACAAAGTGCTTAATAGTCAGCTGAATGGAACAACCTTCCATGCCACATATATCGAGCTGATGGGTTAAGGCACACCTGATTAATTACCTCTTCCCCACCCCACCCCACAACTAGAGATGAACAAAAAAAGAACAAAAGGAAGGTTGGTTTAACGTGATAGTTACTTCTTATTGATTTTATCAAACTCTGCCAAAAGAACTGCCATTCCCTTCTTGTCATTCCTCAGAAGGGGCTTTTTAAGTTCTTTTTCAACTTTATCAAGGGCCTCAAACATCATTGCCTCTGCACCGAGTTCATCTGTAAGACCCCTCCTGCACCAGGAAAAAAGTGCACTCATATACATGAATACGACATGGGATGCAGAAAAACAACAATTTGGTGGTGTTTGGCTGCCAAATATATTTGGCCAAATAAAATAACTACAAAAAATCTCTCCCCATCAAATAATCTCTTTTATCAAAATAAACATAAAAAATTCACTCAAATCATCTCTCTTCACTTTTTCACCAATTTCCATACACCAAAAATTTTAAACTCTCAAAATTTTGGCAGCCAAACCCCACCTTAATATCCTGCAACATAATTAGACAACCTGACCATATCTAAAATATGGAATGAAGCAAGTTGAAAAGCGGTATAGCACATACTTGCTCCGTATTTCCTTCAAAGCCAACAGATATGTCCGGGCATCTGGAATATCTTTAGTTCGTGTCTGTATGGTATACTGTATCCTTTGAGATTCTGAAAACAAGCCTGCCCTGTAGGAGACAGAGTGCCAAATTCATGAACTTTGAAAAAATAGTATGGCTTATACCCAGAGTATCAAAGCAATAGGCAAGTGATTCGTCCACAAACAAAATATGAACTTATACTTCACTTTCTGAACAGCCATATACAAGCAGTTGTGCAAAAGCATTAATGGCACCAATATCAGGATGCTTACTATTGTCATTAACTGCATCTCATATGCCATGCCATAGTTATACAAATTGGATAATTATGTGATTCCACAATAGTAGCCAAGCTTAGAAGGTTCTAATAACAAAAAAACGTTTGATCTGATTCACGTTTTCCTATTTCTTTGTCCACAATCTGTTGAGACAGCATCTACCACAGACTACTAAATACTCCACGCTGAGTGTGCGTGTACGATGGTTTAGCATCATTGGTTTCAGGAGTGGGGGGCATTAATGTCCCACATAATGAGCCAATTCATAACTTAGCCACTAAAGGCTTCCCAATCAAATGACACAACCTTCTTAAGTAAATTCCTTTATTATTCTCCAAGAAATAAAACCAAAGTGGGGGAAACAAGTAGAAATGGGAAGAGGATATGAGAGGAAAAAACTACTCTATAACACATGGGGCAGGTCAAATTATCCTGCCAATGTCCATGGCTCATACTGCAAGGGAAACATCCCTAGGATCTAATAGAACTTTCGCATGTTCCAATGTTTACAATGGAGTTGAAAGAAAAATCACTTGACCCAGAGTTAGATCTGGCATGCAATTCTAAGAGAAGTAGAATAAGTACAATTCCTGAAACAATTTTGTAGATGATTCTCTTGTTAGCAATTTTGACAAGTTCCAGAGAAAGAAAATAGTATAAAAGTCATAAAACTTCTAATTGACATCTAGATGAATCTTTTCGACATTTTTAAATGGTTTCGCCCTTTTCCACTAATTATGCTCTTCTATCAGGTTCCGTGCATTTTACTTGCCACTTCTTTCACATGTTTTTCCTCAAAGTTTGAAGTCCTACATAATTGCAAGGACTTGTGTAATAGCAACTTAAAATTGTTATTATTTCAAACATGCACTCCCTCGAAATTTGTGCAACAGAGAACTCAGCTACACTTAGGCATGCATGCACATACATAGACATGACAATTTCTTCACTATCACAGGAGGGGTATATATAAGAACAATCATGGTGACAAATACAAAGGGCAAAAAACAAAAAAAAAAGTCTCACTTTTCTCTTACTGTCTTCATGACATTGGCATATTGAGCAACTGCAGCTGGATCTTCTGGAGCGATGGTGATCTTCTCCTTCCGAAGTATCCCCATGGCTGTCTCAAATTTATTCTTAACCTCACGAAAAATGCCCTTCAACATCTCTATTTTGGTCAAATTTTAACTTATTTGTCAGTAAAAAATATATCGCGCAGGAACACTTAATTTATCAACAAATTACAGCAAAAAAATGGAAAATTATGATGGCAATCAAACATATGCTGTATCTTGCTCAAGGGGAGAGGGGGGATGGGATAGGCAGCCTCTATTGGTCTACAACAATACCTATAAAGACTCAATATTGTAGTATACTAGACAAAAGCAACTATTTTATTTAGGAGATTACCATTATGGTTCAACCTTTCCATAGTCCACTCAAACCATTCTTCTAATCATAGGCTATTTGTGACATGCATGAACCTATTGTGCTTATGATCTAATCACGCATGCGTGCCCACACACATGTACAGTATAAATTATATGCACGCAGCGACACTTAAACACATGCATGTTCACACACACTTATGAAGTGAAAAGATATAACATGCCATGAGATGCCCACATTCATTGCAAGGTTATTGATGGGTCTACTTGTGAGGGCACTTCCAGGTATATATTTTATCCACAGGTTCAATTTCTAGCAGGTTAAACTTTTGGGATAATTGTTTATACTTTATTGTTGTATCAATAAGAAGGCATCTATCATCTAATATTGCTACAATTGCCACACCCCCCCCCCCCCCCAAAAAAAAAAAAAAAAAAACAAAAACAAACAAAAAAACCCACTAGGAAGAATCATGGGCTATAATTAATGAAAACTATGAGAAACCTGTACAGTCACTCACCATCTCCCTTAAGAGCAGGGGGATCAGCTTGTTTGGCAAAGAAACGGACTGGAATTGCAGGAGTCTGCTGGAGGACGATTTGGGTACGACAAAACTGGATGTAAAAGGGGAAACAATAACAATAAAAGAAAAAGAAAGAGGGAAAAAATAACTAACAGTTGCATGGACAGTATATTAAAACCAAGGTAATCAAGTATATGCACGTAATATTCTCAAAGACCCACATATTGTACCATATTATGCACATATTCACCCAAGCATACACGTGAGATTGAATTCTTTTTTTTTTTTTATAAGTAAGTTAATCTTTATTCACGAAAAAGAGAGTCGACAGTACAAGAGAATATTCTGAAAACACTAGAGCATACAAGCTAGAAAACTCAAAAAATCCGGAAAACCCTCAAAAGGAAAACCTAAGACCGAATTAGCCCACATAAAAAGAGAATGCAACATAGAACCCCCCAACCGATCCAAAGACATGGCCTTGTCCTCAAAACATCTCCCATTCCTTTCCCTCCACAAGCTCCACCAAATGCAAGCCGGGATCATCTTCCAAATAGCCGAGGCAATAGGATTCTCAAACTTCCTTCTCCAACAATACAAAACATCCACCACCTTCCTAGGCATAACCCAATCATAGTTGAGAATACTCAGCATGTGCACCCACAATCCTCTCACCATCGAGCAATGAAGAAGGATATGATCAACCGTTTCTCCATCACTCTTACATAGATAGCACCAGTCCGTCAAGCACACTCCCCTCCTTCTCAAGTTGTCAATTGTCAGAATTTTCCTGTGAGTGGCTTCCCAAACAAAGAAAGCAACTCTTGGGGGAGCCAGATTCCTCCAACATTGACGCCAAGGAAAATTCTCACTGGAGCCCTCCAGAAGCAAAGAGTACAAGGACTTAACAGAAAAAACTCCACCCTAGGGGAACAAACTCTAGCCCACCTAACAAGGTGAAACCTGAGCTCATCACCACCACTTAGAGATTGAATTCTGGAATTTGAATATTATAAAGCTTTCTAATACTTAAATACAAAAACTAAGAAAAACACTAGCATGTGGTCAAAGCCCAAAAAGCACTGGCTATGAAGAGAATGGAGGTCAGGTTAAGTCCCTTGCATCACAACACACTCCAGTGTAGTAAGTGTTGTCTTAAATCTTATCGATCAGACAATAGATTAAACAAACATATTTTGTTTCTCATGCCACCTTTGTAAACCACACAAGCAAGACACATACAGAAGAGCATTAATGCTTGTGTAACCATCCTCTAAATCACTTTCTTTACTTGCCTTTAAAGCATTCATAATAAAAATCATTACTTTTAGAATCCCATTACAACTCCTTATATTTCACACAACGACGAAAACCCCCTATATTGTTCCCCCCTCCACGGTATTGTTGCCATGCCGCTTCTCTTACCCATTTGTTCAGGCTCTTCTTGGTTCATAGAAAATATCAAAGAGTTGAGTCTCCAACACAGATAAACCTGCTGACTCACAACATTGTCAATTGGTAAAGATTTCTCCTAACCAAGCAAAACATGATATAAAAACTTCAAATTTACATTAAAAAACCTAAACCGTCCATCATTTGTTATATTAACAAAATCCTAAACTTCTAAATATTAGACAGATCTTCCATTAACCTCCAACACTCACTCTAAAAATAACAAGTTCTCACGTCAAAATAATGCCCTCAAAATCATATTCAGTTATCCAAACCATCAAGACTTGCTGAAATCCTTAACGCACAGTTTAGTTAACTCCAAAATGTAAGAAATGAAAAGAAACTAAGCGACAGAGTCACGAACTATTCATCGTTTCAGATCTAAGAAAAGATTCTGTTTGGTTTCCGCAAGAAATTGCATTTCTGGGGTAGCCAAACAGTGTCGAAGTTATAAATGATCAGGAAACCAGCAGAATCTAATGGAATCGAGAATGAGAGCTACGGCTTGGTCAACCAAATCGAAAAGCTCGGGAAGATTAGAGAAGGGCAGACACATCCCGATCGCAAATATAAGTACCTGTTTGGATTTGGACAAGAGGCGGGACGAGAAGGCCATGATCGGAGGCTCAGCGGCGTCGTCTTTTTCTTCTTTTCCGAGCTGCCGGGGGGTAGGGTGAGCTTCTTGGCCCTTTTGTCTTCGAGGCGTCTAAATGAGAGTGTGAGACTTCTGCGAGAGGGGAAGACACTGTGTTTACAGAGTAGGCTCACCTTGCATATCCGCCGTTCGATCCTCCAGAGGTGCGAATATCAAACAAAACACGCGTCTCTTCGTTGTGTTCACAGAGTATATAGTTTTAATTAAAACTATTATAAACAATAATTAAAACAAATTAAGATTGTAAAATCATATCTAATCTAAAAACAAATTAGTTTTCCAAAACCTCGCTATAAAACTTATTTTGTTTAAGCATTACTCTTAAGAGGAAATTTTAGAAATAAACTTTTCTTTTGGTTTGTTGAATATGCAAATAATATGAATAAAGTTATTTCCTAACTATATTTGTAACTTTAACCTTGATATGTCCTCTGTTATCACAATAACAATTAAAATTGGTTATACTTGAACCTGTTTAAAAAATAAAAAATATTTATCGGGCATCCAAACACACTTGTTTCCAAACAAATTTCTTACAGTGTGTTCTTTAAGATGAAGAAAAATCTCATTCAGAAGAAAGAGACTTTGTTATTCTCTCATTTTTCTTGAAAGAAAAGGAATGGTGAAATCCGAGTTCACGACATAAGTTTTGGTTCGGATTCAATAAGATCATAATAGGTTCTAATAAATAGTTCACCGAATTAGGGACTTTTATGAACGGACTAGATTAAATTATTCAAAAATTCTAACTTCAATCCAACTCAATACATTTGGTTTGCAGTGGTGGAAACTTTGTGCGGTGCATGCATAAGTCCCCTAAAATCTAGGCAGTTTTCAGACTGGCAAAGGGTCCGCTGAGTCAGATGTATGTGTGTAAGTTGGGGTTGGGGTCATCGTCCCACCACATATGTGATTTTCCGCATATTCTGCAGAGCCGGACCACCTATTTTTCTGGGTTCATGAATCACATATAGGAACGTCCAAAAATTATGCAGAGGAGCTTTCTCGGAAAGTCAACATGCAAACAAGAGGTGAAATAGAGCTGCAGCATAGGGGCCAAGAAGAGATGCATTTGGCAATTCGCTCAAACAAGTTAACGTGAACCAATTGTGAAGGCAATGTGGATGGTTTGGACGTGTTTCAGGCCAGTGAATGCAGCAAAACAGAACAAGGAAATGGTGGTAACACGCTGCTATTCTCCGTTCCTGATCGAAAGATTGGAAATGGAGATCTCGCTTGCAGAAATATAGTGCATACATTTTGGAACTCAAAGGCTAATTTCTACCTGGTTTAGCGTTAAGAATTACATCAAGGATGAGTACACAGACGATATCCCTGATATACATGGAGTTTTAAGGCTTTGATGAATAACTAAATACGGATTCCAACTAAGCACCGCTACATGACAGAAACCAATGCAAGCATACCAAAATTGTAGTTTCCCCTAAGATCCCACTAGAGATATCAGTTTAAAAATGCGAAGCAGCCTATGCAAATAAGAAATGCACTAGAAACATGAAAACCATCATATCGGAAGACTCTGAGAGAGGAAAAAAATTATTATCATACATCACTGGTTAATTAATCCATTGTACAAAGTTCATATCCAACTTCATAGTTCTTGTACAAACTATTTCCTATCGTTTCAGTGTTTCTACACATAATTTCACATCTCTGCTGCAAAGGATTTACCACAACCACATGTTTGTGTCGCATTTGGGTTCTTGAAGGAGAAGCCTCCACCAATTAGAGCATCACTGTAGTCCAACTGCATCCCAAATACAAAAAGAAGGCTCTTTGGATCACAAACTGCCAAAAAAGAAAAACAGTTAAGTGATTTTTTAAAACAACCACAATAGAAAGATTAAAAGATGTGGGGATTGTGTAAAATAATCTAGTGGAAGTAGGGTATTCTGGTATTTTCTATTTCTTAATTGGCATTCTGGTATTTGACACGTATCTAGACAGTTCGGTATTTGGATAGCCTGCTATCAACCACATCTCATGGACACTTGTAGATCAATGAAAAATAGGATTGTATCTGTACCTAACTCGGGTGTATAGAAGTTCGTCTTCATAATGACACACTGACTTCCAGGAGTTAAAAGAAATATGGCCATATTATGATATCGGTTTGGGTTGCTAATACAATAAAACTATGAAGAGAGATTTGACGCTCAAAAGTGTTGGAACCCCGTGCTGTTCATTTTAACTAATCCTGAGTTCGTGTAAAAACCACCTGTGCTAAACTCAGTTTGCTGATATACCACATGATTATTATGGAGACAGTCTAGTTGCAATCCCATGTCTAAGTATTATTGGAAAGGTTCCAATCTGGATCTGGAAAGGTTATAATCCTGGAAGTATAGCCAGAAACAATGGGACAGAGTCGGAAGATTTCATTGATGACTCTTCAACCATTTTGCCTTGTGCAAGCGATCCACCATCATGTTTTATATTTCCTTTTCTGATAAGTGTTTTCTTAAGAAACATTAGAGCCAATCAATCAAGTTAGAGGTTAGAACATAATACATTGATCAAAAGCCAAAAGCACTCGTCATACCATCTATAAAATTGGCTCTACTTCATATACTTACAGTCCTATTTTCATATTGCATTCTCATCATTTTTCTCTAACTTCCGCATATATAAAATCTTCACTTGTTGAGATCATAGACCTTCCATCCTAGCTGCTGCCTTGAAATCATAAGGATGTATCCGAATTCCCCACCCAAACAAAGTCTTGAATTTAGGCCATATCAGACCCTCAGCTTGACAGTTTTTGGGACACCCACCCTCACTTACATGGATCATTGCCTACTGGTCTACCTAAAAGTCACGAACAAAGGCTGACACCAGTATTCTATACATCATGGCACAAACTGTTTGAACCATACATCAACACAAGCAAGTGAGATTATAAATGTTTACCAATCACAAAGCCACTATATTCGATGATGGAATCATCCGGTCGTGCATTTGATCTATTTTCAAACTCCATTGTATATGACATGCCAGAACATCCACCCTGCTTAACACCAATCCTCAAGCACAAATCTTCATTACGCTCAGACCTCATCTTGTTCAAGTGCTTTAGTGCGTTATCTGTAAGCGAAATTGCAGGTGCAACGGCCTCGGATGTACGGGCAGCTGAAACATGGGACGAACTGATGAAAGTTATAACATATATATTACGCAATTAATAATGAATACATATATACATATAGGTAATTGCAATGCTGACTGGTTTGGAGTCTATCAGGAGTAGAAACCAAAGAAATGACAAATTTTCAGCTATATCCAACAAACTTCTTTAGAAGAAAGAAATTAACCTAGCAGATTTGGTATCTGTCCCATGAAGTAGAAAAGTTACGTTTCCAGGTTTAAGGCATTTCAAACAAGCTGTATTACTAAAGTCAGATGAAGAATCTATAGGTCCTTTTTATGCTAGCCTTCCAAGGAAGAGTACAATACGTCACAGGCACCAGTCAACACAGAAATGAAACAGTCCTAAATCCTGTAGCCATTGAATAGAACACTCCTAAACCTGGTACCTCCCATGATCCATGCAATCGAAAGCCACCAGAGCTCGGCAAACATCGTCCCCATCTACTCTTTTTATAAGTCCAAAAAGTAGATGAAGTAGATTTGAAAAAGAAAGATAAAACCCACCATAGAATTTAATCAACCAACAAAAGGATTGATATCCTCCTTGTAGTTGAGCAAGGTTTCCTAGAAAGTTGGATATTTGACTTCTAATACATAGCCTACAATTTGAGAAATACCCATTTCAGTGTCACGCAAACTGACCATTTACAAGATTAATCACTCATCCATACTACACAGCCGGGGAGAGAGAGAGAGAGAGAGAGAGAGAGAGAGAGAGAGAGTAAAGAAGAAGAAAAGACCCATCAAAATTTACAATTTGGTAGACGCAAGTCATACAAAATAACGAAAACAAACAATCAACAATCACATAGCAAAGAAAATATGAAATTTTAGCCTATATAGACACGAGTAAGAAAAAAAGGAGTACCTGGAACTGCAGCTGCTTGAATTGAGATGGGTTTTCGAGCGTTAAGTTTTAATTGAGAAAATCGAAAAGAAATAGAATTTCGAGGTGAAGACGTTGATGTTGGGTTCCGAGGTTGAGGAAGAAAAGAGGGGCAACGGGCGGTAACCGCAGAGAACGCCATTGGAGAGAACGGGAATGAATTTTTTTTCTCTGTTATGTTCGCGAACGAGAAATATATGGACATCTATATTTTTCAGGTGGACGATGGTAGAAAATAATCAAAAGATCTTGGCCGTTGAAAGTCCATAGAGTGTTTGTTGATTGCTTGCTGTCGCTCCAGCAAGGTTCGAAGGAATCGGTCGGTGAAGGTAAATTCTCTTGTGCTCGAATGGGGAGTGGTCCCCCTCCAAAGTTTTGTTCTTGTATTTTATTTTTTCTTATTTCAAAGTCTACTTGTTTTTCTGACGTCAGCTTTAACTGCAACCACTAGAAACTTCAGATGATGACAGTTAATAAATTATAAACTGTTTTTTTTTTTCTTAAAGTGGTAATTTGGCACTTAAAATTTTAGACCTAATTAAAAAAATTATAAAATAATTTATCTTCCTATCAAATTATTCTTTTTCATTATAATATTCATTTAAATATTATTTTTCTTTACTTTTTTAATAACTCCCATAAATTATCTTCACTTCTTCATCAACTCTCATACTCTAAAATTTTAACATTTAAAATCCACATTCAAATAAAGAAACGTTGAAATGCTATGAGCCTCCGTTAACTTCTTATAACCATAGTTCACCTAGGATTATCTAACATAGTGTTCTAAAATTTTAACACTTAGAGCCCACATTCAAATAAGAAAACGTTGAAATGCTATGAGCCTCCATTAACTTCTTATAATCATATTTCACCTAAGATTATCTAACATGGCGTTCTAAAATTTTAGTTAAAATAAAATAATTACACAAAATTATCTTTCTTTTCACTTTTTTACTAATTTTAACACAAATAAATATAAAAAATTCATTTAAATTATCTATCTTTTCACTTTTTTCACTAATTCCAATCCATCAAAATTTTATAAACAAACACCATGTAAAATATAATTTCATCTATTTAATTCTATTATCATCCTTACAATCATACAGAGAGATTCAAGAGATAGCTTTTACTATTTCAACATCGAACATAGTTTGTAGGAGATTCAAATTCCAACATCAAGAGGGTCCTCCAACATGAGTTCTCAAACAATAATGGATACCTTAAATTTTCGGAAGCTAATATTAACAATGAACTTATTTTCAAATCGCAAAATCCACCTATCCTCCATACATAAGTTGTTTTACCAAATAATAATTGCTTACACGTTCCTGAGTCAATAGAGGTCTCGTTTTTAAGAGACTTCTTCAAAACTAATATGTGGATGCTCCCCAAGCTGCATGAAATTTCCCTCCCTTTAATCTATATATTTTGCCCGCAAATAACGCATCCAATAATTTTTCGGTTATGAGATAAACATTCACCCAAGCTAATAAAAGTTATATTCATATGTTCCATGAGTAGGAGTCTCAATCCGCCTTCTCCTTTTGATCTTGCAATCTGATTCCACGCTAGTAATAATAAATTTTTCTTTTTTGTTCTCATCAAACGCCCAAAAGAAACTTCGTAATAGCATATTCATAGCATGCCAATCAAATTTATAAAATACAAAAACTGATATTGTGTAACTTGAGAGAGTTGTTGCCGCATATTTGAGCAAAGTAAGCCACCTAGCTTGAGATAGGAGTTTTGTCCTCCAGCCTTGAAACTTGAAATAAATCCAATCTTTAATCTTCTTAAACCAATTTCTCTTATTCAAATAATAATTCAAGAGTAATACAAGGTAGCAATCCTTTATAGGAGCTACTCAATATTGTAGGATGGGATTAACTGATTCTTTTTTTATTTTTATTTGAGCGGGATTAACTGATTATTGAGTTGTCATAGAAGAATTTCAACTGAAAATAGAGATGACTCTACTGCATTGACAAGTTGTTCAAACCATAAACAATGCCGATTGAAGCATTCTCTAATTTGTGTTGCTTCCCCCACATTAACATTAGCTCATGCAAATAAAATTATGTCATCTGTGAATTTCAAGTGTAAGATTGACAGGCATGTACGAGACAGTTTCACTTCGTGAATTCTTTCACTACGTTCCTTCTATAAAATCAACCTTGAAAAAACTCAGAGCTTGATAAAAAAGAAATGCTGAAATGGGGTCTTCCTTGGTGTATCTCTCTTCCTATATGAAAAAATCTATAAGAAATCCGATTACCCAAAATATAAAAGGAAGAGGTTGCGATACATTGTTCTACTAAAAATCTGCTATTCTCTCCAAGTCCCAACTGTCATATGGCTTTCAGAATAAATTTTCATTCCAATAGATTGTATGCCTTTTCCATTAAACCACCCTTCCCTCTCTTTTTGTTTCATAGAATGACAAAAATATTAAAAGATTAAATACACTTTTCACCCTCCAGTTATTAGGATTCTGACAATTTGCATCATAAACTATCAATTTCGTTACATTTCGCCCCTTAACTACCAACCGTTTACACTTTGCACCCCTTACCATTAATTTCGATAGAAATTACTATTTTGGTTCAATGAAATGATAATTTTACCCCTCATAATTTTTTATAATTATATTTTGTATAGGGATAAATTTGTCATTTTATTGAAAAAATAACAATTTTTATCTAAATTAACGATAGGGAGTGCAAAGTGTAAACGGTTGGTCGTTGAGAGGCGAAATTGATAGTTTAAGGTGCAAAGTGTCAGACCCCAATAGTCTAGGGACGAAAGTTTATTTTTCCAAAAATATAAATTACTTAACTGTAGTTGTTTGAGAATTATAAGATAACTGGCAGGGGCTATTTTAGAATTTTATTAGAATTTCCAGAGGTCATTGTGATGGAAAGGGGAATAACCGGTTATTTGGAAAATTTGAGTTTTAAGGAGAAATTGCATATGAGATGATAATTTGGGAGAAAAAACATGATCTACTTTTGTAACTTTTTTGGCAAGTATAAAAGATTTCTGGTCGTCGTACCTGCATAGATCATCTTCAAATGAAATTTAAAGCTCAAAAAATAAATAGAAGAGGAAAAACAAACAGAAATGGAAAGAGAAGAATAGAAAACACACCCTTCAGCAAAATGTCATCCAAACTGTATTCAAATAACTGGAACTGCCACCTTGCAGCAGACAAGGATGCTTTCATGTTCCTTTGAGTATTAGAATAATTTCGTAGGTTTTGTGTCACAATAACTTGATTGTTTTGTCTCTTAAAGTAGCAAAATGAAAACCTTATATCTATACTGATGAATGAATTAATACATGAAAATAAAAATAAAATAAAAAGAATCACGCTGACTTCTACCACCAAAATATTTAGTCCTGATCACAAAAGTCATGAAAGAACTATATATCTCCCCCCAGAAGCTTGAAATAGGTATTTCCAATCCTTGGCGACCAACTTTAGCACGCACAAAATCTTGTCTGCTCAATATCTGACAGAGATTCTTGGATGCCCTGGAAGTAACTGCAAAATGAACATGGAATATAGGTTGCTCACGAGAGAAAGGTTTGAAGAAATAAATGGAAAAAAAGCAAAAGATGTGGAAAACTTAGAAATAAATGAATCTGAGCTTTGTGAACTCCAATGGCGCAGCTAAAGTAAATGATTAGTTTAGTGGATGCAGAGCTGATATGAGCGTTTCAAGAATGGCTCAAAAGTGGAGACAATTTAGCCTCCAGGATTAATACTTACTTGTCCAGCTCGCATCCTTGTTCATTAGCTAGTGCAGTTCTTGCAACACTCAGAAATGCTTCATCGACATGGTAGCCCTCTTTTGCTGAGGTCTCAAAGTAAGGTATATTTCCCTTGGAAGCACACCAATCCTCAGCTCGCTTTTCAGAAACCTGCACCGCTGGTTGCCTTAAAAATCATATGCCAAGAACAAATGCAACAAGTGTTAGAGATGCAGCCATGTCCATACCACTCTGTTGCTTCCACCATCGACGTCAATCTTATTTCCAAGCAGTATAAAGGGAAAGTTGTCGGGTGCAGCCGGATCTGCCTGGTGTCAAATGAAGATCAGTGCATTTCATAATCAGATAAGCAGGTAAGAGATGGATCTTTACACACACAGTGGCTACAACATCTATAGCATATTTTCTACATTCCTTGCAAATCAAGTAGCAGAGAAAGGCATCAGAAGTTAATCAAGTAATCCTTTGTAGGTTGAAGATAGTGTCTCTAATGATAATCTACGCAGATTTAGAGAAATATGCTCCATACAAACTTCAAGCTTACAAGTCATTTTTGTGCACAAAGTATGATATTTGGGCAGGTTGTCACAGAATTTCATAGCTTCTAGTTACCATATATATGCAAAACAGCGAACTTCACAGTTAAGGAGGGCGGCTCTTGATTTTTCACAAAGTTCCTGAGATTCGCCCTAGAGTATTTTCTTTGATCACGACATTTTTAGCAGAGTACTACGAAATAAGATCTTCAACAATCATGAACACATAGAAAGACAATGAAGCTAGGTAGAGAGGCATCATCAAACCTGTTTGAGAAACTCGTCACGCCAAGTGTTCAGCGCTTCAAATGATTTGAGTACATTTACATCATATACTAGAACACAACATTCTGAGCCTCTGTAAAATGCAGACCCTAGACTTTGAAACCTTTCCTGCCCTGCTGTATCCCAAATCTGCCAAACAATTCAGTCTATCAATTTTGCAGAGAACTTAAAATCATCAGCTAAAATAGAGAAAAAGAATGAAATAGAATGCACTTTTCATGAATCGTCTACCTGTAAAGTGACCTGTTTGTCGTCAATCTGTAGTTCTTTTGTGACAAAATCAGCACCAATGGTAGCTTTATATTGTTGGCTGAACTTCTTATAGACATATCTGATTTAAGTAGTTAATGAATCACAAAGCCCACTTGTGGCTTTCTCAATGCAGTAACCTCAAATGTAATGCATGTGTGTGCGGCGGATGTGTGACCCCATTGTTGAAACCCAGTTGATAAGTATCTGTAGTTCTTCCCTATTCATTAGGCCTACTATCAACCAAATGAGGTGAGAGCAAGAATACAAAGAACCCAGTTGAGGTC
This sequence comes from Morella rubra, assembly GCA_003952965.2. Taxonomy (NCBI): domain Eukaryota; kingdom Viridiplantae; phylum Streptophyta; class Magnoliopsida; order Fagales; family Myricaceae; genus Morella; species Morella rubra. The sequence continues at coordinate 20,709,038 of CM025854.1, forward strand.
CACATTCATATTCGGCAAGCTACTAAGAGAGAGTGACAAGTTCTTTTTGTTTTGGGTGCGGACATAATCATCAACCTAGCTACTCCAATCAGCTTGCACTTCCAGTCTATTCTATAGGAGGAGATCCTATCTTTCTGCATCAAATCCATTGATGGGTTAGAAAACGTAGACGAGACTTTCTGGAAGCACAAGTTTTTCTTCGTAGCTAGTTTTAATCGCTATAATGATCAAATCCTCCACCTACCCTTTTGTCACCTCCACATCCGCCGCCGTCACCCACCACTGACCAACTCCATTCCCGTTGTTGTTGTTGTCGCCAATTATATGTTATGCATCAGTGATGCCCAAGCTCTGCATCAGAGAAAAGAAGAGCACGGATATGTTGTTCAAGAATTCGGCCAAAAAGTGAACCATATTGCAAAGGCCATGCATTATTATCTCAAGGATACTGATTCATCAAAGACGTCTTTCCGACCCTGAACATCACCAGCAAAGAAATTGATAACTTCAGGAAAAGTGAGTCTTAAAATATATGTACAGGACGTAATTTAAAAAAAAAAAAAAAAAACGGAGTACTTAAACCACCCGAAAAGATGTGGGGGAAAAGAAACAAAGAAAGAGTTTTAGATCATACCCACTATCACCAAGGACAATGACTTTTAGCAAGATTCTTTTTCTTGCAGGCGCGTCCATCTGACCTTAAAATTTGCTAGAAAACTTAAGAACAGAGAATTGTTCTGAACTGCTAATTTTCTCGAAGTTCTATTCCAGAAGATCACAGTCACAATGACGACGAAAGAAAAAGGAATGGTGATTTTCGAGGCTGTTCTTGATCCTTCTCCTCCCTTTCTTTTCTAGGTACTTCTTTTCCTCTGTTTCAATGATGCCAGGCGAGAGCCATGTGAACTTTTGCGAACCAAAACCAATGTTACCCGCCAGCGAGGCTGGCTTTAAGTTTTTTTTTGCCAAAAAGAAACACACGTACTCAACTACCATCTCGTTGACTAGTGGCCTGGGAGTCTGGGACTCGTGCAGTACGTGCTTTCCTCATTGTATGCTCTGAATATGATTGGGACTGCTTGACAGGTTGTACTGTCTTTCTAACTGGATCCCGACTGCATAGTGATTCTTGGACGATTCTTTTTAATTTTTCTGACAAATTTTTTGGATGAAATTCGGTTAAAAATATATTTTTTACCTCACTGCTAACCTTAAACTATCAACTTCTTTACTTTTCATCCATAAATTATTAATCATTTACACTTTGTATCTTACTGTTAATTTAGACAAAAATTATTATCTTTTATTAAATAAAAAGACAAATTAATTTATATACAAAATATAATTTTAAAAAAATATGAAAGTAAAATTATTATTTCACTGAACTAAAATATTAATTTTAATCTAAATTAACGATAAAAGATATAAAGTATAAACAGTTAGTTGTTAAAGGACGAAATATAACGAAATTGATAATTTAAGGTATAAAATATCATAATCCTAATAGTCGGAGAGCGAAAAATATATTTAATCCAAAAAAATAAAGAAATAGAAAATTTGAATATTTTTTTTATATGTATTATTATATAAAAAAAGATGATCAAAGAATAAAATTATTTTATAAATTTTTTATTAAGAGTGGTCAAAATTTTGACACTCGAATATTTTCCTTTTTCGCGTATATATCTATGTAACTTGTTGGCATGTCCAAGTAAATCTTCCTCATCCATGATCAAACCGATAAATTGAACTAAAAAATCTTACATAGGCTTGGTCGCAAGCTTCTTTATCTACAAATGACAAGACACATGGCCGAAGACATGGGGGAAATTGTTTTCCCCCTGTTTTGTTTTGTTTTTTTCATGTACTGATATCTTCAAGTAAGAATACAGTTTTTCAGATTAAATGTTAAATATTATGAAGGTTTGACTTACCCCTGTGCTTATCGTTTATGCTTGCGTTTTAGTTAGAGGACCAAAGAAGTCATGGCTTCCACTTCATCGAACGTCCCAAAAAAAAGAAAACCCAATTGTCCATCGCTGGATTGTCATATATGCACAGGCTAGGAATAGCTGTGCACTGTAGAGCATGTGTTGGGTGGCAGGCTATGTCTTCCTGTACATCTGAAAGAATTTCAAGACAGCCATAGCCTGTCTTCTATATTATTTTGTTGGGTGTTTTGGGCCGCTTCCTTGGTGTCGAAAGAAATAGTGGTTTGATACTGTCTGAGGGTTGTCTTTTCTAGGGAAAAACAAAAAAAGAGTTGTGTTTTTGTGAACACTAGAATCCAAAAAAAAGCCTTTAGAGTCAGATGTAGGCCTAGGATGATATCATGATGAGTCAGATGGGCCAGGATGATAGTGACGGGTTTTAAAATTTGTTTTCTCGAGCTTAAGAGGACGGATTTGGAGATTGATTGAAAAGGATTTTAAACAAGTATGGGCTGAGTGGCTGACATTTCAAACACGTAGTAGTAGGAGTGGCTACAGGAAATGGAATTGACATAGTCTATTTTTTATTTTTATCGGAATTAGAATTTTTGAAATTGAAAATAGAAAATTCTAGTTTTATTATATAAATTTTTATGGCTAGATTTTTTTGGGCCCCAATAAATCGAAAAATACTTTTTAGTCATTTTGGATCAGAATTTTGCACAAATTATTTTGTTATACATCATAAATTAACAATAAATAAAATATAAAATAAATATTTACCAAAAATCTAAAATAAAAATTCATTTAAAATAAAATTACAACATTCTAAAATTATGGACATTAAAAAAAGTTTAGAATCCTATTTTAAAATTACAATGTTTTAAACGGACATTAAAGAAGGCATTCCCACCTCCAAGCTCTCAAAGAGTAGAAATTGAGAACTTGAGAAATAAGGACTTTGGCTGGACGCGGGATCCGTTTAGTGTGAGCAGCAAACTAGCCGCGCAAAATGCTTCTTCACATCGCGGATCTAATTTTTTAATATTTCTAGTAGTGGTAGTACTAATATCCTATTTCGACCAAAAAAATATTGGTTGCCATTGTTTAACTTTTAGCAACCAATCATCTGGTTGCTAATATCTTATTTCGACCAAAAAAATATTGATTGTCATTGTTTAACTTTTAGCAACCAATCATCTGATTGCTAATATCCTATTTCGACCAAAAATTAGCTACTGTCTTTAATTTGCTACTAAAGGTCTCAATAGCAGCAGTTTGAAAATTTGGTTGCTAAAAGTCAACTATTGGCAACCACATTTAGCTTGTGGCCAAAAATTTGGTTACTATAGCTACTTTTTCTTGTAGTGACCCTATCAAAAATAAAATAAATACTCACCCAAAATATAAAGTAAAATTACAAGGTTTTGATCCATATTTTATTAAAATAATAAAAAAGGGTTTCGATTCTGAAAAATGTAAAAAATCCATTCCGATTCTGGTTTTGGTATGTGCCAGAATCGGAACCTAGAATTTCGATTTTTGCTAGAATTTTTGCCCACCCTTATTCGATAGAATTTGTGATCAATTTTCAGAAAAAATCAAAGACACCACGACTCGACCTGATTAAAGAAGTCAACTATTCAAGTAGTTTTGCTATTTTACCCCACCCTTTTTTTTTCCTCTCTTGTTTGTAATTCTTATAAGTTGTTAGTATTACAATAAATCCGTGTGATGTAAAATAGTTTAAATGTTAATTTTGTGGGTTCCGAGAGATGCTTTTCTATGGTATTTGGAATGATTTGCAAACAACACCTAATTTTGGAATGGCCAAATAAGATTTTGTAGGGGAATGGAAAGTATGGAAAAAAATATATTTTTTGCCCACGAACTATTATTATTGTATATTTTGCACCCTCTTACTAGATCTTGACCACCCAAGCCAACTCCATGGGCAAGTACAAAGCTACAGGGGCCATGGGCCCCCCAAATTTTTTTTTTTTTTTTTTATATAAGGTAAAATTTGAAATTTTTGCAATTTTTTTTAATATAAGGGTAAAATTGACAGTAATCTTTGTAATGGCCCCCAAAAATTTTTTGGAAAAATAAATATGAGAGGAAGAAAGAGTATGAGAGAAGGAATAGCTACTTTATAAGTGGGCTCTCCAATTTTTAAAGAAAAAATATTAAGAGTGAGGAAACACTAGGAAAGCAACAAATATTATCAAATATTTTTCGGCTTTAACAATAAGACATAAAAAGAATAATCAATTAATTTTAGAGAAATTGATAATTTAGTCATTAGGTTTATAGCATGCTGACGATTTAGTCACTAGGTTTCATTTTGTTACTATATGGTCACTGAGAATATATAGTTGTGACGATCTGGTCTTTCCGTCAAACCATCGTTCAATTTTTAAAGAAATAAAAAGCCACGTCATCTTCTTAACACATAAGCAGCCATGTCACCTGAAATAATCAAAACTCACTATTTCACTGCTGTATTCGTTTTTGCCCAAAGAACAAAACGGCAAAACGTATGCTCTCCTCTATGCTTTTACGCTGAAACGCACAGATTCATTGACCCTAGCCTTCATTATCGATCCTATTCACCATCTTCCCCATTCTCCTTCATTCATCTTTTTCCGCACCTTTCGCAAATCCTAGACAGAGAGGAGAAGTGGTCTTCATTCGACAAGAGCAGCGTTCTTGTTTCAACAATGGCTGAGGGGAGGTTAGTATTTGCAAATACTGATGAGATTTGCTCCTTTCCATCTATTGACATTGAGTTTTTATTTTTCTGCATTTTTCTTCATTTGCAAATACTGAAGTTTCGTCTCTGCATTTTTCTTTTTTTGGGTTGCTCTTCCATTTGCTATCAGTTGTGTTGGAGAGATTGTCCGTATATGAATCAGGATAGTTAATAGCATTTTGGTCTCTCACAACTTTGAATAGTTTGGTGATGTTAACATGGGTGGTTTGTTGAACTTTTAGCAAATGATTTGGATGCAGATACAGTTTTTGTTTATACAAAGGGAAATTTACAAATACCACACTAGGTTTTAACGACTTTTTAAAAAACTCACTAAGTTTTAAAAAATTTCAAAACGCTCACTAGGTTTATCATTTTGGTATAAAAACTCACTGAACCCAACGCCGTTAGACCGGTTTAACGGAAAATTCATCCCGTCCAATCATACTGTGACACGTGTCCTTAAATAAATAAAAAATTAAAAACTAAATCTAAAATTAATAAAAAAACATAATTAATTTTAAAAAAAAAAAATTTGAAAGGATCGGGTCCCCGATCCTTTCACGTTGGAGGGGGAATCCCCCCTCCACCTCTGGCCGCTGGGGGAGGAGGATCTCCCCCCTCCACCTTTGGCCGCCCAGAACTGGGCAGCCAGGGGAGGGCCTCCACCGGCCAAGGTGGAGGGGGATTCCCCCTCCACCGTGAAAGGATCGGGGACCTGATCCTTTCAAATTTTTTTTTTTAAAATTAATTATGTTTTTTATTAATTTTAGATTTTTTAAATTTTTTATTTATTTAAGGACACGTGTCACAGTATGATTGGACGGGATGAATTTTCCGTTAAACCGGTCTAACGGCGTTGGGTTCAGTGAGTTTTTATACCAAAATGATAAACCTAGTGAGCGTTTTGAAATTTTTTAAAACTCAGTGAGTTTTTTAAAAAATCGTTAAAACCTAGTGTGGTATTTGTAAATTTCCCTTATACAAAAACTGGGCATATGGCATAAAGATCTGACATTATGAGTAGATTTGGCTATATAAGCTTTTAATTCTATTTTCTGTTTTCCTTCTTCCCTTTCTTTTGGAAGTTCTGTAAACTATTAGTTGATCATAAAGATCTGACATGTACCATTGAGTTTTGTATTAAGGGAAATTTACAAATACCACACTAGGTTTTAACGATTTTTTAAAAAACTCACTGAGTTTTAAAAAATTTCAAAACGCTCACATAGGTTTATCATTTTGTTATTAAAAAAACTCACTAGAACCCAACGCCGTTAGACCGTTTAACGGAAAATTCATCCCGTCCAATCATACTGTGACACGTGTCCTTAAATAAATAAAAAATTTAAAACTAAATCTAAAATTAAAAAAAACATAATTAATTTTTAAAAAAAAAATTTGAAACGGATCAGGTCCCCGATCCTTTCACGGTGGAGGCCCCCTCCACCAATGCCTCCTCCGTTGGCCGCCGGGGGAGTCTGGCCGCCCAGAACTGGGCGGCCAAAGGTGGAGGGGGGAGATCCTCCTCCCCCAGCGGCCAGAGGTGGAGGGGGGATTCCCCCTCCAACGTGAAAGGATCGGGGACCCGATCCTTTCAAATTTTTTTTTTTAAAATTAATTATGTTTTTTTATTAATTTTAATTTAGTTTTTAATTTTTTATTTATTTAAGGACACGTGTCACAGTATGATTGGACGGGATGATTTTCCGTTAAACCGGTCTAACGGCGTTGTTCACCGGTCAGTGAGTTTTTTATACAAAATGAATAAACCTAGTGAGCGTTTTGAAATTTTTTAAACTTAGTGAGTTTTTTAAAAATGCGTTAAAACCTAGTGTGGTATTTGTAAATTTCCCTTTGTATAAACAAAAACTGTATCTGCATCCAAATCATTTGCTAAAAGTTCAACAAACCACCCATGTTAACATCACCAAACTATTCAAAGTTGTGAGAGACCAAAATGCTATTAACTATCCTGATTCATATACGGACAATCTCTCCAACACAACTGATAGCAAATGGAAGAGCAACCCAAAAAAAGAAAAATGCAGAGACGAAACTTCAGTATTTGCAAATGAAGAAAAATGCAGAAAAATAAAAACTCAATGTCAATAGATGGAAAGGAGCAAATCTCATCAGTATTTGCAAATACTAACCTCCCCTCAGCCATTGTTGAAACAAGAACGCTGCTCTTGTCGAATGAAGACCACTTCTCCTCTCTGTCTAGGATTTGCGAAAGGTGCGGAAAAAGATGAATGAAGGAGAATGGGGAAGATGGTGAATAGGATCGATAATGAAGGCTAGGGTCAATGAATCTGTGCGTTTCAGCGTAAAAGCATAGAGGAGAGCATACGTTTTGCCGTTTTGTTCTTTGGGCAAAAACGAATACAGCAGTGAAATAGTGAGTTTTGATTATTTCAGGTGACATGGCTGCTTATGTGTTAAGAAGATGACGTGGCTTTTTATTTCTTTAAAAATTGAACGATGGTTTGACGGAAAGGACCAGATCGTCACAACTATATATTCTCAGTGACCATATAGTAAACAAAATGAAACCTAGTGACTAAATCGTCAGCATGCTATAAACCTAATGACTAAATTATCAATTTCTCTAAAATTAATTGATTATTCTTTTTATGTCTTATTGTTAAAGCCGAAAAATATTTGATAATATTTGTTGCTTTCCTAGTGTTTCCTCACTCTTAATATTTTTTCTTTAAAAATTGGAGAGCCCACTTATAAAGTAGCTATTCCTTCTCTCATACTCTTTCTTCCTCTCATATTTATTTTTCCAAAAAATTTTTGGGGGCCATTACAAAGATTACTGTCAATTTTACCCTTATATTAAAAAAAATTGCAAAAATTTCAAATTTTACCTTATATAAAAAAAAAAAAAAAAATTTGGGGGGGCCATGGCCCCTGTAGCTTTGTACTTGCCCATGGAGTTGGCTTGGGTGGTCAAGATCTAGTAAGAGGGTGCAAAATATACAATAATAATAGTTCGTGGGCAAAAAATATATTTTTTTCCATACTTTCCATTCCCCTACAAAATCTTATTTGGCCATTCCAAAATTAGGTGTTGTTTGCAAATCATTCCAAATACCATAGAAAAGCATCTCTCGGAACCCACAAAATTAACATTTAAACTATTTTACATCACACGGATTTATTGTAATACTAACAACTTATAAGAATTACAAACAAGAGAGGAAAAAAAAAGGGTGGGGTAAAATAGCAAAACTACTTGAATAGTTGACTTCTTTAATCAGGTCGAGTCGTGGTGTCTTTGATTTTTTCTGAAAATTGATCACAAATTCTATCGAATAAGGGTGGGCAAAAATTCTAGCAAAAATCGAAATTCTAGGTTCCGATTCTGGCACATACCAAAACCAGAATCGGAATGGATTTTTACATTTTTCAGAATCGAAACCCTTTTTTATTATTTTAATAAAATATGGATCAAAACCTTGTAATTTTACTTTATATTTTGGGTGAGTATTTATTTTATTTTTGATAGGGTCACTACAAGAAAAAGTAGCTATAGTAACCAAATTTTTGGCCACAAGCTAAATGTGGTTGCCAATAGTTGACTTTTAGCAACCAAATTTTCAAACTGCTGCTATTGAGACCTTTAGTAGCAAATTAAAGACAGTAGCTAATTTTTGGTCGAAATAGGATATTAGCAATCAGATGATTGGTTGCTAAAAGTTAAACAATGACAATCAATATTTTTTTGGTCGAAATAAGATATTAGCAACCAGATGATTGGTTGCTAAAAGTTAAACAATGGCAACTAATATTTTTTTGGTCGAAATAGGATATTAGTACTACCACTACTAGAAATATTAAAAAATTAGATCCGCGATGTGAAGAAGCATTTTGCGCGGCTAGTTTGCTGCTCACACTAAACGGATCCCGCGTCCAGCCAAAGTCCTTATTTCTCAAGTTCTCAATTTCTACTCTTTGAGAGCTTGGAGGTGGGAATGCCTTCTTTAATGTCCGTTTAAAACATTGTAATTTTAAAATAGGATTCTAAACTTTTTTTAATGTCCATAATTTTAGAATGTTGTAATTTTTATTTTTATTTTATTTAGATTTTTAAATATTTATTTTATATTTTATTTATTGTTAATTTATGATGTATAACAAAATAATTTGTGCAAAATTCTGATCCAAAATGACTAAAAAGTATTTTTCGATTTATTGGGGCCCAAAAAAATCTAGCCATAAAAATTTATATAATAAAACTAGAATTTTCTATTTTCAATTTCAAAAATTCTAATTCCGATAAAAATAAAAAATAGACTATGTCAATTCCATTTCCTGTAGCCACTCCTACTACTACGTGTTTGAAATGTCAGCCACTCAGCCCATACTTGTTTAAAATCCTTTTCAATCAATCTCCAAATCCGTCCTCTTAAGCTCGAGAAAACAAATTTTAAAACCCGTCACTATCATCCTGGCCCATCTGACTCATCATGATATCATCCTAGGCCTACATCTGACTCTAAAGGCTTTTTTTTGGATTCTAGTGTTCACAAAAACACAACTCTTTTTTTGTTTTTCCCTAGAAAAGACAACCCTCAGACAGTATCAAACCACTATTTCTTTCGACACCAAGGAAGCGGCCCAAAACACCCAACAAAATAATATAGAAGACAGGCTATGGCTGTCTTGAAATTCTTTCAGATGTACAGGAAGACATAGCCTGCCACCCAACACATGCTCTACAGTGCACAGCTATTCCTAGCCTGTGCATATATGACAATCCAGCGATGGACAATTGGGTTTTCTTTTTTTTGGGACGTTCGATGAAGTGGAAGCCATGACTTCTTTGGTCCTCTAACTAAAACGCAAGCATAAACGATAAGCACAGGGGTAAGTCAAACCTTCATAATATTTAACATTTAATCTGAAAAACTGTATTCTTACTTGAAGATATCAGTACATGAAAAAAACAAAACAAAACAGGGGGAAAACAATTTCCCCCATGTCTTCGGCCATGTGTCTTGTCATTTGTAGATAAAGAAGCTTGCGACCAAGCCTATGTAAGATTTTTTAGTTCAATTTATCGGTTTGATCATGGATGAGGAAGATTTACTTGGACATGCCAACAAGTTACATAGATATATACGCGAAAAAGGAAAATATTCGAGTGTCAAAATTTTGACCACTCTTAATAAAAATTTATAAAATAATTTTATTCTTTGATCATCTTTTTTTATATAATAATACATATAAAAAAAATATTCAAATTTTCTATTTCTTTATTTTTTGGATTAAATATATTTTTCGCTCTCCGACTATTAGGATTATGATATTTTATACCTTAAATTATCAATTTCGTTATATTTCGTCCTTTAACAACTAACTGTTTATACTTTATATCTTTTATCGTTAATTTAGATTAAAATTAATATTTTAGTTCAGTGAAATAATAATTTTACTTTCATATTTTTTTAAAATTATATTTTGTATATAAATTAATTTGTCTTTTTATTTAATAAAAGATAATAATTTTTGTCTAAATTAACAGTAAGATACAAAGTGTAAATGATTAATAATTTATGGATGAAAAGTAAAGAAGTTGATAGTTTAAGGTTAGCAGTGAGGTAAAAAATATATTTTTAACCGAATTTCATCCAAAAAATTTGTCAGAAAAATTAAAAAGAATCGTCCAAGAATCACTATGCAGTCGGGATCCAGTTAGAAAGACAGTACAACCTGTCAAGCAGTCCCAATCATATTCAGAGCATACAATGAGGAAAGCACGTACTGCACGAGTCCCAGACTCCCAGGCCACTAGTCAACGAGATGGTAGTTGAGTACGTGTGTTTCTTTTTGGCAAAAAAAAACTTAAAGCCAGCCTCGCTGGCGGGTAACATTGGTTTTGGTTCGCAAAAGTTCACATGGCTCTCGCCTGGCATCATTGAAACAGAGGAAAAGAAGTACCTAGAAAAGAAAGGGAGGAGAAGGATCAAGAACAGCCTCGAAAATCACCATTCCTTTTTCTTTCGTCGTCATTGTGACTGTGATCTTCTGGAATAGAACTTCGAGAAAATTAGCAGTTCAGAACAATTCTCTGTTCTTAAGTTTTCTAGCAAATTTTAAGGTCAGATGGACGCGCCTGCAAGAAAAAGAATCTTGCTAAAAGTCATTGTCCTTGGTGATAGTGGGTATGATCTAAAACTCTTTCTTTGTTTCTTTTCCCCCACATCTTTTCGGGTGGTTTAAGTACTCCGTTTTTTTTTTTTTTTTTTAATTACGTCCTGTACATATATTTTAAGACTCACTTTTCCTGAAGTTATCAATTTCTTTGCTGGTGATGTTCAGGGTCGGAAAGACGTCTTTGATGAATCAGTATCCTTGAGATAATAATGCATGGCCTTTGCAATATGGTTCACTTTTTGGCCGAATTCTTGAACAACATATCCGTGCTCTTCTTTTCTCTGATGCAGAGCTTGGGCATCACTGATGCATAACATATAATTGGCGACAACAACAACAACGGGAATGGAGTTGGTCAGTGGTGGGTGACGGCGGCGGATGTGGAGGTGACAAAAGGGTAGGTGGAGGATTTGATCATTATAGCGATTAAAACTAGCTACGAAGAAAAACTTGTGCTTCCAGAAAGTCTCGTCTACGTTTTCTAACCCATCAATGGATTTGATGCAGAAAGATAGGATCTCCTCCTATAGAATAGACTGGAAGTGCAAGCTGATTGGAGTAGCTAGGTTGATGATTATGTCCGCACCCAAAACAAAAAGAACTTGTCACTCTCTCTTAGTAGCTTGCCGAATATGAATGTGGACCTCAACTGGGTTCTTTGTATTCTTGCTCTCACCTCATTTGGTTGATAGTAGGCCTAATGAATAGGGAAGAACTACAGATACTTATCAACTGGGTTTCAACAATGGGGTCACACATCCGCCGCACACACATGCATTACATTTGAGGTTACTGCATTGAGAAAGCCACAAGTGGGCTTTGTGATTCATTAACTACTTAAATCAGATATGTCTATAAGAAGTTCAGCCAACAATATAAAGCTACCATTGGTGCTGATTTTGTCACAAAAGAACTACAGATTGACGACAAACAGGTCACTTTACAGGTAGACGATTCATGAAAAGTGCATTCTATTTCATTCTTTTTCTCTATTTTAGCTGATGATTTTAAGTTCTCTGCAAAATTGATAGACTGAATTGTTTGGCAGATTTGGGATACAGCAGGGCAGGAAAGGTTTCAAAGTCTAGGGTCTGCATTTTACAGAGGCTCAGAATGTTGTGTTCTAGTATATGATGTAAATGTACTCAAATCATTTGAAGCGCTGAACACTTGGCGTGACGAGTTTCTCAAACAGGTTTGATGATGCCTCTCTACCTAGCTTCATTGTCTTTCTATGTGTTCATGATTGTTGAAGATCTTATTTCGTAGTACTCTGCTAAAAATGTCGTGATCAAAGAAAATACTCTAGGGCGAATCTCAGGAACTTTGTGAAAAATCAAGAGCCGCCCTCCTTAACTGTGAAGTTCGCTGTTTTGCATATATATGGTAACTAGAAGCTATGAAATTCTGTGACAACCTGCCCAAATATCATACTTTGTGCACAAAAATGACTTGTAAGCTTGAAGTTTGTATGGAGCATATTTCTCTAAATCTGCGTAGATTATCATTAGAGACACTATCTTCAACCTACAAAGGATTACTTGATTAACTTCTGATGCCTTTCTCTGCTACTTGATTTGCAAGGAATGTAGAAAATATGCTATAGATGTTGTAGCCACTGTGTGTGTAAAGATCCATCTCTTACCTGCTTATCTGATTATGAAATGCACTGATCTTCATTTGACACCAGGCAGATCCGGCTGCACCCGACAACTTTCCCTTTATACTGCTTGGAAATAAGATTGACGTCGATGGTGGAAGCAACAGAGTGGTATGGACATGGCTGCATCTCTAACACTTGTTGCATTTGTTCTTGGCATATGATTTTTAAGGCAACCAGCGGTGCAGGTTTCTGAAAAGCGAGCTGAGGATTGGTGTGCTTCCAAGGGAAATATACCTTACTTTGAGACCTCAGCAAAAGAGGGCTACCATGTCGATGAAGCATTTCTGAGTGTTGCAAGAACTGCACTAGCTAATGAACAAGGATGCGAGCTGGACAAGTAAGTATTAATCCTGGAGGCTAAATTGTCTCCACTTTTGAGCCATTCTTGAAACGCTCATATCAGCTCTGCATCCACTAAACTAATCATTTACTTTAGCTGCGCCATTGGAGTTCACAAAGCTCAGATTCATTTATTTCTAAGTTTTCCACATCTTTTGCTTTTTTTCCATTTATTTCTTCAAACCTTTCTCTCGTGAGCAACCTATATTCCATGTTCATTTTGCAGTTACTTCCAGGGCATCCAAGAATCTCTGTCAGATATTGAGCAGACAAGATTTTGTGCGTGCTAAAGTTGGTCGCCAAGGATTGGAAATACCTATTTCAAGCTTCTGGGGGGAGATATATAGTTCTTTCATGACTTTTGTGATCAGGACTAAATATTTTGGTGGTAGAAGTCAGCGTGATTCTTTTTATTTTTATTTTTATTTTCATGTATTAATTCATTCATCAGTATAGATATAAGGTTTTCATTTTGCTACTTTAAGAGACAAAACAATCAAGTTATTGTGACACAAAACCTACGAAATTATTCTAATACTCAAAGGAACATGAAAGCATCCTTGTCTGCTGCAAGGTGGCAGTTCCAGTTATTTGAATACAGTTTGGATGACATTTTGCTGAAGGGTGTGTTTTCTATTCTTCTCTTTCCATTTCTGTTTGTTTTTCCTCTTCTATTTATTTTTTGAGCTTTAAATTTCATTTGAAGATGATCTATGCAGGTACGACGACCAGAAATCTTTTATACTTGCCAAAAAAGTTACAAAAGTAGATCATGTTTTTTCTCCCAAATTATCATCTCATATGCAATTTCTCCTTAAAACTCAAATTTTCCAAATAACCGGTTATTCCCCTTTCCATCACAATGACCTCTGGAAATTCTAATAAAATTCTAAAATAGCCCCTGCCAGTTATCTTATAATTCTCAAACAACTACAGTTAAGTAATTTATATTTTTGGAAAAATAAACTTTCGTCCCTAGACTATTGGGGTCTGACACTTTGCACCTTAAACTATCAATTTCGCCTCTCAACGACAACCGTTTACACTTGCACTCCCTATCGTTAATTTAGATAAAAATTGTTATTTTTTCAATAAAATGACAAATTTATCCCTATACAAAATATAATTATAAAAAATTATGAGGGGGTAAAATTATCATTTCATTGAACCAAAATAGTAATTTCTATCGAAATTAATGGTAAGGGGTGCAAAGTGTAAACGGTTGGTAGTTGAGGGGCGAAATGTAATGAAATTGATAGTTTATGATGCAAATTGTCAGAATCCTAATAACTGGAGGGTGAAAAGTGTATTTAATCTTTTAATATTTTTGTCATTCTATGAAACAAAAAGAGAGGGAAGGGTGGTTTAATGGAAAAGGCATACAATCTATTGGAATGAAAATTTATTCTGAAAGCCATATGACAGTTGGGACTTGGAGAGAATAGCAGATTTTTAGTAGAACAATGTATCGCAACCTCTTCCTTTTATATTTTGGGTAATCGGATTTCTTATAGATTTTTTCATATAGGAAGAGAGATACACCAAGGAAGACCCCATTTCAGCATTTCTTTTTTATCAAGCTCTGAGTTTTTTCAAGGTTGATTTTATAGAAGGAACGTAGTGAAAGAATTCACGAAGTGAAACTGTCTCGTACATGCCTGTCAATCTTACACTTGAAATTCACAGATGACATAATTTTATTTGCATGAGCTAATGTTAATGTGGGGGAAGCAACACAAATTAGAGAATGCTTCAATCGGCATTGTTTATGGTTTGAACAACTTGTCAATGCAGTAGAGTCATCTCTATTTTCAGTTGAAATTCTTCTATGACAACTCAATAATCAGTTAATCCCGCTCAAATAAAAATAAAAAAAGAATCAGTTAATCCCATCCTACAATATTGAGTAGCTCCTATAAAGGATTGCTACCTTGTATTACTCTTGAATTATTATTTGAATAAGAGAAATTGGTTTAAGAAGATTAAAGATTGGATTTATTTCAAGTTTCAAGGCTGGAGGACAAAACTCCTATCTCAAGCTAGGTGGCTTACTTTGCTCAAATATGCGGCAACAACTCTCTCAAGTTACACAATATCAGTTTTTGTATTTTATAAATTTGATTGGCATGCTATGAATATGCTATTACGAAGTTTCTTTTGGGCGTTTGATGAGAACAAAAAAGAAAAATTTATTATTACTAGCGTGGAATCAGATTGCAAGATCAAAAGGAGAAGGCGGATTGAGACTCCTACTCATGGAACATATGAATATAACTTTTATTAGCTTGGGTGAATGTTTATCTCATAACCGAAAAATTATTGGATGCGTTATTTGCGGGCAAAATATATAGATTAAAGGGAGGGAAATTTCATGCAGCTTGGGGAGCATCCACATATTAGTTTTGAAGAAGTCTCTTAAAAACGAGACCTCTATTGACTCAGGAACGTGTAAGCAATTATTATTTGGTAAAACAACTTATGTATGGAGGATAGGTGGATTTTGCGATTTGAAAATAAGTTCATTGTTAATATTAGCTTCCGAAAATTTAAGGTATCCATTATTGTTTGAGAACTCATGTTGGAGGACCCTCTTGATGTTGGAATTTGAATCTCCTACAAACTATGTTCGATGTTGAAATAGTAAAAGCTATCTCTTGAATCTCTCTGTATGATTGTAAGGATGATAATAGAATTAAATAGATGAAATTATATTTTACATGGTGTTTGTTTATAAAATTTTGATGGATTGGAATAGTGAAAAAAGTGAAAAGATAGATAATTTAAATGAATTTTTTATATTTATTTGTGTTAAAATTAGTAAAAAAGTGAAAAGAAAGATAATTTTGTGTAATTATTTTATTTTAACTAAAATTTTAGAACGCCATGTTAGATAATCTTAGGTGAAATATGATTATAAGAAGTTAATGGAGGCTCATAGCATTTCAACGTTTTCTTATTTGAATGTGGGCTCTAAGTGTTAAAATTTTAGAACACTATGTTAGATAATCCTAGGTGAACTATGGTTATAAAAGTTAACGGAGGCTCATAGCATTTCAACGTTTCTTTATTTGAATGTGGATTTTAAATGTTAAAATTTTAGAGTATGAGAGTTGATGAAGAAGTGAAGATAATTTATGGGAGTTATTAAAAAAGTAAAGAAAAATAATATTTAAATGAATATTATAATTAAAAAGAATAATTTGATAGGAAGATAAATTATTTTAATAATTTTTTTAATTAGGTCTAAAATTTTAAGTGCCAAATTACCACTTTAAGAAAAAAAAAAACAGTTTATAATTTATTAACTGTCATCATCTGAAGTTTCTAGTGGTTGCAGTTAAAGCTGACGTCAGAAAAACAAGTAGACTTTGAAATAAGAAAAAATAAAATACAAGAACAAAACTTTGGAGGGGGACCACTCCCCATTCGAGCACAAGAGAATTTACCTTCACCGACCGATTCCTTCGAACCTTGCTGGAGCGACAGCAAGCAATCAACAAACACTCTATGGACTTTCAACGGCCAAGATCTTTTGATTATTTTCTACCATCGTCCACCTGAAAAATATAGATGTCCATATATTTCTCGTTCGCGAACATAACAGAGAAAAAAAATTCATTCCCGTTCTCTCCAATGGCGTTCTCTGCGGTTACCGCCCGTTGCCCCTCTTTTCTTCCTCAACCTCGGAACCCAACATCAACGTCTTCACCTCGAAATTCTATTTCTTTTCGATTTTCTCAATTAAAACTTAACGCTCGAAAACCCATCTCAATTCAAGCAGCTGCAGTTCCAGGTACTCCTTTTTTTCTTACTCGTGTCTATATAGGCTAAAATTTCATATTTTCTTTGCTATGTGATTGTTGATTGTTTGTTTTCGTTATTTTGTATGACTTGCGTCTACCAAATTGTAAATTTTGATGGGTCTTTTCTTCTTCTTTACTCTCTCTCTCTCTCTCTCTCTCTCTCTCTCTCTCTCTCTCCCCCGGCTGTGTAGTATGGATGAGTGATTAATCTTGTAAATGGTCAGTTTGCGTGACACTGAAATGGGTATTTCTCAAATTGTAGGCTATGTATTAGAAGTCAAATATCCAACTTTCTAGGAAACCTTGCTCAACTACAAGGAGGATATCAATCCTTTTGTTGGTTGATTAAATTCTATGGTGGGTTTTATCTTTCTTTTTCAAATCTACTTCATCTACTTTTTGGACTTATAAAAAGAGTAGATGGGGACGATGTTTGCCGAGCTCTGGTGGCTTTCGATTGCATGGATCATGGGAGGTACCAGGTTTAGGAGTGTTCTATTCAATGGCTACAGGATTTAGGACTGTTTCATTTCTGTGTTGACTGGTGCCTGTGACGTATTGTACTCTTCCTTGGAAGGCTAGCATAAAAAGGACCTATAGATTCTTCATCTGACTTTAGTAATACAGCTTGTTTGAAATGCCTTAAACCTGGAAACGTAACTTTTCTACTTCATGGGACAGATACCAAATCTGCTAGGTTAATTTCTTTCTTCTAAAGAAGTTTGTTGGATATAGCTGAAAATTTGTCATTTCTTTGGTTTCTACTCCTGATAGACTCCAAACCAGTCAGCATTGCAATTACCTATATGTATATATGTATTCATTATTAATTGCGTAATATATATGTTATAACTTTCATCAGTTCGTCCCATGTTTCAGCTGCCCGTACATCCGAGGCCGTTGCACCTGCAATTTCGCTTACAGATAACGCACTAAAGCACTTGAACAAGATGAGGTCTGAGCGTAATGAAGATTTGTGCTTGAGGATTGGTGTTAAGCAGGGTGGATGTTCTGGCATGTCATATACAATGGAGTTTGAAAATAGATCAAATGCACGACCGGATGATTCCATCATCGAATATAGTGGCTTTGTGATTGGTAAACATTTATAATCTCACTTGCTTGTGTTGATGTATGGTTCAAACAGTTTGTGCCATGATGTATAGAATACTGGTGTCAGCCTTTGTTCGTGACTTTTAGGTAGACCAGTAGGCAATGATCCATGTAAGTGAGGGTGGGTGTCCCAAAAACTGTCAAGCTGAGGGTCTGATATGGCCTAAATTCAAGACTTTGTTTGGGTGGGGAATTCGGATACATCCTTATGATTTCAAGGCAGCAGCTAGGATGGAAGGTCTATGATCTCAACAAGTGAAGATTTTATATATGCGGAAGTTAGAGAAAAATGATGAGAATGCAATATGAAAATAGGACTGTAAGTATATGAAGTAGAGCCAATTTTATAGATGGTATGACGAGTGCTTTTGGCTTTTGATCAATGTATTATGTTCTAACCTCTAACTTGATTGATTGGCTCTAATGTTTCTTAAGAAAACACTTATCAGAAAAGGAAATATAAAACATGATGGTGGATCGCTTGCACAAGGCAAAATGGTTGAAGAGTCATCAATGAAATCTTCCGACTCTGTCCCATTGTTTCTGGCTATACTTCCAGGATTATAACCTTTCCAGATCCAGATTGGAACCTTTCCAATAATACTTAGACATGGGATTGCAACTAGACTGTCTCCATAATAATCATGTGGTATATCAGCAAACTGAGTTTAGCACAGGTGGTTTTTACACGAACTCAGGATTAGTTAAAATGAACAGCACGGGTTCCAACACTTTTGAGCGTCAAATCTCTCTTCATAGTTTTATTGTATTAGCAACCCAAACCGATCATCATAATATGGCCATATTTCTTTTAACTCCTGGAAGTCAGTGTGTCATTATGAAGACGAACTTCTATACACCCGAGTTAGGTACAGATACATCCTATTTTTCATTGAGTCTACATGAGTGTCCATGAGATGTGTTGCAGCAGGCTATCCAAATACCGAACTGTCTAGATACGTGTCAAATACCAGAATGCCAATTAAGAAATAGAAAATACCAGAATACCCTACTTCCACTAGATTATTTTACACTTTTAATCCCCACATCTTTTAATCTTTCTATTGTGGTTGTTTTAAAATGCAATCACTTAACTGTTTTTCTTTTTTGGCAGTTTGTGATCCAAAGAGCCTTCTTTTTGTATTTGAGGATGCAGTTGGACTACAGTGTAGCTCTAATTGTGGAGGCTTCTCCTTCAAGAACCCAATATGCGACACAAACATGTGGTTGTGGTAAATCCTTTGCAGCAGAGATGTGAATTATGTGTAGAAACACTGAAACGATTAAATAGTTTGTACAATGAACTATGAAGTTGGATATGAACTTTGTACAATGGAGAATTAACCAGTGATGTATGATAATAATTTCTTATTTGCATAGGCTGCTTCGCTCTGATAGAGTCTTCCGATATGATGGTTTTCATGTTTCTAGTGTCATTTCTTATTTGCATAGGCTGCTTCGCATACTCATTTGAAACTTAACGCTAAACCATATTAGCCTTTGAGTTCTAGTGGGATTCTCTAGGGGAAACTATCAATTTTGGTATGCTTGCATTGGTTTCTGTCATGTAGCGGTGCTTAGTTGGAATCCCGTATTTAGTTATTCATCAATAGCCTTAAAACTCCATGTATCATCAGGGATATCGTCTGTGTACTCATCCTTGATGTAATTCTTAACGCTAAACCAGGTAGAAATTAGCCTTTGAGTTCCAAAATGTATGCACTATATTTCTGCAAGCGAGATCTCCATTTCAATCTTTCGATCAGGAACGGAGAATAGCAGCGTGTTACCACCATTTCCTTGTTCTGTTTTGCTGCATTCACTGGCCTGAAACACGTCCAAACCATCCACATTGCCTTCACAATTGGTTCACGTTAACTTGTTTGAGCGAATTGCCAAATGCATCTCTTCTTGGCCCCTTCTGCAGCTCTATTTCACCTCTTGTTTGCATGTTGACTTTCCGAGAAGCTCCTCTGCATAATTTTTGTAACGTTCCTATATGTGATTCATGAACCCAGAAAAATAGGTGGTCCGGCTCTGCAGAATATGCGGAAAATCACATATGTGGTGGACGATGACCCCAACCCCAACTTACACACATACATCTGACTAGCGGACCCTTTGCCAGTCTGAAAACTGCCTAGATTTTAGGGGACTTATGCATGCACCGCACAAAGTTTCCACCACTGCAAACCAAATGTATTGAGTTGGATTGAAGTTAGAATTTTTGAATAATTTAATCTAGTCCGTTCATAAAAGTCCCTAATTCGGTGAACTATTTATTAGAATAATGATCTTATTGATCCGAACCAAAACTTATGTCGTGAACTCATTTCACCATTCCTTTTCTTTCAAGAAAAATGAGAGAATAACAAAGTCTCTTTCTTTGAATGAGATTTTTCTTCATCTTAAAGAACACACTGTAGAAATTTGTTTGGAAACAAGTGTGTTTATGCCCGATAAATATTTTTATATTTTTTAAACAGGTTCAAGTATAACCAACATTGTTATTGTGATAACAGAGGACATATCAAGGTTAAAGTTACAAATATAGTTAGGAAATAACTCCTTATTCATATTATTTGCATATTCAACAAACCAAAAGAAAAGTTTATTTCTAAAATTTCCTCTTAAGAGTAATGCTTAATTTGTTTTAACAAAATAAGTTTTATAGCGAGGTTTTGGAAAACTAATTCTGTTTTTAGATTAGATATGATTTTACAATCTTAATTTGTTTTAATTATTGTTTATAATAGTTTTAATTAAAACTATATACTCTGTGAACACAACGAAGAGACGCGTGTTTTGTTTGATATTCGCCCTCTGGAGGATCGAACGGCGGATATGCAAGTGAGCCTTTCTCTGTAAACACAGTGTCTTCCCCTTCGCAGAAGTCTCACACTCTCATTTAGAGCCTCGAAGACAAAAGGGCCAAGAAGCTCACCCTACCCCCCGGCAGCTCGGAAAAGAAGAAAAAGACGACGCCGCTGAGCCTCCGATCATGGCCTTCTCGTCCCGCCTCTTGTCCAAATCCAAACAGGTACTTATATTTGCGATCGGGATGTGTCTGCCCTTCTCTAATCTTCCCGAGCTTTTCGATTTGGTTGACCAAGCCGTAGCTCTCATTCTCGATTCCATTAGATTCTGCTGGTTTCCTGATCATTTATAACTTCGACACTGTTTGGCTACCCCAGAAATGCAATTTCTTGCGGAAACCAAACAGAATCTTTTCTTAGATCTGAAACGATGAATAGTTCGTGACTCTGTCGCTTAGTTTCTTTTCATTTCTTACATTTTGGAGTTAACTAAACTGTGCGTTAAGGATTTCAGCAAGTCTTGATGGTTTGGATAACTGAATATGATTTTGAGGGCATTATTTTGACGTGAGAACTTGTTATTTTTAGAGTGAGTGTTGGAGGTTAATGGAAGATCTGTCTAATATTTAGAAGTTTAGGATTTTGTTAATATAACAAATGATGGACGGTTTAGGTTTTTTAATGTAAATTTGAAGTTTTTATATCATGTTTTGCTTGGTTAGGAGAAATCTTTACCAATTGACAATGTTGTGAGTCAGCAGGTTTATCTGTGTTGGAGACTCAACTCTTTGATATTTTCTATGAACCAAGAAGAGCCTGAACAAATGGGTAAGAGAAGCGGCATGGCAACAATACCGTGGAGGGGGGAACAATATAGGGGGTTTTCGTCGTTGTGTGAAATATAAGGAGTTGTAATGGGATTCTAAAAGTAATGATTTTTATTATGAATGCTTTAAAGGCAAGTAAAGAAAGTGATTTAGAGGATGGTTACACAAGCATTAATGCTCTTCTGTATGTGTCTTGCTTGTGTGGTTTACAAAGGTGGCATGAGAAACAAAATATGTTTGTTTAATCTATTGTCTGATCGATAAGATTTAAGACAACACTTACTACACTGGAGTGTGTTGTGATGCAAGGGACTTAACCTGACCTCCATTCTCTTCATAGCCAGTGCTTTTTGGGCTTTGACCACATGCTAGTGTTTTTCTTAGTTTTTGTATTTAAGTATTAGAAAGCTTTATAATATTCAAATTCCAGAATTCAATCTCTAAGTGGTGGTGATGAGCTCAGGTTTCACCTTGTTAGGTGGGCTAGAGTTTGTTCCCCTAGGGTGGAGTTTTTTCTGTTAAGTCCTTGTACTCTTTGCTTCTGGAGGGCTCCAGTGAGAATTTTCCTTGGCGTCAATGTTGGAGGAATCTGGCTCCCCCAAGAGTTGCTTTCTTTGTTTGGGAAGCCACTCACAGGAAAATTCTGACAATTGACAACTTGAGAAGGAGGGGAGTGTGCTTGACGGACTGGTGCTATCTATGTAAGAGTGATGGAGAAACGGTTGATCATATCCTTCTTCATTGCTCGATGGTGAGAGGATTGTGGGTGCACATGCTGAGTATTCTCAACTATGATTGGGTTATGCCTAGGAAGGTGGTGGATGTTTTGTATTGTTGGAGAAGGAAGTTTGAGAATCCTATTGCCTCGGCTATTTGGAAGATGATCCCGGCTTGCATTTGGTGGAGCTTGTGGAGGGAAAGGAATGGGAGATGTTTTGAGGACAAGGCCATGTCTTTGAATCGGTTGGGGGGTTCTATGTTGCATTCTCTTTTTATGTGGGCTAATTCGGTCTTAGGTTTTCCTTTTGAGGGTTTTCCGGATTTTTTGAGTTTTCTAGCTTGTATGCTCTAGTGTTTTCAGAATATTCTCTTGTACTGTCGACTCTCTTTTTCGTGAATAAAGATTAACTTACTTATAAAAAAAAAAAAAAGAATTCAATCTCACGTGTATGCTTGGGTGAATATGTGCATAATATGGTACAATATGTGGGTCTTTGAGAATATTACGTGCATATACTTGATTACCTTGGTTTTAATATACTGTCCATGCAACTGTTAGTTATTTTTTCCCTCTTTCTTTTTCTTTTATTGTTATTGTTTCCCCTTTTACATCCAGTTTTGTCGTACCCAAATCGTCCTCCAGCAGACTCCTGCAATTCCAGTCCGTTTCTTTGCCAAACAAGCTGATCCCCCTGCTCTTAAGGGAGATGGTGAGTGACTGTACAGGTTTCTCATAGTTTTCATTAATTATAGCCCATGATTCTTCCTAGTGGGTTTTTTTGTTTGTTTTTGTTTTTTTTTTTTTTTTTTGGGGGGGGGGGGGGGGTGTGGCAATTGTAGCAATATTAGATGATAGATGCCTTCTTATTGATACAACAATAAAGTATAAACAATTATCCCAAAAGTTTAACCTGCTAGAAATTGAACCTGTGGATAAAATATATACCTGGAAGTGCCCTCACAAGTAGACCCATCAATAACCTTGCAATGAATGTGGGCATCTCATGGCATGTTATATCTTTTCACTTCATAAGTGTGTGTGAACATGCATGTGTTTAAGTGTCGCTGCGTGCATATAATTTATACTGTACATGTGTGTGGGCACGCATGCGTGATTAGATCATAAGCACAATAGGTTCATGCATGTCACAAATAGCCTATGATTAGAAGAATGGTTTGAGTGGACTATGGAAAGGTTGAACCATAATGGTAATCTCCTAAATAAAATAGTTGCTTTTGTCTAGTATACTACAATATTGAGTCTTTATAGGTATTGTTGTAGACCAATAGAGGCTGCCTATCCCATCCCCCCTCTCCCCTTGAGCAAGATACAGCATATGTTTGATTGCCATCATAATTTTCCATTTTTTTGCTGTAATTTGTTGATAAATTAAGTGTTCCTGCGCGATATATTTTTTACTGACAAATAAGTTAAAATTTGACCAAAATAGAGATGTTGAAGGGCATTTTTCGTGAGGTTAAGAATAAATTTGAGACAGCCATGGGGATACTTCGGAAGGAGAAGATCACCATCGCTCCAGAAGATCCAGCTGCAGTTGCTCAATATGCCAATGTCATGAAGACAGTAAGAGAAAAGTGAGACTTTTTTTTTTGTTTTTTGCCCTTTGTATTTGTCACCATGATTGTTCTTATATATACCCCTCCTGTGATAGTGAAGAAATTGTCATGTCTATGTATGTGCATGCATGCCTAAGTGTAGCTGAGTTCTCTGTTGCACAAATTTCGAGGGAGTGCATGTTTGAAATAATAACAATTTTAAGTTGCTATTACACAAGTCCTTGCAATTATGTAGGACTTCAAACTTTGAGGAAAAACATGTGAAAGAAGTGGCAAGTAAAATGCACGGAACCTGATAGAAGAGCATAATTAGTGGAAAAGGGCGAAACCATTTAAAAATGTCGAAAAGATTCATCTAGATGTCAATTAGAAGTTTTATGACTTTTATACTATTTTCTTTCTCTGGAACTTGTCAAAATTGCTAACAAGAGAATCATCTACAAAATTGTTTCAGGAATTGTACTTATTCTACTTCTCTTAGAATTGCATGCCAGATCTAACTCTGGGTCAAGTGATTTTTCTTTCAACTCCATTGTAAACATTGGAACATGCGAAAGTTCTATTAGATCCTAGGGATGTTTCCCTTGCAGTATGAGCCATGGACATTGGCAGGATAATTTGACCTGCCCCATGTGTTATAGAGTAGTTTTTTCCTCTCATATCCTCTTCCCATTTCTACTTGTTTCCCCCACTTTGGTTTTATTTCTTGGAGAATAATAAAGGAATTTACTTAAGAAGGTTGTGTCATTTGATTGGGAAGCCTTTAGTGGCTAAGTTATGAATTGGCTCATTATGTGGGACATTAATGCCCCCCACTCCTGAAACCAATGATGCTAAACCATCGTACACGCACACTCAGCGTGGAGTATTTAGTAGTCTGTGGTAGATGCTGTCTCAACAGATTGTGGACAAAGAAATAGGAAAACGTGAATCAGATCAAACGTTTTTTTGTTATTAGAACCTTCTAAGCTTGGCTACTATTGTGGAATCACATAATTATCCAATTTGTATAACTATGGCATGGCATATGAGATGCAGTTAATGACAATAGTAAGCATCCTGATATTGGTGCCATTAATGCTTTTGCACAACTGCTTGTATATGGCTGTTCAGAAAGTGAAGTATAAGTTCATATTTTGTTTGTGGACGAATCACTTGCCTATTGCTTTGATACTCTGGGTATAAGCCATACTATTTTTTCAAAGTTCATGAATTTGGCACTCTGTCTCCTACAGGGCAGGCTTGTTTTCAGAATCTCAAAGGATACAGTATACCATACAGACACGAACTAAAGATATTCCAGATGCCCGGACATATCTGTTGGCTTTGAAGGAAATACGGAGCAAGTATGTGCTATACCGCTTTTCAACTTGCTTCATTCCATATTTTAGATATGGTCAGGTTGTCTAATTATGTTGCAGGATATTAAGGTGGGGTTTGGCTGCCAAAATTTTGAGAGTTTAAAATTTTTGGTGTATGGGAATTGGTGAAAAAGTGAAGAGAGATGATTTGAGTGAATTTTTTATGTTATTTTGATAAAAGAGATTATTTGATGGGGAGAGATTTTTTTGTAGTTATTTTATTTGGCCAAATATATTTGGCAGCCAAACACCACCAAATTGTTGTTTTTCTGCATCCCATGTCGTATTCATGTATATGAGTGCACTTTTTTCCTGGTGCAGGAGGGGTCTTACAGATGAACTCGGTGCAGAGGCAATGATGTTTGAGGCCCTTGATAAAGTTGAAAAAGAACTTAAAAAGCCCCTTCTGAGGAATGACAAGAAGGGAATGGCAGTTCTTTTGGCAGAGTTTGATAAAATCAATAAGAAGTAACTATCACGTTAAACCAACCTTCCTTTTGTTCTTTTTTTGTTCATCTCTAGTTGTGGGGTGGGGTGGGGAAGAGGTAATTAATCAGGTGTGCCTTAACCCATCAGCTCGATATATGTGGCATGGAAGGTTGTTCCATTCAGCTGACTATTAAGCACTTTGTGGAAAGGAAAGAACCTGTACAGCCTAAAAGAAAAAACAAGAGAAAACCTATTTGTTGTAATGGATGTGAAATACAAA